>CAOKZL010001237.1:0-391306 GCA_948472985.1 Iguana delicatissima
CTCCTTCAGAGGCTAGGGAGGAGTCTGCCAGTGACCCCACAGCTGTCCTGGACATGGATCCCGAGCCAGAACCTGCAGCAGATGTATGTGCTCCAGAGGCAGAGGCTAGTGCTCCTGACCCAACAGAGGCTGGTGTTTCTGACTCCAGCCTGGAGTTTGCAGCAGACCCTCCCCCTCGTTCCTTCAGAGGCAGCTGGAGAAGGGGGCGGTTCGGAGGTCTCAGCCGCTGTGGGAGAAGCATCTGATGAATCAGCCTGAAGTCTTGAGGGGCTCCAGCTGTGAGCTGGGCCAACGGACATTTGATCTGCCCCAGCTGGGCTAAAGACTGTGTATTTAAGACAGACGCTGTTGGAGTTGGGCACGGGGCAACGATCGTCTACCAACTGGGAATTTGCGTCCTGTGTCATGGGCTTTCTGTTCCAGGCTAAACCTTGCTGTTTGAGTTTGCTGCCCCTGGGACTTGACTGTTTGTTTTGGTGACATAACCTCTTGCTTTATTTATTACTAAAGCCATAAACTCAGCTCCTGCCTTGTGTCTGCTTAGCCGCCGCCTGACATTGACAGCTGCAAATGAAGAACGTGGCCTCAGGAATACCATTACAGGTGCAGAAGGCAGTGCACATAACAACATATGCAAGCCTTTTAGGTTGGGGAGCCCACTGCAGAGGTCATTCGGTGCAGGGCCGGTGGTCTGCAGCTGACAGACGATTCAACATCAGCTATTTGGAGCTGAAGGCTGTCCGCCTAGCTTTGCAAAAATGCAGGCACCTGGTGAGGGGCAAGCATGTAAAGGTGTTCACAGACAACATGACAGCGAAAGCCTATATATGCAAACAAGGGTGGTTACATTCGGTGCCCCTTGTGATAGACTCCACTCGTCTATTCAAATGGGCCGAGATGAATGTGCTGTCACTTACAGCAGTGCACCTGAAAGGAGACCTAAATATTCAATTGGATTACCTGAGCAGGAATGCTCTGCATCCAGGGGAATGGTCCCTGAATGTGGAAGTTTTCCAACAGATAGACAACATTTTTGGGCCTTTACTAGTATATTTATTTGCTACTGGAGAGAATACCAAGTTAAGAAGATATTTCTCTATGTGTGGAGACAGAGGTACCGAGGCGTACGATGCGCTTTCAGTGCCATAGCCCTCAGGAACTCATTACGCTTTCCTCCCAATACGTATTGTTCAAAAAGTACTGACAAAGATTCGGTTGGAGAGGGCCTCAGTGATATTGATAGCTCCATTCTGGCCAAGGAGACCGTGGTTCCCACTGCTTCTGCAGTTAGCTCAGGGTCCTCCTTGGAAGTTACCTCTGAGGTCGGATTTGTTGAGCCAGGGGCCAGTGTACCATCCAGACCCAAAGTGGTTGAGTCTGGCACCTTGGAGATTGAGAGGTGATTCCTGACTCAACATGGATACACGGAGAGTGTAGTGAAAACTATCCTGGGCTCCCGTAGAGAGTCAACACAAAAAATATATGATAGAACATTAAATACTTTCAGAAAATGGTGTGTAGAGAAAGGCTTCTCTGTGACAGAAGTGACCGTGACACATCTGTTACAGTTTTTACAGGATGGTCTGGATAAGGGTCTTAGACCGAATACCTTGAAGAGACAGGTGGCAGCATTGTCAGCGGTTCTAACGGAAGATGGAGACTCCTTTACAAGACATCTGCACGTTAAGCGTTTCCTAAGGGAGGCGACATTGTCATCATTTCCAACAGTACATAGGTTCCCGTCTTAGGACTTGAATCTAGTGCTAAATGCTCTAACAGCGCCACCATTTGAACCTCTGAGAGAGGCATCGTTGAGACTGTTATCTTTAAAAACTGCTTTCCTCCGAGCTATTACATCTGCTAGGAGAGTATCAGAATTAGCTGCGTTATCAATCAATGCAAACCTGTGTGTTTTTGACCAGGACAAGTTGACGTTGGGGTTTGACCCTTCCTTCAAACTCAAGAGTTTGTCATTTCTTTCACACACACATTTACCAACATTCTGCCCGAAGCTGATCCATCCTCTTGAGAAGAAGTGGCATACGTTAGATGTCAGAAGAGCAGTAAAGGCTTACATACGCAGAACAAAGGAGTTCAGGAAATCAGAGGCCTTGCTATTATCATACCAACCTAAGTCGCTAGGTCAGTGTGCAAGTAAAACGATCATCGCAGCATGGATAAAGAATTGCATTTTCCTATGTTACGATTATTCCAAACAGCCGTGTCCAGCTAATGTGTGGCCGCATTCAAATCGATCTATGGCCACATCGGCGGCATATGATTCAACATGCTTGCTGGAGGATGTATGTAATGCTGCTGGGTGGAAGGAAGCTTCCACCTTTATTAAGCACTATAAGCTGGATTAATATAAGTCTTCCCAGGCGGCGTTTGGCCGTCGGGTGCTGCAGGCAGTGGTTTAGTGACAATGCCCACCCAGGTATCAGCTTGGGAAAATCCCAGGCATCGTGGATTGATCCTCCTGTCAGCCCGAGAATGAAGAGTTGGTACTTACGTGAACGATCATTCTGGGATGACAGGAGGAGCAATCCACACCCACCACTAGAACAAAGATTAGAAGATGTAGGGGGGCTAATATGGTATATAGGTCCGCTGGAGAAGTGAACTGCCAGGAGAGGGACAGGAGTCAGTTGAATGGTTTTTAACATCAAGCTCGAGAATGGCTCCTGCGTCAGGCCGGCACGAGGATCAAACCCATTCCCCACTTCTGAATAAGCCTCCAGCTTTGCAAATGGGAACTAAGAAGGATCCTATTCCCCATTTCCAAAGCTGCAGATGGCAAAATCACAAAAGTAGAGGGCTGACTCTACTTAAATTGTTAAAACTGACTTTATTCAACTCTGTTCAGAAATTCTGGAATACAGGTTGGGATATAAAGTTGGCTCCCAGGCTTGAGCCTTGACTCGAGACTTGACTTGAAAATATCTTGCAAGGACTTGAGACTCGATTTGAAACTTGAAAGTAGAGACTTGAGACTTGACTTGAGACTTTGAATAGAAGACTTAAATATATCACTGGTTATAGTCTTAAAAATCATTGACACTACTGATGTTGCATGTAGTGCTAGCACTCCTTTGCGTTTGTCCTAGGCGCCTATTGGATAGAAACTCTGACCAGTGGCAAACAACACATTTTGGTTGACAAGGTTTTAGAGTACTAAGTATGATAAAGGGTGAATATTGATCCACATGCAGCCCTTTGAAAAGAAAAAAATGTGCAGATACCTGCTGCTCTGGCAGTACCCCACTATTTAAAATCTTTTCCACCCTCTCCTTTTTAAACTTTCTTTTCCTTTCTGCATTGTGCTGGTCCATGCACCACATGGAAATATACTACTCCAGATTCATTCCTTTCCCCCAGCAACCATGGTGAGATATTCAATTTAATGTAATATAAAGTATTTCCATCTTTCTTCTTTTGGTTTAGAGGCACAGCTCTTCAAGGAAGGTTGTTAGCAAGTCTATTAAAAAAGTCAAGAAGCCTATCTCCAAGAAAAAAGCTCAGCAGCAGCATTCCAAGAAAGGTAGCACATTTAAAAGTAAAGTATTATATTCCAAGTTCTCTATGACCTATTTAAAGTTCTCTATGACCTGCTTCACATTCCCCCAATTAATAGAGCACCATTGATTCAAAATATTTTCTTCAAAATATTTTCTTTCTTCACATAAGATCTAACATGATAACAAGACAGGTGGCAGCACTATTGTCAATACAGTGCACTCTCCATATATGCAAGGGTTCTATTCTTGGAAGCCCTGCAAATGGTGACATTGGGGAATACTTGCTTCCCATTATATTCAGTGGCGGTGACATACATGCAGATGCTTCAGTGTGCGCGCACCTGTGTCACCAGGATTTTAGGTATAGGACATGATGCAGTCCTAGATGCTCAGATTTGCTTGTCCAGAGATGTTGGGTAAGAAGGGTGCACTGCAGTCATTTTGCCTGGAGATTCAACACCAACTTCTCTTTTACATGTGAAGCATTTTCTATGGGGTGCTACCTTCTTGATTCCTCCCACTGTTCACAGATTTCCTTCCTGGAATTTGAAACTAGTCCTGAGGGTACTAAACACTTCAATTAATGGTCTTTTTGAGCCATTCTGAGAGATTTCCTTAAGATTGCTATCATTAAAGTTGTACTTCTAGAAGCAACAACATCTTTGGCTTTCCCTGCCACCTGGGAATATCACATTTCCTTTGGGACCTGAGAATGTAGACACTGTGCTATGTGTAGGCCTAAATCACATAATCTGTTGCCTGGCATTTTGTAATTTACAAATGATGCTGTTTGATCCATGTGCACTGGATTTCTTGCAACTTGACATATTCCTGATGAGGAAGGATTAATTCAGATATATGCACTTCTTATTTAGTGACATAATACTCAGTTATATAATTTTTATTCATTTAAAACACACCTTGCAGTACAATTGATTAACATATATCAAAACAATTGTGTTGGGTTTTTTTTAAGAAGAGGACCAGCTTTCTCAATTTGCGTCAGGGGATGACCAGGTTAAAGAAGATGGGCAGAAGGATTTATGGAGCAAACACCAGAGCTCACAAAAAAAGAAGAAACTGAAGATTGCTTTGCTTCCTCGAGAGGTAATTTAGAGACAGAAGAAATGAAAATGACACAAATACTAGTGGATCTGAGTGAAATAAGAATGTATTAGTGCTTTCACTACTGTCCTTTTTGAATGCAGGACAGGGGAAAAAACCCTATAGATTACTTTCAGGTCTTGCTTGCTTGGTTTATTTATTGTACATACACATCTTTCTCTCCCCAAGGGAATGAAGCAGAAATTGATAATCTTGAATGAACTGATTCACACAAGTTCTGTAAATCAAACAGCTTTCAAAATAATCTATTTTGTAGTTGACGTATGAAAAAAATTCCCATGGAAGTGTGAGGAGTCACAATTAAGGTAACAAGCCCTCACTAGTGCAAAAAGACCGGCTTTGTTTGGATGTCATTTTAAAACATGGTTTATTGTGACAACAGTTAGCCTTGGTGAGCGTTACACTTGCTCCCTTCCCCCTCATCCAGTTCTAAGGAGGAGTTTGGAAGCTTCTGCTTGATTTTTTTGTTTGTAGTTGTTTGCCTTCAAATCATTTCCAACTTATGGTGACCTTAAGGTGAACCTATCATGGAATTTCTTGGCAAGATTTGTTCAGGGGAGGTTCCCTTTGCCTTCCTCTGAGGCTGAGAGAGTGTGACTTGCCCAAGGTCACCTAGTGGCTGAGTGTGGATTCTCTATGGAGTTGTAGTCCAACACTCAAACTACTACACGACACTGGGGCTCTTTTCGCACACCAGTCCTGTTACAAAATGGCCTCGGGACTGTCGTGTGATTGTGAGGACCATTCCACGTGATGCCCTCACAATCATGCAATGCCCCTGAGGCCATTAGGTGGCGATCATGCATTATATTATTTTTGGCTTGTTGCCGAAAATGATGCACGATCACACGTCCCTCCCGTGCCCCACACACACTTACCTTGTATGTGGAGGTTCCAGACACGCGGCATCACATTTCCTCCCCCAGCTCAGGCTAGGAAAGTACCCGGCTGCGCTGTGGAAGGAAGGGGTGGAGCACTCATGCTTCCGTCCAGCCAGCATGGAGCTGGTGTGGAGGGGAAGTGAAGGGGACGCGATTCCCTCCTGGACGAGGCTTTTCATGTGATCCCCGCGCAACGCCAGCAGCACCAGGTAAGGTGCGAAAAGGGCCTGGCTCTTAGCTCCTCTTTACATTTTAAAAAATTAACTACAGTTTTAGCATTACAGCTAAAATTTAAACTAAGTTAATCTTAACTACAGTTTCTTTGAAACAAGCCAGCTTCATACCTTATTTCAAATGAAGTTAGTTAAGATTAACACTTTTGAGTACAGACATGATAAGCTATGGGAAATTAAAAACAGAAATGAAAACTTCCAGATTCCTCCACCAGAGAAGGAGAGTGTGAGCCTAATGTTCACCTACGCTTGTTCACACTCTCGTTCTCTGGTAAATCAGAGTGGACAACTTCAGAGGAATCAGGAGCCATTTTCCATTGACCTTTGACCCACTGCCTAGCATGTCAGCTTCTCTCAGAAAAACTGGAAGTGTCTGAGAAACTTAAGGTAATTGCAAACATGATTCTCATGTTTATGCATAGAAATAAATGAAGGGGAGTGAGACTCCAGGGGCCACATGTTGCCCGTGAACAGTGTGTTGTCTATCCCTGAAGTAAAGCATAGTTCATTGTAATGTATGGCTGCAGTGACTGTGTGAACCTTCATGTGACAACTGCATATATGGCTGAAGCAGTTTGCCTGGTCACGAGTACCTCAAAACTGTGCAACGTACCATTCATGCAAAAAAGATCTCTATGCGACTGCTGCCAAGCCAAGAAACAGTAACAACCCTGCCCACTACAGAGAAGCTCATATGTGGACTGTTATCATATGCAAGCAAGCTCTGCAAGGGAAGTTGTTAAATTAAGCAGATTACTAGTCTTCAGGAAATCTGATTATGGATTCAATGGAGTATTTTGAACAACTGTAATAAAATATATTGGAAAAAATAGAAATTCAAAATGATATTTAAATTCCAGATTATTTCCATGTAGTTACCACATTTGCAACCCAACCTCACGCTTTGAGTGTTAAGATCTGGGACATGAAATAAGACCTGCCTATTTAAATTTTATTGATTTAAATTTGTCACTTAACCTTATTGGTTAAATTGGTTAAATGGTTAAATTGGTTAAATGAATATATCCCTTGGCAGAAAATCTGATAAATTGCATATCATTTGTTAGCTATTATCAAACTTTTAGATGCCAAATCTTTGTGAATATTTGAATTTCAAATGTTACTGGGCATTCACACCTTTGGAGTATATTTCCTATCAATATTTATAGAAGATTTTAGGAAGTGAACTATGGAATCCAGAAACTTTATGTTCTCAAAGATTCTCCAGTTACCTATTACTTTAGTATATCTTCATCCACTATCTACTGCTCCAAGCTGAGCCTACATTGGTCCTCCTTCTATCAACACATATGTTCATGGTGCACATAAACAATTTGGTTAGATGATCAGACCAAAAGAAGTCACCAGTAGTCTACACAGGTTTAAATGTATTATCAACTTTGTAGAATGATTTCATCCAGGATGAAAGCCATTATAGCTGTAGAATGCTGTATTCCCAAATCTGAGTTTTATGTAAGTGACAGCTGTCCTTTTTTATCTTGTAGTCACACCCAGCCTGTTGCGGTCCTGAATTCACCTGGCATCACTTGAATATTGGTGGACACAGCCCACTAATTCAACACTTTCTTGAAAAACGGCATGCTCTGTCAAAGGCAGGATGTGACGTTTTCTTGCCTAGGAGGGAAATCTGCAAACCAATACCATATCCTTATGGCGTACATAGGGGAAATGAAGATGGAGATCCATTGACTCTTGTACTGACCCTGCAAGACCACTGGGGCCAGGCTATAGAAAGAGTCAGCTCAAGGGATCTGAGCAAAGGATCATGGGGGAGAGACCAGATTGGCCCTGACAGCCACATGACTTCCATTAGCCAATGGGAGATGAGAAGGTGGAAAAGCAAAGATTTCTGGGTAGAAGAAGGAAGAGAGGGCATGCAGTATAACCTTGCAGCTAACTATTCCATGTTAGAGCAAGGAGAGGAATCTCAGGAAAAAGTTATAAGGAAACCAGGGACTGTCTAATTAGATGTATTAGATTTCCAGTTTTTTTGAAAGGAATTGGAGGGCTGGGGAAGGCAACCTGGAGAATTATCTTTCTTTTCTCTGTGCCTGTTCTATGGGTTTGGTTCTTCTTGAACCCAGAGAGGAGGTACATAGGGAGTCAGTGTTCTAAGCTAGTTGAATTGCTTGATAAATCTTCTATTAATTGTAGCACACTGTTTTCCTTTATTTATTAATATTAAAGAGTTGCACTTATAACAACTCTGCTTTGTTCCTTAAGGGAGTGTGGAAGCTCTGGTCATATGTCTCCATGGCAAGATCTACTAGGAAGTTGTAAAATACTGATTTTTTTTTCATTGCTCCCAAAAACATAAGTGATTGGGGAAGAGTGGTGAGCCCTTACATTCCTAGGGAAAGAAAGGGATATTGGATCTCCAAGAAGGGACTTGGTGCCAGCACTACTACATCCGCTGCACTGGGGAGA
Source organism: Iguana delicatissima (assembly GCA_948472985.1). Taxonomy (NCBI): domain Eukaryota; kingdom Metazoa; phylum Chordata; class Lepidosauria; order Squamata; family Iguanidae; genus Iguana; species Iguana delicatissima. The sequence goes on from CAOKZL010001237.1 coordinate 8,206, forward strand.
GGTTAGCAAGTCTGGGCAAAACCCAGTCACCAACCAGCCCCTCTTTTCTCCAAAACTTCAGTGATCTGTTCAGGCCAAACTTAAATGCAAGTGGAGTGAAGGCAGAGATGGAGTTCTTATCACTGTGTGGCCATAAGCAGTTATAAGATACAGTACTGCACTGAAACTTCATTGTCTACATTACACTTGACTGTAACAATAATGGCCACTGTCTGCTGCTTGGTTAAGCATACTGAAGCCCATTGATTTCAGTAGACTTTAAGTCTGTGTTATATTTATTAAACTGTTTGCTACTACATTCAGTTGGTATTCTCCACTAGAGTATCTGCATTGAATCATTGGGACTTAAATAAATAAATGCTGACTTAGCTAATCCTATCATTTAGTAGGCCTGTTCTAATGGACAATAGCATAAACAAACCACTAATCAAGACATCCTAGAATATAATGTAAAATGCAGCAGGAATGCATTTTAAAGTCCCTTGCTTAACAAGGTTCTTCAGTCAGACTGTTGCTGGTGTCAGCTTCAGCTCCCCATATTTCATCTGTGACTCTGCTGCTGAATATGTCAGTTATGGCAGGTCTTTAGTAGAGTAATCCAACCTTGGATATGATTGCTGATATAGTCAAATGTTAAGGCCCTTCATGGAGTGGGACTTTGGCCCCAGGTGCCTGGCAAAGTTCCTTAAAGCTTGTAGCTAAGACCACTATTGTGTGTGTGTGTGTGTGTGTGTGTGTGTGTGTGTGAGAGAGAGAGAGAGAGTGTATACATTGTATGTGTAATAAATAGACATAATTTTCTGTCATTGATTGGCTTGCCATTTTACTGAGTTTTACTGTTGCACTGCTTTTGTTCTAATAGTTGTTTTCTGTGATAATCGGAGTAGACCTTTCCTTTATACACCAAATCACAGATTCTGCCCAGACATATGCAGAAGTGGTCAAGGAAAGTTTTAATATCCTCTGCCAGAGGCACAAGGCTTTCAGAAAAACATATTTGAGACACCAGAAGGAAATGAGGAATTTTGATCAACAGTGCAAGGATAACCAAGAACTTTTCAGGTAATAGAAGAGTTTATTTTATTCTAGCATCACCACCTCAAAGTGAAGGAAACAGGAAGACTTCCTAAAGGAAGTCATTATCAGTTTCTTCTACAGTATTTATACACATATACATTGTTGTGGCAGTTAATTTTTTTAACTTGGTTTATCTGTCCATTCTTATGTTTATATTGCTTTACATCACAATGGCCTACAATTAAATTGGCTTGTGTACTTAGTGTGCACAGTCCATAAATTGTCCCTCCATACAGTGACCCCTCCCTTACCGCAGCCTTGGGATGCATGAATGTAAGGTCAAATGAAGCATCACATTCTATTATAGACAGTGGATGCAGTGAGCATACAGCTGCGCTGCCACAGGCACACGCAGATTGCATCCGTTGACTGTAATGGGATGGAATGATTCACACTTTTTGTTTTATATGGGAGTTCCTGGAACAAAACCCCTGCATATTTAGAGGGTATGCTATAGTGCATTCTTTTTGTGCCATTCTAGTATTTTTCCAGTACTTAAAAACAATTTTTAAATATGAAAAATCCCAAACGTAAATGCACATATAAACCCATAAGTATCTTTTGTGATGACCAGCACAACTTTTTCTACACATGCCTGCACAATTGCATGATTGTGTGCTATCTTAATTCCTGTACTTGCAGGGCTGAACTTGTTATTTCCCAATGAAGAGAGGAGGAACATCCTGATGTGGGTTGGTCCTCCCTTTTTTGCAGAAAAGCAGGAACCAGAAGCCTTTTGGTGGTGCCCACTAGGGGGAGCCATACTCCTCACAAGGCCAGTTTATAGGGACGGGCCAACCGAATCCTCCAATCCTGGGTAAGGATTTGAGATTCTTGAGTCCGAATCCCTGTGCCAAAATAGGCAAACCGAATCTTTCGAATCCGTCAACTAAATAGATTGTTGTAGACTGGGACTCCTGAAAACCAGGGAGACCAGGATGCCTGAAAACCTGGGGGACCATATATACGAGGGAAGATAGTAAGTAGGTAAGGTTTTTCCTTGGAGTAATAATGGCCTTTGCTAACAATTTCAGAAATTACATCTGGGCTTGTATTCTAAGATATTTAAATTGAACATTTCATATTGAAGTTCAATACTTGACTGGAAGCTACAAGCTTGAGATTTCAAGGACAGCTGCAACATTCCTTTGCATAGCTCCCTTGCAAACCTCTTTCAGACACAGCTCTGGGGTTTGGAGTTTTACAAGGTCTCACAGCCTTCTCTGCCAAAGGTTACTGGTGCATCATCAAACTGCAAACCCCAGGATGTCAGAAGCAGCTATGCAAAGAAAAGCCAGTTTTGACCTGGATTATCTCTGTACTGTAGTATGTGGCCCTGTTTACACAGGCAGGAAAATGGGGGATTAATCCACATTTTCCTGCCTGTGTAGAAAGGGCCTCCATGTCATTTTCAATCTGGGGAGATCCTGAGGCAAAACTATGACAATTGTCTTGGCCAGATTTCTTCAGAGGGAGGTTTGCCTTTGCCTAAGCTTTTGCTAAGGCCGAGAGAGTGTGTCTTGCCCAAGATTATCCTTCTTTCCCTTGCTTTTTAAACTCTTTTTTAAAAAAAGGATTCGAACGATGCGAGATTCATGAGATTTGTGGATTCCCAGAACCTTCCAGGGATTTGGATCTGGATTCAGATTCAGAAAATTCTGGAGTCATCCCACCCCTACCAGTTTAATTCCTGTCTTCTCTCATAGGCATGCTCCTCAGAGCTGCTTTGGTCACCATTGTTTTCATGCTCCTTAGCTCTGCTTCGGTCTCCATTTTTTTTTTTGCAAGCTGTTTTTCTTATTTCTTTTTCTCTCACTCTTTAATTCTCTTTTTTTCTCTCAATTCTCTCTGATTCTTTAAACCTTTTTTTTCACCTTTACTTTCACCTTCTCACTGCACCTCTCAGTCCTAGATGGATGACTGTTACTTTTTTCATCCTTTTTCCCACCCCATTCCTTTCCCCTCTGCTTCAGAGCAACAGGTGAGTGGGAAAATGTAGCAGGCAGCAAGAACAGCCCTGGCAGCTCTGGAGAAGCAGTGGACCTACAGAGACCACTCCACCCTGACCCTTCCAAGCAGGAAGGCCCTCTGGAGGGCAAGAGAGACCGAGGAGCCGATGGGTGAGGGAAAATCCCCTGTTCCCCAGCCCAAGTGTGCCTCACACACCCAGTTTGAAATGGGCCAGGGTTGAAGGTTGGGAATCAAACAACCATCCAAACAGCAGAGGACGTGAGTACTGTGGTCCTCAGTTGTGCACAGTACCACCCACTGCTGTTTATGGCCTAGCTGAGAAACCTTCTGTCCCAAGAGGCTGTCATGTGTCCCCCCCCCCCCGCACACCCACAGCAAGCAGAGGAATGGCCATCCAGCATTGCCAGAACTTTAGGTGCTTCTGTTGGGGAGAGGGTGAACATCACAGTTCCAATTTCTCTATATGGTTGTAAAATTTAGACAGTGAAGAAAGCTGATAGGAAGAAAATCCACTTGTTCAAAATGTTGTGCTGGAGAAGAGTTCTACGGAAACTCTAGACTGATTAATGGGTCCTAGAGCATATCAAGCTTGAACTCTCCCTAGAAGTCAAGATGACTAAAATGAGGCTGTCATATTGGCCATATCATGAGAAGACGTGATTCACTATAAAAGACAATAAAGCTTGGTAAAGCAGAAGGTGGTAGAAAAATAGGAAGACCACAAGCATTATTACAGATGGATGAACTCAGGCAGGGAAGACACATCCGTGGGTCTGCAGGATCTGAGCAGGGTGATTGTTGATAAAGTGGGCTTGAGATCTCTCATTCATAGGTTAGCCATAAGTCAAAATTGATCTGATTACAGTTAACAAAGCGCATCAACCTCCATCATCACCAGAACAGCATTCCTCTGAGGATCTTAGTAAGGTCATTTTTCCTGAGCAAGTCAAAATTAAGCAGGAGATCGACAAACTCCTGAAGGTGTTTCAGCCTTTGCTGCAGATGCCAGCCTGGATGTGATGCATTTCAGTACCAAGCCCTAAGCCATCGTGGTGGCAGTGAGGCAACAAGTGTGGCTGAGGAACTGGAATGTGGATTCTAGAGCCAAGCACAACCTAACTTTCACCCTGTTTTGGGGAACCAAGTTATTCAAAGAATTCCTGGGTCCAGTTCTTATGGATACCAAGGATAAGAAGAAAGCCTTGATTCACAGGAGGAAAAAAGAGGATAAGAGACAACCTAGGTAAGGCTATTCTTCCTCTTCTTCTTCCAGAGGCAGTTTTCCCTCTCACTTTGCCTCCATAGAGATCAAAATATTTCAGAGGTTTCAGGCAGCAGTGGAAGGAGCAGAGGCTCCTGCCTAAACAGCAGCACTGCTAGAGTGTAGAAAGATCATGGGCGGGACCCTCCAACGAAGGGCAACACAAAAACCAGCAGGCCTGATAGCAGCCCCCCAGTAGTGGGCAGGCTTCAGGGATAAGTGAGTGTGTGGGAACAAACAACATCAGATCAGTGAGTGTTAGGCACCCTCAGCCAGAGATGCAAGAGAATTGTCATAGATATCTCCCAATGCCTTTATAAGATCACGAGGATCCAGTAAGCCTCCTAAGCACCATCTTCTAGATGCCATCAACTACCTGGTCAAGATTGGAGCAGTGGAGGAAGTACCTCGTGTACAGAGATTTTTTTTAGTTCCCAAGAAGAATGGATCATGGAGGGGGATCCTCAATCTCTGAAACGTCAGCAGATTTGTCAGAAAGTGATTTTTCAGATAGAGACCCTGAAAAGCATCCTCTAGGCGATACAGGTGAGTGACTACATAGCTTTGTTCAAACTGATCAAACCTTATTTGCATATCCTAGTCCACCCACTGCATCACAAGTTCCTCTGATTTGCTTATATGGGAAGACATTTCCAGTACAAGGCCCTTCCTTTTGGTCTGACTCAGCAACCAGGGTCTTCACCAAGATCATGGCACCCCTAGTGGCAGAGTGGAAGAGAAAGCACATCTATGGCTATCCTTATTTGGACAACCTGCTGGTATGGTCAACATCCCACTGTCACAATCTTGAGGATGTACAATAGGAGCTGAAGTTGTTGGAATGCCATAGGTTTCTGATGACCTGCGCAAGATCTACTTGGTCCTTTCTCAGGAGATCCAGAACCTTGGGATAATGATTGACACAATGTCTAGAATCATGAGTCTCCCTCCAGAGAGAATTCAGAACTTCAAGAAAGCCATCATAAGGATCAGGCAATCAAAGTGAGAGGACCTATTTCCTGGCACACCTACAGGGCCTGATGATTGCCAGCACATAGTGTCTCTTGTAGGCAAGTTTTCATTGCAGGCTTCTCCAGTGGCTCCTCTTCCCTTCTGAGAGCTGCCTCAGAATTCTTGTTTCTTCTCTGAACTGGTGGACATTGCCAGTGATGAACAAGGGAAGATGCTTCTAGAAAGCAATGAAGGTGCACGTCACAATAGAAACCAGCCTTTGGGAATGAGGAGTCCACTGCAATCTATACCTGGCACAAGGGATCGGGGGGGAAGTATCCGAACACAGCATAAACTAGCTAGAACTCAGAGCCATCAGGCTGGCCCTTCAAATTTCTGGTGAGAGAGAAAGCCATTATCAGAACAGACTCTGTCACAGCAAAGGCCCACATCAACCATGAGGGATGAACCAGATCCCAGCCCCTGATGAAGGAAACAAAGATTTTACTGGAATAGGCAGATATGCATCTTCTGTCCATCAAAGCAGAGCCTCTCCAGGGCATCCTCAACTCCAGATTATACTGGCTCAGCTGGACTGACCTGGACCAAGCAGAATGGAGCCTTCACTGGAGATGCTCCAGATGCTGGTGAATTGCTTCAGGCTTTCAGAGATGGACCTGTTTGTGTCCCTGACCAACTACAAGGTCCCTAGATTCCTATTGAGGTACCAGACGGAAGAGGCCGAGGGCCTGGATGTGCTAATGTACCCTTGGCCCCAGGGCCTGCTGTATATCTTTCCTGACAGCAATGCTGATAAGGGTCTTAAGATAAGGACAGAAAGCATGGCTTCAGCTTGGCCAAGGAGACCTTGGTACCTGGAGACAGCCAGCGTGACAGTGGACCTTCTTCTGGTATAACCAGAACTTCTGTCCCAAGAGAAGGTGTTCTATCCAGACCTGGATTGTTGAAAAGCACATGCTACAGGGCCATGGATATTTGGACAAGGTAGTTGTCTTCTGACTTTCAGGAGACCATCCACTAACAGAGGTTACAAGTATACCTTCTTGGTATTCAGAAGATGGTGCAGATGCAAAAAGCAAAATGCAAGAAGCAAGACTATCTCAAGATCTTGGTCCCTCTGGTTCTGCGGTTCCTTCAAGAGGGGGTGGACAGAGACCTTAGACCAAGCATGATTAAAAAGCAAGATTGCCTCCATCACCTCTATCCTTCCTCCAGTGATGAGCCATAGAATCTCATGTCATCCCCACGTCCACAGATTCATTAAGAGATTGCAACTCTCAGCTCCATCTAGGGTTTAAAGATCCCCGTCCTGGGATCTCTACATGGTGCTGAGCCCATCAGAGAGATGTCATTGAAACATCTGGGATGGAAGGCACTCCTGTGCACTGCAGTCACCTGATCATTCAGGGTCTCAGAACTAGGGGCTCTATCAGCACAGAAAGAGCTCTGTGTGATGAGACCAGACATGGTCCTTCTGCAGCTGGACCCTACATTTTGGCTGAAAGTGAACTCCTACTACCACAGGAAGCAAGAGGTTATATAGCCAACATTCTGTCCCAAGCTCTCCAAGCCCTTAGAGAAGATCTGTCACACACTGAACATACAGCAAACCATCAAAGCATACCTGAAGAGTACTAACAGCCTTCATCAGACAGACTCGCTCTTCTGTCCTTCATTCAGCAGTCTCTAAGGAAGAAAGTCTCTACCTCCACCTTAAGTAGGTGGATCAGGGAATGCATCAGCACCTGTTACAGATCCATGGGGTGCCCCTGCTAGTCTCTATCCTAGCACATTCCACAACAAATGCAGCTACCTCAGCAGACTTAGCATCCAGTGCAACCCTGGGTGAGATTTCTGGGTAGCAATGCGGAAGTCCCTCTACACCAGTGGTTCTCAACCTGTGGGTCCCCAGATGTTTGTGGACTTCAGCTCCCAGAAGCCCCAGCCACTATGGTCAATGCTCAGGGCTTCTGGGAGCTGAAGTCCAAAAACATCTGGGGACCCACAGGTTGAGAACCACTGCTCTACACCTTCATCAGGCATTACAAGCTGGATGTTTTTGTCTCATCCGAAGAAGCCTTCAAGAGGGGGGTGCATCAGAGATAGCTGAGCAATAAGCAAGCCAGAATAAGCCACTCCACAAGTTGGGGTGGGGGCTTTGGTATAGCCCACATTGAGATGTTCCTCCTCTCTTCACTGGGAAAAGGAACATTTGTCTTACTGTGAGACAGTTGTTTTCAGTAGAAGAGGTGATGAACATTCTCCCTACCCTGAAAACAGGGTTGTCACTTGAGCAAGCTGATGTTCATAGTTTTGTTTCTGTCCAAAAGCAGAGTGTAAGGTAGCTACACTCCCATCTCCCAAGTCTTCTTCCTTGTTTTTCTCTGTTCTTCACATGCATTTGTGTAGTTATTTTCTCTTTTCAGTCCTTCACCAAAATGATGATGATGATGATGATGATGATGATGATGATGATGATGATGATGATGATGATGTTGAAAAAAGTATTGTAGTCAAGAGAGACCATAGAGGAATATTGAGCTGTCACACCACTGGCCTCCTGAGGAGGTTTGCTCCTCTAGTGGGCACCCTGAAAAGGCTTCTGGTTCCTGCCTTTCAGAGAAAAGGGGGAACCAACTCACACCAGGATGTTTGTCTACTCTTCTGCTGGAAATGACCCTCTAACAGGTAAGACAAATGGTCCTGCTTGTTTGAAGGATTAACAATAGCAAGACTATGTCATCCTGCCACTTGGTCAGCTTTTCCCACAACCATCCATTACAGGTGGATGAGATAAGGAAAGGGCTCACAGAGTACCCCTGCTAAAATGCAGGGGTCCTAAAGCAGGGATGGACGATTTTGGAAGGTACAACAGCCAATTTTCTGCATTGGGACCCTCTGGAAGCTGCACATAATGTCAAAAATACTTTTAAAAATGTTGGGGGGACAAAACCAGAGGTGGCCAGAGGTTCTGGTTTTGAAAAAACTTTATTTTTTATGTTAGTGCTGGAGGAGCCAGCAATCTATATAAGAGGTGAATTGCTGCCCCTAGAAGTTTCCAGAACACATTTGCCTTTTTTCCCTCTCTATAAAATGGGCAGATTAGGAAGGTCTATGGGATTGGAGACTATTGAAACCATCTTTGGAGGTCACATATGCATTTTCTCAACCTTACCTTAAAGAACCTTTAGATGAAGACTGAAACAGTGTTTTCTGCAATGCAATCAGATCCTGGGATTCTGTTTAGTTGTCTTCTACTGAGTTCATCCCTCTTTTTTTCTCTTAAGCTTCAAGCTGATTTCAAATAAATAAATTTCACTTTTTCTATTGTCACTTTATCTCTGTAGGCAAGAGATGGAGGAAGAGATGAAAAGAAGACAGGCCCAAAAGCAGAAAGAATTGCTTACTGCAGAAGCGTTGCATAGTTCAGAAAAGATTTCAACCCATCTTCCAAGAGTCTCATTTACACTGCCATAGTTTAATTTATACGAGCCAGTTACAACACTTATTCCATCCCTTTTTGAATGGAATTAGAATGACACAGATTAAATCAAATTATAAGTATTTGAGATTGGTTTTTGTAGATGTAATTCCAGTCTGGTTTACAGAAAGAATATATAAAGGAAATAAAACTAGATTTCATATAAATACCTTGCCCATTGAAAACATTTGTGACCCAAAGGCAACAAAGGATGGTGCTTGCAAAATAAACACTGATTGGTATGTGCTTTCCTTTATGAGTCAAAATCCTAAAGAGCCCCCCCACACACGAATTTTGCTGACAGCATTTTTGAGGAATTATTGGAATGTGATATTTCTTGTGTTAAAATGTGTTAACTGAAAATGTACCTTGCCATACTTTTTAATGCCTAATGTTGCTACTATCTCAGAAAACAGTGCCACCCTCCTCCTCCTCCTCCTCCTCTCAATAAAAATAGTCATTTGTTTCAGCAAAGATTGTTTGTAGAGGTATAAAAGTTACGACCTACAAAATTCTCAAAAATCTCAAATACTCTTTCAGAAAACATATTGTGTTTCGCACATACCAGTAGTTCTAGGTTAAATATGTCATGATCCTATAAAACCATTTTTTATTTATTGAAACAATATTAAATTGTCGGTACATAGCATGAATGAAGAATTATAAAATTAGACACAATGTTGTTTCAATTAAAAGGAACTTTGTTATTCCCTGTAAAAATGTTTTGGTGCATCTTTTTGATTAGCAAGCACTGTTGAGCTCTAAAGTAAGATTTAGTCCATTGATTTGTTAATACTTACACTATCTTCAAGGCTATATTTATAGTTTATGATGTACCTCAGTTTGTTTTTATACTTCCACTGATGTGCTCAACATCTTGCAAAACATAATCTTTGGTAGGATTTAAGGTTGACATTAATGGTCATCAGAACAGGATTCAGTCTGCTCTTTCCAGGTGTCTCCCCTATATCTTCAGGACTTAAAAGGACAAACATTGGTGTGCAAGCCCACTTCCACACTATGTTCTGATAATGAACTCCTTTCAGATATTGTAGTGCATCCTGTATGAGAAGCATTGGTGTAATGTTTCACCGTGTACTAGTGCACCGCATTACTGTGGTCATACAGATGACAGACATACCTTTCAGCACTGATTAAATTTTCCGGTGTCAGATTATTTGATCTTAGCGCTTAAAGCAAACAGTGATAGTCAAGAAATACATGGTTCACTTATTTGCACTGATTGCAATGTTTAATCAATTTAGATGTAATATATGGTTGGTTTTGATTATAATGTAGGTGTGTGATTTTTACTGTTTTGAAGTAATGCTTGTTTTTTGAAAGGCAGTTTTTAATGTTGAAAATAAATAAATAATAATTTCAAATAAAGGCTCCAACCTTTTCACTGTTTCTTTTTCTCTGCTACATATTTGACAGGACATAAGTTAGACATTTCTCACTCATACACACATGCTGCTGCTTTGTTTTGTACTACTGTCAATAGGAGATAGAATCATAAAATTATAGAGTCAGAAGAACTGTAAGGGTTATCTAGTCCAACTCTTAGCCATGTAGGAATCCACAGTCAAAGTACCATGGGGGATGGTCACCCAATGTCTGTTTAAAAACCTCAATGAAGGAAAGTCTGCTACTTTCTGAGGTATTTTATTCTGTTGTTGAAAAGCTCTTACTGTCAAGATATTTTGAATCCATTCATTCATGTCCTAGTCTCTGAAGCACCAGAAAACAAGCTTGCTTGATCAAGGCAATTCAAAGTGGTGGTTCAGGGACCTGTGTTGATCCACAAACCATCAGTGTCGGTTTGTGGAGAGTTTCTAGGAAAGGAAAAAACAAATGCAGCCAACAGGCATAATTGTGTTGTTGGATCCTTGCACATTGAGGAAAAAAATATTGGTCCTCCACATCAGAAAGCTTAAGAAGTACTGTTTTACAATGCATCCAGATATTTAACGATGGCTATTATATCCCATTTCAACGTTCTCCAAGCTAAGCATACCCAGCTCCCTTAGCTATTCCTGCCAAGGTTATGCCCTCTTAGATACATTCCAGCTTGTCAGCTTCAGAGCCCAGAAGTGAACACAGTTTCTTCGTGGTCTCTGTGTCTCATACATTAGGAGCTTTCACGCCTGCGCGGTAGCGTTCGGAAGATTCTAGAGCTTAGTAGCTTGGCGGGAACCCCTCGCCCATGCCTGTACTGAGCATGCTCAGCCCGCCAAGCAACAGTCACTCCTCAGTTCTTTTTCGTCCGCCTTAGCGAACAGAAGGTTCTTAGCTTTGCAGCTGCCTATTAGGCTTTTGGTTTGTGTTTTTGGCTTTCTCTTCACCCCCCCCCCTTTTTGCATCTGCTCTTTGATTGCCTTTTATGTCTTCCCCCTTCTTTTTCTTGAGGGAAAGCTCTTCTTTTTCCTGAGGGAAACCCTAAACGTATTAGCCTGTGCTGTGTTGTGGCCTTCGGCCTGGAGAAACCTCACTACCAGCAGCCAGTAATGTTTTCTTGGCACGCCCAGTGGTCACGCCCTCCTCGGTACCGGATGCTGGCACTGGGTTTGTTACTGTTTCTGAGGCCCCATTTGGGCACGGCATTCTCCAATGGGCTCAGGTAGCCGAATCCTCCAGGACGTTTTTCGCCAGCCTATGGCCATACCACCCTGAACACACCCGATCTCGTCTGATCTTGGAAGCTAAGCAGGGTCAGGCCTGGTTAGTACTTGAATGGGAGACCGCCTGGGAATACCGGGTGCTGTAGCCTCAGCTTCCCTCCTCGGTTACCCTGAAAGGATGGACCGCCTGTAGGATGAGGACAAGACCGCCGGCTCGGCGCGCCTTCAGACCCGCCTATGCTCGCTGCTGCGGTCTCTCCGCTTGCCCACCCTTAGGGGATGGTTCCGCCCAGAGAACAATGATCAGACCGCTGGCTTGGCCACGCCTTCGGGCCCACCTATGCTTACTGCTGCGGTATCTCCGCTCGCCCACCCTTCGGGGATGGTTCCGCCTGGAGAACAAGGATCAGACCGCTGGCTTGGCCGCGCCTTTGGGCCGGCCTATGCTCGCTGCCGCGGTCTCTCCGCTCGCCCACCCTTCGGGGATGGTTCCGCCCGGAGAACAAGGATCAGACCGCTGGCTTGGCCGCGCCTCCGGGCCCGCCTATGCTCGCTGCCATGGTATCTCCGCTCGCCCACCCTTCGGGGATGGTTCCGCCCAGAGAACAAGGATCAGACCGCTGGCTTGGCCGCGCCTTCGGGCCCGCCTACGCTCGCTGCCGCGGTCTCCCCGTTCGCCCACCCTTAGGGGATGGTGCCACCCGGAGAACAAAGATCAGAGTGCTGGCTTGGCTGAGCCTTCGGGCCCGCCTACGCTCGCTGCCGCGGTCTCTCCGCTCGCCCACCCTTCGGGGATGGTTCCGCCCGGAGAACAAGGATCAGATCGCTGGCTTGGCCGCGCCTTCGGGCCCACCTTTTCGTTGCTGCCGCGGTGTCTCCGCTCAGTCTCCCTGAGGGGATGCATCACCCAGAGGATGGGGACAAGACCGCTGACTTAGCTAAGCCTTCAGCCTGGCCTAGCCTCACTGCCTCAGTCCCTCCCGCTTGGTCACCCTGAGAGGATGAACCATCTGGAGGTCGAGGAGAGCAGGTCCAGAGGAGGGCAACCAAAATGGTGAGGAGCCTGGAAGCCATGCCCTATGAGGACAGACATAGAGAGCTGGGTATGTTTAGTCTGCAGAAGAGAAGGTTGAGAGGGGACATGATAGCCATGTTTAAATATTTGAAGGGGCGTCATGTCGAGGAGGGAGTGGGCTTGTTTTCTCCTGCTCTTGAGACCAGGACAAGGAGCAATGGATGCAAGCTGCAGGAGGGGAGATTCCGCTGAACCTCAGGAGGAATTTCCTGACAGTCAGGGCTGTCCGACAGTGGGATGTGCTGCCACAGAGTGTGGTGGAGTCTCCTTCTTTGGAGGTTTTTAAGCGGAGGCTGGATGGCCACTTGTCGGGAGTGCTTTGAGGGTTTTCCTGCATGGCAGGGGGTTGGACTGGATGGCCCTTGTGGTCTCTTCCAACTCTACATTTCTATGATTCTATGATTCTATGACCAGACCGCCACCTCGGCAGTCCCCTCCTCTACCTTACTGCTGCGGCATTCCCACCCTGTCACCCTGAAGGGTTGGACCGTCCAGAGGATAAGGTCCAGACCTTAGGCTGCGCTGCACCTTCGACGCTAACCTATCCTTGCTGCTGCGGTGTCTCTACCGGTCACTCTCAGAGGATAGACTGCCGGGAGGATGGTAACAGTCAGTCGCCGCAGCTGTGGAAGACCCGTTTGGAGTGGGCCCTCTCTCTCTCTTTCTCTCTCTCAGCCACCGAGGGCCCTTCTCGTGCACATATGGCCGGGAACACCTTTACCGGGAGCAACCGGTGTCATATCATTCCTATTCACCCACATATAGAGCTCGCTCCCGCCCCAACCTGAGGCACTGGTCGGCAATTGCATTGTTGCTACCTTTTCGGCCACCAACGTCTCTCTGCCTTCGGCTGCTCCACCAGTCCCGTCCATGGCACCGATGATGATCCCCCAACCATGCCTATGACTTCATAGGCCCAGCAACCATAACCAAATTGTTATCCAAGTCTGGCCGACTCCTTACAAATCTCAACCCTGTCTTTCCAGAATGTGTCACACCCGGCTCCATCTATCCAGGACCCGGTGGCCGTGTACGTCACCCAGCCTCCCATAGGAACCCCCTCAGACAGGTTCTATACTTTTCTGATACACCTCCCAGAGGATCAACAACCGAGTCCCACACAATTCTTCATGAATCAGGGACACTCAATAACCAATACATCATGTCGGCTACTCGTTCCACAGAGGTTCACTCCTGCTCCAGTGCCCTGCGCAGCTGAGATCCAAATCTCCAGGAGGAAAGCCGCAGATGCATTGAAGACCACCAATTGACGGCCTGGGTCTACTCCATGCCACTAGTTAAGGCCCGCCCCACGGCAGACAGATGCGTGGCTCAGATCATCGAGCCTGCAAACTGACATCAGGGGAAGGATCGAGGACCTCCTCTTGGATGGCCAGAGGCTGTTTAATGCCACATCGCATAGGCGATGTACCATCCACTCAAGGGACGCCTGGCTGACAGGAACCGTGCCACAGGTCATCGTCCTCGACCTCTCAACCTCGGTCGCCTCGCTCGACCCCCTCCCCGCCATCTACTCTCTTCGGAGACCTCAATCTTCTTCTGCGAAGAAGTCCTCATCTGGGACGAAGTCCCTTTCTTGCCCTCCTCTGCAGGTCACCCCATGTCACCTCAGACTCGGGCAATCTCCCCATCGTCCCTCTTGCCTATGCCGCAGCACAGCTCCGCCAGAACAGGTTCAGTCCCTATTTCAAGAGGAGCATTCGAGAAACTTCTGTCTTCGCCCAGTACCTCTGGCCTCTTCTCCAGCACAGACAATACCAATGGTTCGCGGTCGACTATACCTATTATCAATACAGGGTGCTACCGTTCGTACTCTCTATCGCCCCAGGGTCTTCACCAAATGCATGGCCCCGGTGGTCATGCCTGTAGGTGAAGGAGGTCTCGATCTACCCCTACCTAGATGACTGGTTGATGCTCGCGTCCTGCGGACAAGAACTCTACAGTGACACCCACCGGATGCCCTCCATTCTGTCCTGTCTTGGTTGGGCTGCGTTTGTGGTCTTTCAACGCCCTGACGCTATCAGTGAGGAGAACCCACCAACTCCTCAAGTACAGGGCCTTGACTTTGCAGTCTAGGCTCTGAATACCTCCGCGGGTCCGTCAATCCCTGCTTTGGTGAGTCTTCCAACCATCTCCTGTCAGGGATGCCTCCTCGGAGCCATCTCCATGGCTCACGGTGACAACCGATGCGCCCTTCTCAGATAGGGAGGCCACTGTAGCGGCCTCGGAGTCCGGGGCACTGCCCTCGAACTATGCGTCATCTGGAAAACTCTGAGGGCATTTCACCACTTCATTACAGGTCGTACGGTGTTGATCTTGACAGACAACACGACGTCACATTGTTATGTCGACACGCAAGGACGGACTCATTCCACGCCCCCCTCAGCCTACACAGCGACCTCTGCAGCTGGTGTGTCCTGCTTCAAATCTATCTGGTATCAGGGCACCTGGCTGGGCAGGAAAACACCACAGCGGCACCCTCTGCAGGGAGCGGTCCCTCTCGACAAAGCGTCCAGGATGGTACGAGACCAGTGGCGGACCAACGATCGACTCCTTCGCCACCAACAAGGACGTGAAGTGTCACTGGTACTGCTCCAGGGCCGGCCGCAGTCGTGATTCCATCGGCAACACTTCCAGTTTCGGGTGCAATGACGGTTTCCTCTATACGTTCTCCCCATTTCTTTTTTGGTCCAGTGGTCCCCAAGCTCCTCATGGACCAGGCCGACGCTGCATTCACTGGTCTGGCCCTCTGCTCGAGGCTGCTCGCAGTCAGATCCTCTGTTTTTCCCGCCACGCCGGACCTACTCTCGCACTCCAGCAGCCTTGTCCTCCATCCGGACCTGCCGCTCCTGCCCCTCCTTGCAGGGGGATATCGCCCTAGACGAGTCCGTCATCGGCAACATCTTGGACGCGGCCAGGAAGGAGTCGACACGCCGCAGTTACCACTACAAGTGGCGGCGCTTCGTTGCCTTTGCTGAGGAACGACGATAGCCGTTATCGCCTGCCAACCTGCCTACCGTGCTCCATTTCCTCCTGCACCTCCGGCAGCAGGGCTCGGCCTTCCCGTCGCTGAAGGCCCACCTCGCTGCCATCGTGGCATACCAACTGCCACGATTTCCATCGGCGGCTCTCTCCCTTCACGATATCGTGAAGCACTTTCTTTTTTCTCTAGGGCCTGCAACACCTTTACCCACCGGTATTGCTGCTGCTACCGCTATGGATCACAGGCTGCTCGCCATGAAAACTGCCTTCTTGATGGCTGTCACCTCTGCCAATCGGCCGTGAGGGCTGGCAGCCCTACGATGCGACGAACCGTACCTGGTTCTTCACGGGGACAAGGTGGTCCTCCTGCCTGACTTTTCATTTAGACAAGACATCATCTTGCCCACCTTTTACCCGAACCCGACTACACCTTTGGAGAGATCCCTTGACTCCTTGGATGTTCGTCAGGCTTTGCCCTTCTACCAGGACAGGACTGCCTCTTTCAGACAGGCCCCGCTCCTATTGTGTGCCATGACCGGCATTGGGGAGGCCACGAAATATCCACCCAGTGCTTTTCAAAATGGGTAGCCCAGACTATCCACCTGGCGTACGAGCTTGCCAAGAAGCCCCGCCAGACTTCTTTGGGCTCATTCCTCCAGTCCTGTGGTGACATCTGCAGCCCTCCTACAAGGAGTCAGCCTGCAGGACTCTGCCAAGTGGCGACCGGGTCCCAGCCATCGACCTTCGTGCGCCACTACAGGCTCGACTGCCAGTCCCGGAAGGATGCTCATTTTGGACGTGCTCTGCTCGCTTCTGTTCTATAGGGCCTGACCCACCGTCCTACTTGTAAGCTACACAGTCTCCTAATGTATGAGGCACAGAGACCACGAAGAAGAAGAACAGGTTGCTTACTTGCTTACTTGGTCATCTGTGCCCTCATACATGCCCGCCCAGCCGTCCCCTCTTTCTCAGGCCCTTATTGGCGGACTACAGAACTGAGGAGTGACTGTTGCTCGGTGGGCTGAGCATGCTCAGTATAGGCATGGGGGAGGGGTTCCCGCAAGCTACTAAGCTCTAGAATCTTCTGAACGCTACCGCGCAGGCGCGAAAGCTCCTAATGTATGAGGGCACGGATGACCACTCGAACAACCACAGTTACAAGTAAGCAACCTGTTCATTCCAAATAAGATCTGACCGAAGTAGAACAGATTGGTACTATTATTTCTCAGCTTGAACACTATATCCTGTGGACACAGCCTAGATTTACATTGACTTTTTTGCTGCCACATTACACTGATGACTAATGTTTAGTTTGTGGTCTCCTAAGACTCTTTAGTCCTTTATATGTATATTACCGTCAAACCAGGTGTTACCTGTCCTATATTTGTGCATGTGATTTTTCCTGCCTAAATGTAGCACCTTACCTTTATACCTGTTGAAAAATATGTTGTTAGTTATTGTCTAGCTTATTTTACAGTGTGTCAAATAAGAACTGGTATAAAAGACAAGTGTTGAATTCATATGAATTTGTTACAGCTTGGGCAGACAAAAATGCAACTGTGAATGTGATCTAAATTCACATAATACATCAGACTGATCCATGAACATCCCTGTCTTTTAAAAAGGAAATATGTAACCTCCATACCTTCTTACTTTTTGTACAGTAACAAGTGTTTGGTCTATATTTTTAATTTGATTGGGCGTGGAATCATTATTTCAGAGCCTCACCAGACCTTTATTTCTGTTTAAGCTGCATCCACCGTCTTTTTCTGGGCTGTTGCTGACCGGCTGCACTGAACATGATTTAAACTCCAAAACTGCCAAAATTGCCAATTGCCTATGCAGCTGGTATGATACTAGTCTGAGTGGGACTGAGGAAGTTGCATGGACACTGATCGTCAGCGAGAGGAAGACTGAAATGGAGAAGAATTGTCAGGTGTTAGGTTTTGAAGTGAAATGTGAGGATTTTAGCTTCCTTCTCAGATTATTTGGAGGAACAAGCAACACACATAAGAGTGACAGGGGAGAAAAAAGAGGGTCTGGCTAAGCTATTTTCTGCTTGTATTGAGAGCTCTTACTGCTAGCTCTGCCAGCATTCAGTGTCAGTGTGCTGACACAGAAAGTGTCTATTAACAGCTACAAGGCACGATGATTATACACTACTAGAATGTCAATATGCCTTTGAATGATCAGTTTCTAAGGAAGAACATTGAGCATCAGAATGCTTTCCTGAAAGAGGTTCACCTTGCACGTACTTTGTATTCATTTCTGCACCAGGTGAAAATGTTTAAAATTTCCCAAGCTTTTTAAAAAGCTTTCAGAAGATTTTTTAAAATAGATGTTGAGGATTCTTTCTTTCCAATCATTTAAAGTCCTGCCTTTTATTTTATTGTTTAATCTTTCTTAAGTATTTTATACTATCATCTCATTTTTATTGTTCATATTGTACTTTAATAAATATTCATCTATTATTCATGCATGTCAGCCAGAAAATTTCAGTTATCCAACAGTATAGAAATATGCTAAATAAATCTAGTGGTTTTGTGTGGGAAACAAGATTTGAACTAAGATAAGGCTGTGATGGGATCCAGCGGAATGATCTTCTTATCTTTCAACACTTTTTACTCATTCTAAGTATCAGTTGCCTATATCCCTTCTCTGTCTTGTACCATCCTTTATTTCCCAGGTTCCTCCAGAGTCTCAGGTGATTTAGCAACTCTGTAGACACTGTATATTTATTCTTGCCCTAGGGTAATGGTAGGTGAGACTGAGCATTGACTAGCTTTCTTTGGAACTTGATTCCCTTTGTACTTTCCCAGCCCAAAGCACTTTAGTCTTGTTTTGGAAGCCACCCTAGCTTTTTTTTTTCTTCCTTAGATCTAGCAGTTTGACTTCCTGCAGCTGTAATGTTGCCCTTCAGTACTGCAGTGTGATCATAGTCTCCAAGCAGAGCTATTTGTTTAAACCTGAGCCAGTCCCAGTCTGTCATATAAAGTATATGGTGGGAGGGAGGAAGTGCCTCATTTGTTGAGCAAAAGGAACATGTAAGTCAAGCAATCTTTCTCTCACATGCCCTAGCACTTTTTCTTATAGCCTGTTCGTCTGGTGTTTCTTCTCATTTACATTGACTTCCTGTACTGTAATTTAGCTGGTGTTAAAATGATGTTGGAAGAGAAAAGCTAAGGTGAGATAAATTTAACCTAGTCCAGTTTACAAGAGCCAGTGTGATGTAGGGTTTGAATGTTGGACTATAACCCTGGAGACCATGGTTTGGCCATGGAAACCCATTGGGTGACTTTAAGTGCATCACATACTCTTAGCTCCAGAAAACCCTGTGGTATGTGCACTTAGAGTTGCCATAAGTTGGAAATTACTTGAAGGTTCACAATGACAACAATCTAATTTACCACAGAGGGATATTGTGAGAGAGGAGAAGGTTCTATGCCTCTCTGAATTGCTTGGAGAACTATCATGATGACAAGATGACCAAAAAAAAAAAAAGAAGAAAAAATAGAAGAAAGAGGAGGGAGACTTTGGCTCTGGACATGGCACATGTATCGTTCCAGCATTATTTGTGAGGCAGCTCCATGATGTGAGCCTAAAAGAAAGGAGGAGTTAAGTTTTGTAACAGACTGTATATATAAAAGTAGTGCTAATGGCAACTGTTCTAGCAGGCTGTGTGAATCAGAAAGATTGCTCATAAGGTATTTCACACTATTAAAATGTTTTAAAGCTAATCCTATCACACATTCACCAGTTTGTTTAATGGATTTACATTCCACCTTTTTCCCCCAAAGAAGGGATCTAAGGCAGCTCACACCAATACTGAATATAAGCAGTTAAAACAATACCTAATTTCTCCTTAATTACAATTTTTATCCAAAGATTTCCTTCTGTCAAGTTTTGAGCTGACGTTTTAGGGTGGGGGTACTTTCTTTTCAGGTCAAGTGTGAGAAGGAGGAAATACCATGGCGAGGAGGTGGAAGTGACAGAGGCGCGCTGTTTTCTGCCAGGCCTAGTTTGAGTATAAAATGTAAAAGCCCTCTTTTCCAGTACATTCTTTTAATATACTTTCATTTTTACAACAATGTTGCTGAGTGAGAAAACTATACATGCATTATAAATATCTGTTGAAAAAGACATTGGGAAGGGGATTTATCTTGCACAAGAAATAAGTAAGGAATGCCAGAAGGCCTTACCTCATTCTTTGTTGAGCAACCTCCACATGATCTAGTGGAAGTTGTAACATCACCTAATAATAGGCAGCATACTTCTGGGATGTTTGAAAATCAAAAGCAAGCAAGCAAATTTTGTGGGTCCTGAGGTACATCTCTGCTATCCTTATAAACCAGTCATAAGATATTATACTTAGATATTAAACCAATCACCACAAGATACTGCAATTTTCTTTTAATGGTCGTGCTCTTAACTGTTTTTTATTCTATTAATACTTTAATTATAATTTTAATCCTTGTATGATGTGGATTTTTTAGCTGTACCTGTTTTAATTTTTTGTGAGTCATGTTGAGACCCAGACTTGGAGGAAGTCAGGAGATAGATAAAGATATATTGAGAGTGAGAGAATCTCAATTGCACCCATGGAAGCTCTTTGCGTGTATCTTGTACATATAAGTTGTTAAGGGGTTCTTGATAGAGATAATTTGTTTCACCCCAATAAATGTCTCAACTATTATGTATGCATGCTTTTTTAGACACAGACCCACCCCAAATGTGTATAAATGTACCGATTTTGTGGTTAACAGTCTGTGGTTCAGACCTATGCAGGTGTAGCCTTAGCATTTATCAGCTAGGCAACCATCTTAGGTGGCAAATGCTTGGGGAATGTTGCTGACTTTTCCTCCTGATCCCCCATCCATTTCCCTTTGTTGCAGTATGGAAGTGTGTGTGTTAGATGACCTGTCCTGAACACCCTAAACTAGCCCTCCCTCAGGGCAATGGAGGAAGCTGTCTCATTATCTGTATTGAAGTAAAATTCCTCTGCCAATACAGTTTGCTTTGATACATGGAATGTGGGGGAACAGACCATCTTGTCCTTTCCTCAGCAGCAATCATATTTTCCATTCCTGGGCCTATGTTCCATTGTGGCTGTGTAGGGCGTAGGTTATACTTAAAGATAAATTAGGACAAGATCAAAAAAATGAGCCACAACTTCCGCAGCTTCCAAATCCAACATCCTGTCTTACTCTCACATCCTGCCTTTGTTCCATGCTTTTCTTTTAGATTTTCTGCTTGGAATGCTTTTTACATTTCAGATCCAGTTATCATTTGTATGCATTCTAGAAGAGCAAATGCCACGTAATTTTTATTTTTTTCCCAATTTTTCTGTTGGATGAGGAAGACTTAAGAATAAAAATCAGGGAGAAGGGTTTCCCAATATTTTTTCCCATTTTTTTCTTGGTTCTCCACAGCTCTACTTCTGTTGAAAGTTATATGAAACTGAAATATGTGGTATAGATATTAGGGGCACAGGATCCTCACAAAAGTGGGGAAATTGCAAATATCGAAATGTGCATGTCTGTCTGTGGGAAGGGGACTGAGGCACAGTGGGAAGAGACGACCCCCAGTGTCCATTCCAGCTCAGGGACAGGAGAGGGAACAGGGCAAGTGGCTCAGCTTGGTGGCCCTGTGTCCTCTCTCTCACCCATCTTCTTCCTTGGGTGTGTGTGTGGGGCGTTAGGGAAGGGTTTGTGATGGTGAGAAATCAGACTGTGAGCTGTCCTTAGCTGGCTGGGCAGTGGCTGATGGAGGAGGAGGAGGAGGCGGCCCAAGGGTGGGTTTTTAAAGGGCTGTGCAGCCTCATCAGAGCTGCCAAGAGGGAAGGTTCCCCAAGGAAAGCAGCACCTGAGATGGCGGGGCAGGAGTTGGGGAAACTCACAAATAATCAAATCTATGAAAGTCAGGTTCATCCAACAACACAATGATGAGTCCTGGTCAGTGCTCTCAAATCTCTCACCTTTTAAAGAAAAAAAAAATCACCCTGCAAATAAAAACAAAACATTACATGAATCTACTCTTCACCACATGTCTAATCTGATTTAGTAGCGTAGGAACCTGAGGATAGCTACATCTTTCCTTCTTTCTGAAGTGTAAAACTGCTACCCCAACAGCAAAATAGAGTTGCATTTTGTAAAATGGTTCTGAGGCACTATATGTTCCAGAAAGCTGAGGACAGCGATGAAGCAATGTGCAAAGAATAAAATATGTGATCTTCACAAATAAGTAGACTGGATTTTCTATAAAGACAAGTATTATAACATGACATTATCTTTTTAAATTTTTTACTGTTTCCCACCTGTCATTACTGAAGAGGTAATAGTTATATCACTTCAGAAAAAAATATTTTGATCTTTTCATAAAGATATTTTGAAACATGATGCACAGAAATCAGTAGGTTTTTTTTCTTGATGTAGTACTACTAGTCACTTCAACAGTATCTCGTTGAATTGAAACTGCGTGATTGAGTAGCAAATGTTCTTTTGTTTAAAGATGCAAATATTCACAATTACAAGAGAATAATACATACTGAAGGCCAAATCAGATGTTTATTTTTTTAGATAGTAAGATCTACCATCTTTATTGTCTCATTTTTCTCATAACAAATTGATTATCTAGTTTTCATATGGGAAGCACTTTGAAACAGCACCATATAAAAATTTGCCACGTTGTAGTATCAGATGCTCTATGCTGTAAAGAACAGAGTCTACCGCCTTGCTTTGAGAAACTAGTTATTACTGCTTCAGAGTGAAGGAAACATTGGGCCTCAATGCAAGTGAAAAACTTCCCCTTAGATGTATGGTAACATCATGCACAGTTATTGTGGTTGCAAAAGCCCAGTGGTATGAAGAGTAACTAATGCCTCTCATAACAATAGTCACTAAGTTTTGCCTTTATGTGTCACAAATATTCACAAGTACAGTGAACTGAAAGGAGAAGATAGAAGCTAGATTAATTTGACAGGTTGATATACCAAGAACAATTTCTTAAATTTGGTTTTAATTTTTTGTAACTCTTCTTTTGAAAAGGACCTCTTGATGTGTATCTTTCTTGCCACTGAGCTGGAAAGTACCTAGATCAATGCAGTGCCACTCACCATAACACTTGGTGTTATATTTCTTTCTCTTGCAGAAATGCCTTTCAGCTGAGATGATTGATTTCTGCTGTTTACTCAAGTCCTTCTGGGCCATGCAACAGGGACTAAAATTTAATTCTTACTGTGGCATAAGACAATGCACATTCCAGAACTGAAAAGAATTACATAGTACATTACTTTGTATGTGTTGATATTATATAATTTCTTTCTGCGGTAGATATTGAAATCTTAGATCCTCTTCCATCACAATGAAATCTATGGAAGATCAAGTTGTACAGGAAGAACTAGGATACCAAGATGATGAGGTAAAGATTCAAAGATAATTAAACAACAGTTCTTGGCATCCTTTGTGACTGTATTGGTTGAGAAGAATATGTAAAAGAGAATGAAAAAAATAACAGAATTATTGGTCCATTTTGACTAAAAACTAACTATATTTGTAAATACAAATGCACGTGTAATAATGATACAGGTATTGCTATAAATCATTTAAAGGATTGGGGTATGATATAATATAATGTGTGTGTATGTGTGTGTATATATGTGTGTGTGTATATATATATATGTACATAATTATATTTGTATAGAACATAGTATATTTTTCTGTAGCTATTATTCTATATAATAAAATAGCTTGAAAGAATGAGAGAGAATCTGCTTATTCTCCCATATTCAACATCCTGAGCTTCCAGTGCTGTGCTTAAAAGTCCTTAAGTGTTGATACTAACTTTGCTTGTTCATTTTATACCATTGTTCACATGTTGGAAACCCAGACAACTAGAGGGTGATAAGAAAGACTTTCAAAGTCTGTTAATGAACTCTTTTGTAAAAGAAACACTTTCTTTATGGTCTCCAACTAGGAGAACAACAGATGATAAGTCCAAAGATGGTATTATCCTGCTGTAATTGCAATTGCATTTTACATGTCTTGTACGATAAAGCCCATAGATTAGCTGACAGCAAAGAACCCTCATTCCCTCAGTCTAAAGCAGAGTTTTCAAAACTTTTCATGTTGGTGACACACTTTTTAGATATGCACCATTTCACAACACAGTAATTTAGTAAGTAATTCAGTAAGTGGAGGCAGGCCCTCCACCCGAGCCCGGCCTGCTGCCACTGGGGTCTTCCTTGACCCAGGGAGGCAGTGGGAGAGGCAGCCCCTCCACCAGGTCTGGTCTACCGCTTCCCTCGCTGGGACCTTGCTTGACCTGGGGCATTGGTGGGAGAGGCAGTCCCTCCATCTGGACCTGGCCTGTTGCCACCATTGCCTTTGCTGGGGGCTTCCTTGGGGTGGCAGCCTGGCCCACCACAGTGGCAGGAGAGGCAGCCCCCCCACCTGTTACGTTTGCACGACGCACCTACAAACTGCAGCCGACACACTAATGTGTTGTGACACACAGTTTGAAAACCCCTGGTCTAAAGAGATAGGGATTAGGAACTACACCTGTTTCAACCTGAATGGCAAAATAACCAAGACTCTGGGTTGTTGTTTTTCTATTCTCTCAGGAATCCTTCTTCCAGGACATTGATCTGTTACAGAAGCATGGAATTGTAAGTGCATTCTAAGATATATCTTTGTTTGTATCTGACTGTCTCATACATGGGTAGCCAATCAAGGCACTCAGTCAATTTTTAAAAATCCTTGACAATTAGACACCTCTGGAAAGAGCAATCTGTTCCTTCTTAGGCCGTCTCTGGAAAGAAAGGAAGATGCAGGGCAGAGAAGATGGTGTTAGAAAAGGGAAGGGAAGGTTATGGCACAGAAAGAGGAAACAATGGCAGAAAATGACAAAAGGATTGTAGTGGTGGTGCATATTGCTGGCTCTGGCCCCAGCTGCTGCTGGCATGTAACCCTTGTCATATTCCCCCCTCAGTCCTGAATGTGTCTCTCCACAATCTGAACAGACAAAATAGACAAACAAATAAATAACCCTGTGTCCCTGTTCTAATAAACATGCATATTAGAAATTACAGTTTGTATGACATAAGCACCTGTAATCTATCTCCTAACTGAAAGAGTGTTGAGTGATATGCTGAGTAGATTGCCAGATTCCCTAGTTGTATCCTATGAGTGCCTAGCATTGTTTTCCCATAAGGCAGTCATCATAAATCTCAAGCAAGAAAAATGAACAGTTTCAAAAGTTTATAGTAAAAGCATGGACTAAGTGTACAATAAATGAATGAATACTAAATAAAATAAAATAAAATAAAATAAAATAAAATAAAATAAATAATGAGCCCAAGTGAAGCCAAAATACCTTTGCTATATTGAGTTAGGTAAAGACTCATACATTTGGCAGTTGTGGTTTATTGCATACCTGTCTATCCTTTTCTCTTTACCACCCTTGCTCAGATCTCTCCATCCTCTTCACCATTTCCCAATAGGAGAGATTCCTGTCAGCTGCTAATTTCTTCTGTGGTGGGGAGAAGGGGGAGTCTCTTCAACAATGACTCCAAGCATGTTTTCTGGGGAGAACCCAGATGTCCTCTCTATACTGAAAGAACTAGCCATAACTGCCCTAAAAGAAGAAAGTGCTAGACTAGCATGGTGAAAGTAAAGAACTATATACAGTAGTCCCCCTTATGTGCATTTTTGCCTTCCATAGTTTCAATTACCCACAGTAAACTGTGGTTTGAAAATGTTAAAAGGAAAATTATGTGGAAGAAGAGGCAGGAGTTCAACTGGTTTCCTGGGAATGAGCCTTTTAGGAACTGGGGGAAAAGAGGGCAAGAGAGGGGATAGTTTCATGGAGGGAAGAACAAAGGGGGACTTCCCATATACCTGAAGTATAGTGGGAGCAGAGGGCAGTGTTTTGAAGCACTGTAGAGGGGCAATGATGGCCAGCCCTGCGAACTCCACAACTGCTCCAGGCAGGGTCCCAGTGGCCAGGTGCTTCCATCCTCTTTCCTCACAGACTTACAGAAATCCTTTCTGAAACCTCTAATTTTAGTGTAGAACAACATTGTGGCTGATTAGTGTTCCAGGAATAATACCTACAAGCATCAAGAGTTCAAATTGTATTTTCTTCTTTCATAGAATGTGGCTGATATTAAAAAATTAAAATCAGCAGGAATTTGTACAATCAAAGGGATTCAGATGACAACAAAGCGAGCATTATGCAATGTGAAGGGACTCTCAGAGGCCAAAGTGGAGAAGATAAAAGAGGCTGCCAACAAGCTTATAGTAAGAAAACTCTACTGCTCATAATAAAGCTTATTAGTTCAGTGTCCTTTGGACATTTCCCAAAGGCAACATTAAATACATTTAATTATTTTGCAAAATTCATAACTGCTGCCTTGAAACCCAAATGTTATATATGCATACCAGTTAATGTGCCCAGCAAGTCATTGTATGCTAGAATTCTGTTGTAGTACTACACTATGAAAAAAAATAATTACACAGGCTGTAACACTTTTTCATATTGTATAAATGTGGTCCCTACTTCAGCTGATCATTCCGTGAGCACAAACACAATTCTCTCTTACACTTTTTACTTGGTGGATAGAGAGCTAATTTATTGTTGCATATCAGATAGACTCAACAGCCATGGCATCTGTTGTACCGTTAGATGCATAGGCTAAAAGTGTATAGGATCTTTGCCAAAATGTCACCCTGATGGGCATCCTATTCCTTTTAACAATATGATGGCACAGTTGTTGGTGTATTCCACATAGAACACTTTTCTGCCAAGGGTCTGAAGTCTACACTGAATATTATAAACTGTAGAACTCCCCCTTTTTATTTTGTTTTGTGTTTTCAAGTAAAAACAGCTGTATCTCATGGCATGTTCACTTTGAATGCAAATACAGGGAATAATGGCTTTTTGAGATGTTTAGTTATGGTAAACCCACAAAGAAAATGTACAATAATTAATTCACTAGTTCAGTAATTTGAAGTGGCCCTCTGATCAGGCTGAAAATATGAAGATTTATTTCATTGGCTCTTTAAAACATAAACAGCAGCCCAATTGTAAAGATTTTCTTATTCTAAATACATTCAGGCGGCAGTCTAATACACTCTTGTTTGGAGGGAGCCCTGAGCAGACTGAACCCTGTGTGATTTATTTCTGAGTAAACATGCATAGGGTTGAGGAAAATAATAAGATTTGATTTAAAGGTCCAATATAGTTGTGTATTATTATTTCCATTGCCCATTTCAATATGCAAAGGATTTCAAAATTCTTAAATCACAATGTTTTTCCTTTGAGTTATAATCTATTTTCAATTGGTTTGCGCTCCATGCAGGAACCAGGATTTTTAACTGCTTTTGAGTACAGTGAGAAGCGAAAGATGGTATTCCATATCGCCACTGGAAGCCAAGAGTTTGAGTTAGTAAACAGTAAATACTGTTATCTATTTAACCTTTTCTGCACAGGTTTTTGTTGTTGTTGCTTTGTTGGTTTTGTTTTGCTAATAATTTCTATTTCAAGATGCAGTTTAATAGTTAAGCACCTAAAGATGCCATTGCTATGTTGCATAGTCCCAGTAAGTTAAGAAGCATAGACCAGTTGGAGTTTAAAATATTTAGTAGGTGAACTATAGAGCCAACTGGCAGATAAGCAAAGGCACAATCTACTTTTTATTAATATAGTATACAATCTGTTTTTATTAACATTGTAGTATATAATATTAAAATAATGTACAAAAAAGTCAAGAACAATAGAATGGGCACATTCCAATACAGAATTAGGTTGACTTAAACCTGTTTATTTCAATGGTTTTAAATGTGCTTGTGGGCTGGATTGTGTCCAAATATTTAAACATAATCAGTAAAGAAAAGGATAAATTCTAGGCCAGCTAGTTGTCAGTTATATCTTGAACACTCCTGTCCTATAGTTCTCAAAACAGGTGGCTATTTGGATTCAGTGCAGCCTCCTAATTTGTTAAAAGTAGATTTTTATCTCAACTTTCTTCCAAGGTACTAAGGGTATAATAAATGGAATCCTGGGCAATCTTTTTTAAAATACTAATGTTCATATTCATCCATCCATCAATTTATTCATTCATCCCATTTATACTCTTCACAGGGACAACTGACTGCTAGAGCAACAAACAGCACCCTTCTCCCTGCAGTTTCCCACTCCATCCCTTCTCCCCTCCACTAACATCTACCATTTACCTGTGTTTTCTGGTTGGCACATTGCTTCAATGCTTCCTTCAGTGCTATGACTGCCATTAGAATAGACTGTCTGAGTATGTGCAGTAGGCATACATGCTCCAAATTTTATTCTATGTTAAAGTAAGCCCATAGATTTATTAATATAAATGTTAAATTTAGTCTAAGTTTAGCCCATAGTTGGCCCTGATCCAGCTTCTTGGAACCAGTCGTGGTCACAAAATAAGCATCAACTGGGTCAGTAATTAGGGGCATCCCTTTACTCAGTGGAATTGTTATTGGTCCTGCCTCAGAGAGCAAAAGTAGGTCCTGTGCTGGTTAGGGAAACTTAAAGGCAACACAAGACCAATGAGTGCTGGTAGCTTTTTCTCCCAGTCAGGCCACCTGAAAGGAATGAGGAGGAAGGGAGCTGAGTCCACCAGAAGAATACCACAACTAAGTCAATGACCATTGTTAACTATAGTGTCCATCCTTGTTTGCTCAGGAGTTCTCAATGGCTTCTACAAACACCGGCTACCATTAAACCTACTTTTCCCCTATATCCCTTCCCCTAAAGATCTCAAGGCAATTTTTATGATCTTCTTTGCCATTTTATCTTCAGAGCAACCCTACGAGATAGGTTAGGCCAAGAAGTGGCAGCTGAACAATGAGCACCCAGGAAGCTTCATGGTTGAGTCCGGTCCTAGTCCACTACTTCAGTGTAAATTCGATGAAGTATTAGCCTCCACGAGAAACTTTCAAATAATCTGTGAGAATACGTGCAACCAAATGCTTGTGAAAAAGATGTACTTTTGTTACTGTTTTGGTACTTGAGATGTTTTGCCTTAAGGATAAGTGTAGCCCTCAAGATGTTGCTGAACTGTAACTCTGACCATCCCTAGCCAGCATAGCCAATGGATTTTCTGTTCCACTTCTGTTCTATTATACAGTTTGCAGTAATCACAGTTCTTCTTCGTGGTCTCTGTGCCTCATACATTAGGAGCTTTCGCGCCTGTGCGGTAGCATTCGGAAGATTCTAGAGCTCGTTAGCTTTGGCGGGAACCCCTCCCCCACGCCGGTGCTGCGCATGCTCCTCCCACCGACTAACAGTCTCTCCTCAGTTCTTTCTTGTCCGCCTCAGCGTACAGAAGGTTCTGCTTGTTGGCTTGCTTTTCGATTCTGCTTTTGGTGTTTTTCAACTTCGGATTTGGCTTTTGACTTCCCCTCTTGGATTTCGGACTTAGCTTTGTACTTTCTCGATCGGTTTTGACCCATTTCTGGCTTTGACGACGATTTCGGATCTCGGACTGTGTTTGGCGTTCTCGGACTCTTGCTTCCTTGCCTTGCCTCCGGTTTATGTCGGCTCTCTTCAAACGCTGCGCCTCCTGTGGAAGGAAGGTCGCTCTCTCTGACCGACACTCTAAGTGCCTGATTTGTTTGGGTGAGGGGCACAACGTTCAGGCCTGCCCTATTTGTAGAGAGTTTACACACCAGACTCTCCGTAACAGGGCGGCAAGGATTAAATCCCACTGTTGGGAGGAATCTCTCCCCGTCCAGAGACCCGAGACGATGGCCGAGAAACGCCTGCCTTCTTCTTCTTCTTCAGCAGCAGCGGCGGCTGCTGTGCCCTCGACCTCATCGGTATCGGGCTCGGTACCGATAATGAAGTTGCCGAGGATACCGAAGATCTCGGCAACTTGGGCACGCGAGGACCCTGCGGGCTCGCAGGCCTCAACCTCCTCCTCCAGGCCGCTTACCGCGGCCCAGAAGAAGCGCCCCGCCACCGAGGGCGTGGGGGAGAAGAAGAAGAGAAAGGAGAAGCGGCGCTCTTCACCGATGGTGGTGCGACCCCCGACTCCACCACCCACCCAGCCCGCTGAGGAACCTCAACCGATGGAGCTCCCCGAGGAAGAGGAGCCTCTGGAGGAAGAGGAAATCCTCGAGGTGTCGGACGAGGAGCAGGTCGTGCAGGCCTCACCTCCTCAACCGCCCGAGCTGATGGCGGAGATCACTCTGCTGAGTCACCATCCACCCTCGGCAGAACGCCGAGAGGAGGCTGTGGTCAGGCAGCGCCCAGCCTCTCGACACGACGAGTCCCGCTCGCCGGAGCAGCGGGCCAGGCCTCCATCCCCGCGATATCGGGAGATGCGCCTGGAGAGGCATCGCTCGGGCGAGAGCGCCTACTCTCCTGCCTACCTAGGGAGGTACGCCCAGGAGCAGGTGTGGCACGAGCCAGCCGGCTCATACTATTCCTATTCGCCATCATACAGGGACCGGTACCATCCAGATCCAAGGTACTGGTCACCTCGTCACCGGTCTCGTTCGCCACCGCAGGAGGCTCACTACCCCCGCTATGAGAGGTCACCGCTGCGTCGTTCGCCGAGTCACCATCGGTCCCGGGAGCCCTCACCCCGCTACAGGGCTGTTTCTCCACCACCGCGGACGATGGCCACAGCTACCCGCCCGACGCCACAGCCCACCGTGGCCCAGCCGGCGGTAGCTGCGACTTCTACCACGCAGGCGGCACACCGCCCTAGGCCCACGGTCGTGCCCCTGCAGGTGACTCCGATACCGGTCACGACATCGGCCGCACCGGTACCGACACAGCCTGCAGCTCCAGCTGTCACCCTGGCACCTCCGGCCCGTAGGCCGGCTGAGGAGAAGGAGGCGGAGAGGTCGCCATCACCATCCGGCGACTCTTACGACTCGGACTCTGACTCTGCTGAGTCCACCCCTTCTTCTCATGAATCCCCACCGCTGGGGTTCGGGGAGCCAGGCCCAGAGTCTGCACCGGAGGACGTACGCCAGTTTTCTGCGATCCTCCTCCGGATGGCCACAGCCCTTGGCCTAAAGGTGACCGAACCTGCTCCACAAGCCCAGGACCCGGTCTTCCAGTACTTGGAAGCCCACCCACCATCGACCGCACCGCTGCCGTTCCTACCAACCCTGGTGGAAGCGATGAAGCAGCTGTGGGCGAAGCCGGCGTCAGCACAGCCTATCCCACATAGGCTAGAGCATCTCTACAGGACCCAGAAGGAGAACGTGGAGTTCCTCTTCAATCATCCTGTACCGAACTCTATTGTGGTTGTGTCGGCTCAGACGAAAGGAGGCAACCGAGTGCATACCACCCCTCCGGACTGTGAAGGACGGAAGCTCGATGCCTTCGGCTGAAGGTTCTATTCGGCATCGTCCCTGGTGGCCAGGACGGTGAACATGATGGCAAGCCTTGCGGCCTACCATCGGAACCTCTCTGACTGACTCGCTCCACTCCTTGCTGACCTGCCGGAGGAGTCACGCGCCTCAGCCACACAGATCTTTGGCGAGGCCGTTGCGGTGGCTACACAGCAGATCGCCACCTCGAGGCACGCCGTGGAGGCTACCTCGAGGGTGATTGTCGGTGCCGTAGCCCTTCGACGCCACGCGTGGCTCCGGTCCTCTGGGCTTCAGGAGGACAGCCGTCGATGGATTGAAGATCTTCCGTTCGATGGCGAAGGGCTCTTCCACACCTCCACCGACGAGGCCATGGATCACCTCGTCAAGGCCCGGCTGACAGCGAAGAAGATGGGTATTAACCAGCCTGCCCAGTCTCGCTGCTCTTTCCAGCCGAGGCCTACATGGAGAAGGTCCTCCTCTTCATCAGCGTACCAGCCGTGGTCCCCGCAGTCGACCACGTTGAGGCCGTCAACGTCTTCGGCTTCGAGGAGGCTTCCCAGATGACGCCCATCTTTGTCGTCCAAGAAGTTGTCCTCCGGAGCGAAATCCCGGTTTTGACGGCCTTCGCAGGACTCCACCCGTGCCATCCTTCGCCCTTCCGGTAGAACTGTTCCACCACCCGAGCCTGGCCAGGCACCTCGACTCCTGGCGGGAGATCACTGAGGACTCCTGGGTACTTACCATCGTCCGCCTGGGGTATGCCATCGAGTTCCAGGATATTCCGCCACGGGGTGTCTACTACTCCACCCCGGCCAGCTCGGCTCTACTGGAAGAGGTCCAGTCCCTCCTTGAGAAGGGAGCGATCGAGAGGCTCCCGCCTTCAGCCAAGACCACCGGCTTCTACTCGAGGTACTTCACGGTGCCGAAGGCGGACGGATTCCTGCGGCCCATCCTAGACCTCCGAGGGGTGAACAAATACATCCACCCCAAGAGGTTCAAGATGGTCACGCTGCCGTCGATCCTCCCCTTCCTTTGCCGAGGGGACTGGTTTGCATCCATAGACCTCAAAGACGCTTATTTCCACATCTCGATCCACCCGCAGCACAGGAGATACCTTCGGTTCGCGATCGACAGCACCAGCTACCAGTACTGGGTGCTGCCGTTCGGACTTTCCACCGCACCGCGGGTGTTCACCAAGTGCATGGCTCCGGTCGTGTCCTTCCTGAGGACGAAGGGCGTCTCCATCTACCCTTACTTGGACGATTGGCTATTGATGGCGTCCTGCAGACAGAAACTGTACAGGGACATTCATCGGACTTTGTCTCTTCTTACTCGGCTCGGACTCAGAGTCAACCCCAAGAAGTCCCATCTCAAGCCCACTCGGGTTCTCGACTTCATTGGGGCGACCCTCGACTCGGTATCGGCGAGGGCCTTCCTCCCAGACGAGAGGGCGCGGACGCTTCGTCGGGCGGCATCCGCTGCCTTCAAGGCCTCGACGGTATCAGCGAGGAGGATCCAAGAACTCCTCGGCTACATGGCCTCAACCACCGCCGTAACCTACCTCTCCAGGTTACGCGCACGGCCGCTCCAGCACTGGTTCGTCAGGGCCTTCGATCCACTCAGGGACGACCAGCGCTGCCGGTACTGCCTGCCCCAACAGGTACACCGATCGCTCCTGTGGTGGCAGCCGTACAGGAACCTCCTGTCAGGCCTGCTGTTCCATGAACCCAGGCCGTCGGTCACGGTAACGATGGATGCCTCGCTCTTCGGCTGGGGAGCGCACACCGGAGATCTCCAGGTCTGAGGCCGGTGGATGGACGACGAGCTGTTCCTCCACATCAACTATCTCGAGCTGTTGGCAATCCACAAGGCCCTGAGAGCGTTCCGACACCTGGTCACGGGCCGCACGGTGTTGATCCTCACCGACAACAGGACGGCAGTCTGCTACGTGAACAGGCAAGGAGGGACGCACTCCACCACACTGCTGGGCATCGCCCTCGAACTCTGGAACTGGTGCGTCCCGCTCCGGATACACCCTGTGGCGGTTCACCTGGCGGGGCAGGAGAACACCACAGCAGACGCGCTCAGCACGGACACCACTTCCCACCACGAGTGGTCCCTGTCCGACGAGGCCTTCTGGATGCTTCGGGACCGATGGGGCGAGCCGACCATCGACCTCTTCGCGACCAGCCAGAACGCGAAGTGCCGCCTGTTCTGCTCGAGGGCCGGCCACGATCGCCGCTCCATCGGTGACGCGTTCCAGTTTCTGTGGGATGAAGGGCTGATGGGCTGATCTACGCCTTCCCTCCGTTCCTGCTCCTGGGCCGCGTGATCGCGAAGATCATCACGGACCGGGCGGACGCGATCCTCGTGGCACCGTACTGGCCGAGGCAGCACTGGTTTGGACCCCTGATCGAGGCCGCCCGGGGCAGGACTCTCAGGTTTCCCACCGTACCGGACCTGCTGTCCCACTCCGACAGACTTGTATTGCACTCGGACATGGCGGTGTTGGCCCTCCGTGCCTGGAGGATATCGCCCTAGACGACCCGGCCATCGGGAACGTCTTGACTGCAGCCAGGAAGGAGTCCACGCGAAGGAACTACCACTACAAGTGGCAGCGCTTCATGGCCTTCACTGAGGAACGTCGAGAGCCAGTATCGCATGTCACTCTGCGTACCATGCTCCACTTCCTCCTCCATCTCCAGCAACAGGGCTTGGCCTTCCCGTCGCTCAAGGTCTACCTCGCCGCAATCGTGGCACACCAGCCGCCACGATCCCCATCGGCCGCACTCTTCAGGGACGGTACCGTCAAGCAGTTCCTGAAGGGTCTGCAGCACCTCTACCCGCCGATATCGCCGCCGCTACTGCTGTGGTCGCTGTCATTGGTGCTGTCCCAGCTGATGAGGCTGCCCTTCGAGCCCATGGCCACGACGGACAACAGGCTGCTCGCGATGAAGACCGCGTTCCTAGTGGCTGTCACCTCTGCCAGGCGGGCGGGAGAGTTGACGGCGCTACGATGCGATGAACCATACTTGGTCTTTCATTGGGACAAGGTGGTCCTTCGGGCTGACATCTCCTTCCTGCCGAAAGTGGTGTCCAGCTTCCATCTGAGCCAGGACATCATCCTGCCAGCCTCCTGCGAGGCGTCAACCTGTCGGAACTCTGCTGTGTGGCGACCTGGTCCCAGCCGTCGACCTTCGTGCACCATTACAGGCTCAACTGCCGGTCCAGGAGAGATGCCCGGTTCGGACGTGCTGTGCTGTCTTCTGTGCTCTAGGATCTGGGACCTGACCCACCATCCTACTGGTAAGCTACACAGTCTCCTAATGTATGAGGCATAGAGACCACGAAAAAGAAGAACAGGTTGCTTACCTGTAACTGTGGTTCTTCGAGTGGTCATCTGTGCCCTCATACATCCCCACCCTGCCTTCCCCTCTTTTTCAGGTCCCATCTGCTTCGGCGGACCAGAACTGAAGAGAGACCGTTAGTCGGCGGGAGGAGCATGTGCAGCACCGGCGTGGGGGAGGGGTTCCCGCCAAAGCTAACGAGCTCTAGAATCTTCCGAACGCTACCGCGCAGGCGCAAAAGCTCCTAATGTATGAGGGCACAGATGACCACTCGAAGAACCACAGTTACAGGTAAGCAACCTGTTCTTTGTCTAATCCAGATTGATAGCAAACTATAGTGAGGGAAACAATCAGCACACAAGAGGAGAGGAAAGAACCTAAAGCCCATTTATGACAGCCAATGGTGTCTGTGGCATTTCACTCAGGTCTTCAACTGTGATTTCCTCTTGGCTCCAGATCTGTTAAGTCATACTGGCTGCCTCAGTCACAATACTATGAAATTTATTCAAGACAGATAAAAGAAGATATTTTAAGAAGCGTTTTATTGTGAGCCAGCTAATATCAACACATGCTGTCCAATATATAGCACAAAAATAAAATGCAGAGTCAAAAGAGCTACCTATTATATAGGGCAAATTATTATTATTATTATTATTATTCACATTTTTTCTTGGCTTTGCAGTCTATTTCACTAACCTTTTCCTTCTCTCATCTATTCTTCTAGCAAGCTTCTGGGAGGTGGGATTGAAAGCATGGCAATTACAGAAGCATTTGGAGGTGAGTGTGGGTCAGTGGGTGGGGTTACTGTGCTTTGCTTTATTTTTTTCTCTGTGCAGTGTTTGAGAGGCATGCCCATTTTTTTTAGCATTTCTGTTGGACTGTAGCATGTTAGCTAGTGTTCTGGAGGGGCTAAGCACAAGGGTTTATGTGATCATTTTAACTGAAAGGTCATATTAAGTCATGCCCTAAAGACCTTTTCACTTTATCATACCGTTTTACAAGGATCACTTTTATCTATTTGGAAAGACAGCAGAAGGACAAAAGTAGCTTTCAGTTCAATGCCAGCTTACTGGTGTTGATTCTTGTTTCTGCCTTCTTGCAGTCTGCTTATTCCTGATCACACCTTTCTTCTTGCAGTTGACCTCCTTGTAAATGAGGAGTTTTATAATTGCATTAGAACCTCTGCTATGACCTGATATGTGTGTTCAAGATCTGTTGAGTGCAACATCTCATCTTGATTCCCCTGCTAGTAAGTGTTTTCATACTTACTAGCAGGGATATCCTACAGCATAGGCTTTATGAGTGAGGATGAAAGATTGAAAAATTGTTCTGATTGTTGGTAATATTTGGGTGATTATTTTTAATAATCAAATGTATTTCTGTTTATGAATTTTTTTTAAATTAGAATTCCGAACAGGCAAAACTCAGCTCGCCCATACTCTCTGTGGTAGGTATCTAACAATCAGACTGGGGTTCAAACTAGACGTGCTTTGCACGTATTTAGAAGAGGTTGTCCCTCTAGTGGTGAAAGATGTCTGTTTGTCACAGTATGTCTTGCCCTATTTTACCACTTTGCATTTAGCCTACTTTGTACTGTGGTTAAACATTGGAAGGTAAACACAAACTTAATTTGCAAATATCTTCAGTAGGGCACATATCTCCATGGAAATCTATTCCTTCAGGGAAAAACATATTAATGCATTCCCATTCCCTTTAACATCTAATTTGACTCTGAGAATTGTTTTATGTATATCTTGGGTTGCCACAATAGCAAATACATGATTATGATTTCTTGATTGCAAGTTACTTTGGAATAGTTACCTGTCTCTTAGATTTCTCCATTTAATATTACACACGACAGTTACAGCCCAACTTCCAGGAGCAGAAGGTTATCCTGGTGGGAAGATTATCTTCATTGACACAGAAAACACTTTGTATCCTTTCTCTTAAGATGTTGTACTTTAATGGAATGTTTTTAATAGGGTTTCCCATATTAATACTACAACAAAAAGTGTGGTCTATAGTGGGAAAAACAGAGACTTGAGGAACAGAGCCATTTTTTATTAAAGCTAATATTTATTAGGAGGATTATGTGGAGGCCAAAAAGGAATTATTTTTATTTACTAAAAAAATGGTGACTAGGCTGTTTGCATGTATGTATTGGACCTTGGTCACTACATCTCAGAAACTAGATTAGAGAAAAGATTCCTTAACTCGGAAACATTAGTCGTCCAGATCGTCTTCGTGACATTGCTGATCGCTTCAATGCAGACCATGATGCAGTTCTTGACAATGTCTTGTATGCACGGGCATATACTAGTAAGACTGCAACTGAAGTGCAAGTCCTCCTTAATTATCGGATTAATTAATTATGATAAACATAAAAATATACGGCTACTTTTCACTTTCCATTTTCTATTATGATTATGTTCATGGTAAATAATCCGTATTTATTCCATATACTATTATTTTACTGGAAATTCTAATAGTCAATGTGC
This sequence comes from Iguana delicatissima, assembly GCA_948472985.1. Classification (NCBI taxonomy): domain Eukaryota; kingdom Metazoa; phylum Chordata; class Lepidosauria; order Squamata; family Iguanidae; genus Iguana; species Iguana delicatissima. The sequence goes on from CAOKZL010001237.1 coordinate 44,871, forward strand.
TAGGTAAAAGTAAATTCCAGTGTACTCTTTTTTTAAGGAATAAGTTTAGTGTTCCGCTGTAAGAGTTATCCATATCTGAAAGATTCACAGTGCATTTTTCCACACAAAGTGGTATAACATTATGCATCTTTCCACTGAAAACAAGTCAAAGCAGCCAACACACTGTGGGCTGTAACTGTGACATAAAAAGTAGGAGTTATTCCAAGGAAGAAGTGGAATTAAGATAGAACATAATGGTATTATCTCAAGTAATCCATAATTACAGATACAAGCTTGATTTTTGTTGGTTTTGTCAAGGCACAAATATATTCAAAGTTTTTTTTCCTCCAGAGAAGCTACTTGAGTAGATTGGATTTTTAAAAAAATGTTAACCATTTTATGGAGAGAACCTTGCAGATGATATTATTACAGATCTAGGGGGAAATTCTGCAACTGTTACCAGCAATTGTATTAAAAGCAGTTTTTATAATAAAAGGAAAATTAACAGCATATGTTTTTGTTATTTTAATGTGACTTCTTAGGATTTTTAAGTCTGTGCTTTGTTGGTATAATACAAAATTTAAAGATCTGGTTAATTTGGTTGCCTTGTGGGGACAGTTTTTACAGGTCAGATATTTAGATTCCACCAAAATTATTTTTAATTCCATTTGAAGGTCTAGATAAGCAACAGTGGTCTCAAAACTTTAAGTGTTTTAGAGATCTGGATACAAAATTCCTGAACTGTGCAAAAAACCTACCATGAGGAAACTGGAATGCAGCTCTATTTTGAGGCAAATCATTTGTGTTCTTTCTTATTTCTTCACATTGGTTTCAACCTGCTTTCCTGTTTTGTTTTGTTTTTGTGTGTGTGTGTGTTTTTTTAAATATTCTTCCATGGCAACTCCTCCTCACAAGGTGAACATCAGATGGAATTGCTTGATTATGTTGCTGCCAAATTCCATGAAGAACCTGGTATCTTCAAACTATTGGTACATTTGATGATCATATTAGTTATATGTTCTACTTCTTTAATGTATATACTGTATGTTTTGAAAGTAATTTCTTCTCTTACACATCTTCTCCCTCCATACAATGAGTGCTGCAGATCATAGATTCCATCATGGCCTTGTTTCGTGTCGACTTCAGTGGTCGTGGAGAACTGGCTGAAAGGCAACAGAAGCTTGCTCAGATGCTATCAAGGCTTCAGAAAATATCAGAAGGTAGGAAAAATATTACAGACAGAATAAGATGTTGCTTATTTATTCCATAAAAGAGGTTTCTGTATAGTCCATTAATGCTTTTGAAATATACAGCATATTCATCAAACATGTTATCAGAAGGGAGAAATTCATGTTCAGATCTCTCTGTTAGCACATACTATTGGTTAAGGGCACCTCCAGATGGGGGGAAATGGGGGAAAACAAATCTCTGGAAGTCCCCAGTTGTTTCCTGTACAAGCTAATTTTATTCTGGAGACCCACATGATGTTTTCCTCATTCCGAAGTACTTCCTAGGAGCTCACAGCATTACCAAATACAGGTAGAAGTCAGTAGGAAAAGAGGAGGACTGCATTACAGATGGATAAACTCTTCCTCTTTTTCTCCTACAGCCCTGAGTGTGCAAGACCTGAGCAGGGCTGTTGATAATAAGGGAATGTGGAGGTCTCCCATTCCTTAGGTCTTCATAAGTTGAAGTTGATTTGACAGAAGTTAACAAGGACAAATGCCATTAAGACCAATTTGACTGGTTGGCAAAAGAGACAGGGTCTCTTCAATGATAGCCTCAGCATCTTTGAAATTCTCTCAGCAGAAGTACAGATAGCTCCTTCTTGGTTTGCTTTTAAATGGTCCTCAAAGACTGTTTTACTTAAATTTCCCTTGTTTAAAAATTATGGCTTGGGTATTAAACTGTTACAGTACTTCTTTCTGTTTCAGACCATATTTTCTTAGGGTATGGATCTGGAATGGCTTTATCCTGCTTCATGTAGTTAAAACAGCTTTGTAGCTCCTGATTTTCAAACACTTTTATTATACAGATTGTAAGCCACTTTGAGAAAGCTTTTGTTTTGAAAGGCAGCACATGTTACATCTTAAAGACATTGCTCAGAGCTCAATGGAATGAAAATGGGATGAAAATGCAATATATTTACATTAAAATATATTAGAGAAAAACTAATAAAATATAGCAGCTGACTGAAATATCTTAATAGGACTACTAGATATTGGCCTCCAGTGCCATGGAATCGTTTATAAACACATTTTCCCAATGTTACTGTTTTCTGGAGAGATAGCTGTATTAGTCAGTTGAAGCAAAGATAGTTTTGTGGCATGTTAGAGATTAACAGGTTTTATCTGACATGAGCTTCTGTTGACTACAACCCACTTCATGGGGTGCACAATGAAGTAATGGTTGCATGTTTACTAGCAATGCTGAAAACGGATCCCTACAGGAATACTAGTTAAGTTGATTTTCTCTCTTCATATCTCTCCTGTTCCTTTGGGTTTTTCCGCTGCAGAATATAACGTGGCTGTTTTTATGACTAACCAGATGACTGCTGACCCAGGAGCAACTATGACGTAAGTGATTTATTTTTTCCCCCTATAACATTGCAAACCACAAAAATAAAAACTAAAGCAGTCTTGGGAGGAAATTGAGGTGGAAATTTATGAGGCAGATTTAGCTGTAAGAACATATAAGAGACACTGTGGGATTTGCCCCATTTCCCTATGCCCATTGTGAAAGGGCTTCGCTACTGCCTGTGCTTTCACAGGGTGTTGAGATGTATATCAGCCAGTTTGATGTAGTGCCTTGAATGTTGTACTAGGACCCTGGGAGACCAGGATTCAAATCTCTGCTCAACCATGGAAATCCACTGGGTGACACTGGACAAGTCACACACTCTCAGTCTCAGAGGAAGGGAGTAGCAAACCCCTTCTGAATAAATCTTGCCAAGAAGATCCTGTGATAGGGTCATCTTAAGGTTGCCATAAGTCAGAAATGACTTGAAGGCTGCAAAACAAGAACAACAACAGTAATAGAGATGTATACTGATGTATGTGTATAGAGTGGTTTATGTAAGGAGGCTCTTTTAGCCAATGAGCTTTATACATGTAATGAGTATGTTTGATGAGCCATATCCCACATAGTCATGATATACATATCTCAATGCATTCAGGAAAGAGATTTGTATGAATCACCCTATAGTCTAACAGACAGGTTCTTCTAAGGTTGCTTCTATTATCATTCTTCTGTGAGGATTAACTGTAGGTGGGTGGTGAAAAGAAAGAGATCGTCAATCCTGGACTTGATCCTAACCAATAGGGAGGCGCTGGTCATTGGAATCAAACTAGTCAGTACTTTAGGGGGAAGTGACCATATAATGTTAGAATTCACAATCGTGGAAAAGGGCAAAGAAGAGCATAGTCAAACATGGACCTTGGATTTCAGGAAAACTGATTTTAACAAGTTCAGGGAAATACGAGGTGGAATCCTATGGCTGGAAATGCTGAAGGAAAAAGATCAACAAAGATGAGAATTCTTGAAGAAGGAGTTGCAAAATGCACACACTCACAAACAATCCCATTGAAGAAGAAAAAATGAGGAATGTATGAAAAGGCCAATGTAGCTACTCAGCAAACTCAAGGAGGAAGTAAAAAGAAAAAAGAAGAAAGAGTACGTATAAAGAATAGAAGGAAGGATGAATCATCAAGTAAGAGCACAGATATGTAGCCCAAGCTTGGAAGAATAGTACAAAGAAAGCTAAAGTTCAAAATGAGCTGAGATGGGATAGGCAAACAAGGAACAACAAAAATAGTTTTATCAGGTACATTCAAGGCAAGAGATGACCAAAGAGATAGTGGGGTTGCTGTTTAGTAAGGAAGGTAAAATGGTAACAGATCACAATGAAAAGGCAGAACTACTCAATACCTGTTTTGCTTCATTATTTTTTCGCCAAAAAGAGGACTGTGTGCTTCCATTTGCTGCAGCAAAAACCTTGGCAAAGAATCTGGATTGTAAATCAAGATTGATAGGGAGTTAGGCCCTTTCCACACGGGGGACGGGGAAACGGGGCAGCGCACGCAGGGACAGATCTTACCTGAAAACGGGTTGCTCCGTCCCTGCGGGGAGCGCGCATTCGCCGTTCCACACGCTGGCGAATTTCGGCGGCATTCGGCGGCACCCAAAATGGCGGCTGGCGACTTCTGGCGGCGCTCCACTAATCAGAGCAGCGCGCCAGCCAGAAGCCCGCCCCCGGGCAGCTCTGCAGGGACGCTCTAGCGCGTCCCTGAAGTTTCAAACGGGGCGCTGCAATGGGTTAGCGCGCTCGCGTTTTTTAAAAACCACATGAAATGTGGTTTTTAAAAAACGCGCCGCGCCACCCCTTGCGGCCGCGCTAGGGCGGTTTGAGGTGTGGAACCTCCACTTTTCAAACTGCCCTAGCACACCCCACGGTGTGGACGACCTCCGGATGAGGTCGCCCTAAACCGTTTTTTTACCCCGTGTGGAAAGGGCCTTAGTCAGGAATCTGGACTCTCAGAGCTAAGTGACAACAGTCTTCAGGTGGGAAAGCGTACATTAAAGGCCAGAACAAGATGTGAAAGTTAAATGAGGCTTTTCATTAAAACTTTGAAATGCAAATTATTTCAGTTGAGGAGCTTACAAGTGAGGTGTATCTAATCAGAAACAAAGATGCATTTTTAACAAACACCCCCATCTGAAGCAGTTTCAGAAATCAAGCCAATTGTGTTACTTTGATTAACTCTTTCCAAAAGAAGCTGTAATTTAAAAAAAAGGTAAATAACATATAATTTTCTTCTTGTGTCTTATTTCTGTGAGAACTTTTGTTTGAATAAAGACTAGAATCTTTTTTCAGAGCTCTTCAAAAATAACAATTTTTGTTTCGTAAAAAAAATGTACAATATATAAATATGGAATGTATGCTGCATAGTTTGTTCATTCCCACATACATGGAATAGATGGGCACCCACTGACAGTCTCTAATCCAAGCAGGGGCACATTTCATTCCATAATGACAGGATCCATCTTCCTCAGAAGACAAGATATCACTGTTAGCATGCTTTATATAGATTTCCCTCACTTCCAAATTATTTATAGCTTCTTAACTGTAGCTAGCGTGCTACAGTTGGTGTGGCTGGGGTATCACTACCGTTGCTTTCCATCCTGACCTGAACTCTGTCTTTGGATCTGTCCCACCTGGGATCCCTGTATCAAATTTCAGCTAGATCTGCAAAGTAGCAGGCATAAGTGACATGGTGTAAGATCTGTAATGTATATGTAGGTTGGGAGGGAATCTGGCCATCAGTCAACAGTAATTCCCTTACCATTTTACATGCAGTTGTTTTGCTTGATTGTTTGAATCAGCTTTCAGGCAGATCCCAAGAAACCAATTGGGGGCCACATCCTTGCTCATGCTTCTACAACAAGAATTAGCTTGCGGAAGGGAAGAGGAGAGTTGCGCATTGCCAAGATATATGACAGGTAATGTAGAATCTGGATAGCATACTGGAGTACAGTACCTGCTACAGAATACATGATTATAGTGACTTATTTCCAATTCTGTTTCTGAATGGATAGAAAAATTAAAACAGTGAACAGGTATAGCTAATGAGCCTAGGCTTTGCCTAGATAAGAAATATTATGGATCAATCAATATTTAGATTTACTCAGCCTGGACACTTCTAGATAAGTTATTTACAGCAAAACTCTTGTCCTCTATTTATGCATATTTGAGGATTTGCACAATGCAGTTACCTGTTTGTAATCCCTGCCATATCTTCCTAGTGCTGCTTCTGTAACTTCCCCCTACCATTAAAAAAAAAAACGCTAAAGAAGGAAAGAGTTGAGTAGCAGGCATGGATTGTGTGGGTACATATGCCCATCCAGGTGTCTGGAAAATGTGCAGTTGAAACATGGTAGAAGTAGTTATCACTGGGAAAGGCAGAGGACATATTGGGGATGCCCCTCTTTTCCCTATTGCATGGTGTGCATTTCCATTTGTGAGCCATTTTTTATATAGTGCCTCAGGAAAAGGATCACTTAATATATGTAGGAAATAATGACCTATGAAAACAGGGAAAAGTCACACATTGGACACAGCCTTACTCCAGAGTAAAAGTGTCAGTTCTGACTGTAAGGCAGCACTCTTCTTGCCTTGAAACAGAGGGCAAGGACTTCCATCAGGACTTCTTGAGTAATTAGCATTAACAATCACTAAATGGAACTTCTTATTTTCCTCAGCTCAAGCACTGAAATTAGCTATTTAACTAGAGCATTCAATGATGTTCTTTAAAAAAATCCTAAATGGTATAACAGAATTATGCAAGTGTCATATATTTTTTTTAAAAAAAGTAGCTCTCATTACTGATTTGTTAAGTATGGGATGGTGACAGCATTTAATATTCAATCAGTACCAGAAAGAGCCCAGTCTTTGGCCTTGAAGACTGATCTTAATGGTAGCACTAAACATGCTGTATTCCTCAAATATGTAGAAAGTTCGCTACAATTTCCTTTGTAAGATAAAATAATTCCAATAATGTTGTTGCACTTTGGTTATCTGTGTATTACTACTGCTTCTACTAGAAAGCCAGCATAGTATAGTGCAGTGGTTCTCAAACTGTAGGGCAAGACCCTAAGAGTGGGCATAATAGTTGCCCAGGGGTGGGGCAAGAAAAGTCAGCCTGCAGGTACAGCAATATGAAAAAAGAAGGGCAAGCACACCATTGAAGATTGACTGGTCTCTGTAAAAAAGTGAAGAAAAGCATGTTCTCCTGTTATGCTTTCCTCCAACCTCAGACATAGCAAAAATTGGCTTCCCTGTTTTAATCCTTTTCCCACTCAGCTGTTCCAAATGTTCTGTCATTGGTGAGCAGGCACATGCCCCTTAGTGACCACGAGAACTGTGTTAAGAAGGAGGGCATGTATGGCATGTGAGGCCTGTGGGGGAGGGAGAGAGAGGCATCTGATAGGGCATGGGTGGGCAAGGTGGAGCAGAGGACAGAACAGCTTCATGTAGGTGTAAAGGGAGTCACAGGGGTCAAAAGTTTGAGACCCACTGGTATTACAGTTTAAGTACCGGCAAAAGATAGTTATTTTGCAGACCAAAATCTACCATCTGTGATTCTCCTGTCAATTCTATTGAAATAAAGGACACCAAACCCAGTCACGTAGGGACAGGGAGAGCAGAGAGCAGTTCTCCCCAAGTGTCAATGTTTTTGGGGTGTCCCAACCTATAGCCACCCCTGCACGTCCTGGCCATGCCCCCACATGCCCTAACCTTGCCCCCACACACTGCAACCACGCCACCACACACTGCAGCCACACCCCTTGCACCATAGTCCCCCCTCCCCACACTCCAAGCTCTGCCACTGACCAAACCGCCACCTCCTCGGACCTTTTTAAATTTCCTTACAGCTATAATGGTTTAAGTGATGGACTACAAATCTGGCAACCAGGGTTTGAACCTCAGTTCAGCCATGGAAACCCACTAGGTGACCTTTGGCAAGTCACACTCTCTCACCCTCAAGGGGAAGCAAAGGCAAACCCTCTCTGATCAAATCTTGCCAAGAAAATCCCTTGATAGTTTCACCTTACAGTCACCATAAGTCAGAAACGATTTGAAGGCACATAACAGCAACATTCCTAGTATTACTATTTTCTGCCTTTTTCCTGGTTTGAGATTCGAGGCAGCTTAGAACAGATAAAAACACATAGTTAAAATACACAAAATACAAAAGTTAAATAACAATAAAATATCAAAAAATCAAAAGCAATTAAAAACACAGACCATTAAAAAATCAGCACAACAAAAATAACAGAAAGTCAAGCACATTGTTTATAGGAGATAGGTCTTGTATACTCAGTCCTTAGAGGCCTGTTGAAACAAAAAGGTCTTCACCTGTCTGTGGAACAAGAGTAGGGAGGGTGCTAATCTAACTTTTCTGGAAGGGAGTTCCAGAGCCTAGGGGCAGTGACCAAGAAGGCCTTCTCCTCTGTTTCCACCAGATGTAACTGTGAGGGTGGTGGGACACAGAGAAGAACCTCCACAGCCAATTTTAAAACATGGACAAGTTCATAAGGGAAAATATAGTAGTTCAATCATCTGGACCTGAGGAGATCTAAAGCTAAATATGAGTGCATATAATGATTAAATGATAATGATTTAGGTCTAAGTTAAGCAAGAGAAAAAGATGGATAATTGAATAATAATGAGTATTTACTTCTGCCATGTCCAATTGTACAGTAAATAAATTTAGTGAGAACTGCTTAAGCATGTTTATATCATTTTTCAGCACAAAGGAAATCTAATGCAAACATAGGATTTTAATTCAATTTTTTTGACATGTCACATTTGTGTCCCTATTGAAATTGGAATCAATTTCTGTATTTTTTCAGCCCTGAAATGCCTGAAAATGAAGCCACATTTGCAATAACTGCCGGAGGAATTGGAGATGCCAAAGAGTAGACAGACTCTGGTGGTGAACAGATGAGGCACTTTTCTTGGTTCATCCTTCTTTCAGCAATCAGTTCATTGCATCAAGTTCAGAGTCTTTTTAAAAACATGATTGCTAGGGATTTTGTGCTTTTTCTTAAAAAAAGAATGCTGAGCATGTTAACTGTGTGCAGTTGGCAAGCCAGGCACTTAAAATCTCTACCACACGCAAGATTAGATTTTTCACATGAAAGCACTGATTTTATGCAAGGCAACAACAGGCTTGCTAGAGGTGAGGTGCCAATACATACTTAATTACAGGTTAAGAGGTACCCAATTGTCTTGAGAATCAAGACTTATCAACACATCACAAAATGCATCAAAGGATTTTGTTAGATAGTCTTTATTATTGGACACTGGTTCTTTTTTGTAAATTGATATTTTATTGAAACAAATCTCAGGGTAAGAACCTTGTTTACGTTTGCAGTTTTACTATAATTTCCACTTTACATGCATATAAACAGCCTGGAATGTTACTGAAAATGAACTAATACAAATTGATCACCATTTTAAGAACTGTACTCATCTGCAGTTTCCAGGTAGACCAGAGTGGTATGGGAAAATGGAAGTTTGTGTGGGAGGAATGGGAATTCCTTATAAAGTTTCTAAAGTTACATGAGTCTTGACATGTTTCTTTTGTTGAAAAGGAAAAGTCTGTATTTCTGCTTTTAATAAATAATAGCAATTGCCAGATTTTCTGACAACAAAATGCATTAAACTGTAATATCTCCTCCATCTGCTCTTTTTTAACAAGTAATCCTCCCCATTGACTTATTGTTTTTCTCCATTTCATACCAGCAGATTCACCTATGTCATAACACTCTACATTTTTTTAATGACTGTTACCTGAACTTGATGTTGAGCACCTCCAAACATATAGGAGGGGTTTAGATATTATTAAACGCACATACAAGATGTCAAATCCTGCTTTCTCCCTTTTCTTCCTCTGCTGCAGTTTTAACAAGATCATATCTATCTGCTTCCACTTAAAGTAACTGCAGTATGTCATTTTGTCCAAGCTGGAACAATGTAACTAGGTCACCCTTCTCCAACTTACTACTCTCTAGATGTAGCCTACAGCTCCCAGCATTTATAATCCAACACATGCTATCCAAACAAATCAAAGCACAGGAAAAGAAAAAAGACCATCCAAGTCCATCAGTATTTGCATACAGTGGCTAACCTACTGCCTATGAGAAATGTGCAAACCGGACATCGGTGCAAAAGTACCCTCCCCTGTAGTGTTTCGCAATGAAAGGCATTATGTCTTCGATACTAGAAATTATATATAGCTATCATGACTAGTAGCCATCAACCACCTTCACTACATGAATTTGTCTCTCCCTGCAAGCTAAGCTGGTGTCACTGTATGCTATGGAAAATCTATAGTTTAAATGTACACTATAAAAAAAATTGCTTCCTTTTGTTTGTTCCGAGTCTCCCATCATTCACTTTCGGATGGTCCCAGATGGCCTGTGCCCACTTTTTCCTAGGTTTGACTTAGCAGCTCCCCCAAAACGGAAAGTCTGTGCCTCTCTTTTTCAACATTATAATGGAAAAAACTTCTCTCTAGCCAGTATTTATTTATATACCTATATCATAGTTAAAACTAATTGCATTCCCTCATTCAATCTGTAGTTAGTTTAAAATGGAAGCAGACGTGCTCGATGTCTTCCTCACAGACATGCAGATAGTCAAAGCTGTTCAGCAGTGGAATATGCTGCCTTGGAGTGTGATGGAGGTTTTTAACCTTTGGAGGTTTTTAAACAGGCTGGATGGTCATCACAAACAAACCTCTACTGTGTCAAAAGTCCAGATCCATTGATGGGTCAAGAGAAGCGAGGTCAACGTAAACTTAAGAGAACTTCCTGCATTTTTGAAGGGCCAAATGAATAAAGTTGAAAAAAAAATCTGATCAAATCCCGTTTATGGCGTACGAGAACAGTTCATTGTTTCACAAACTCGGGACCGCCTCTTGTCTGTACAGTTGGAAGACGGTATTCTTTAACACCATACGCTATAGAATGTACGTAGTTCTTTTACTTCCCAGCAGTTTCTACGCCGGAAATCAGAAAACCAGCACAGAAATTGCGGGTCTTGCAAGGAGGCGCAATTTTTCCGTGTTATGTTGCGTGGAGTTTGCTTCAGCTCTGTGGCATAGACGACCTTCGAGAATAGGCGGAAAAGTCGCCTTTCACGCAATGCGTTAGCTGGGACTTAGAGATACCTATCTTCCGTACAACCTAACTTAGGAAATACAATTTTTGAAACTGCCGTTTTGAAACTGCACAGTCAGCGTGAGCGGGTTTATATTTTTTGTAAGCGAGAAAGAGCGGGGAGAATTCTGTGTCTCTTTCCTCCCCGGCTATTCAGGGACGTACCTTACGCAATAGTCGGCTAGACCGATAACGTAAGAAGAGGCAAGCTAGGGTGACGGCGGCCATTTTGTGTCAGGAGGCCGGAGGAGAAAGGCGGAATCCCGTCTAGCGCCGAGCGATTCCGGACTCGATTCGGCCCGTCGGAGGCTTCGGGAATTGATCGCAGTCGGCTCTTTAATCAAGGAAACAAAGCTGCGAAGGCTGTTTCCATAGCGATTTAGCTAGAACTGCAGTTGGTTTCTTAGAAGCTGGCCTCCACCCATTCGCTTTATCAGCCCAAGCAGTCCAGCGTCGGGGACCCTCTTTCGGCCTGAGAGGATGCGAGGCTTCGGAGACCGAGGCCGCGACCGTGACCGCGGCGGGTAAGTAAAGGCCGAGGAGGAGACCCGGGATTTACAGTTTGCGCCCCTCCGCCTTTTCCCTATTCTTCTGTCTGTTCTATAACAGACAGAAGACCATCAGATGTAGCTTCGTTGTTGATGTGTTCTTATGCCAGGAGATCCCGGCTTTCTGACTTTTCTACCTTCGTTTAACTATTAAAGTAGAGGGGTCCGCCCAGAGGCAAAACCGGTAAAGGGAAGGCGTGAGAGAAAAGCGGGGTACTGATTTTTGAACGCATCCTACTGAATGGAAACTGAGTTCGTTGAAGGCGGTGGCTCCAAGTAAACATGGCCAATCTCGAGCCGCGCGGAGAAGAGCTTAAAAATGGCTTAAGGCCGCAGCTCTCTCCGGGCCTCCCGGGAGCCAGCTTTGGTATGGCGGCCGTGGTTCTCCGTAAGTGTGGCTTTCCTTTCATCGATGAGAGAAGCTGCGTCTGATGACTTGTTTCGTTTGTTATGCAGCGGTCCCTACAGTCACCGAAGTCTGAGTTGGATATAATTGAGCGATTGGAAAATGGCGTAACAGTATGGAGGCGAAAGTATGGCTGGAGGGGAGGGGCTGTGGGCCCACGAAGGGGTGGAGGTGTGGGGAGGGAAGCGGGAGGCCTTGAGAGGAGAGAGGTGCAGGCCCCGAGGACAAAGTTTGCTTCTCTTCCGTTTTTTTCCGTTAACTGTTCAGATGGCAGAAAGCTTTGAAGGACTCTGCCTATTCAGCTGATCACCGGCTCTGACCCGCATAGACTTTGTTTCCATTTTTCTTTATTACCTTTCTCGTCTTTCTTCGACATACGGTGGAATGCCTAGTAGAAGCTGATACAGAGTTTTCCTGGGCTGTCGGTGTCACTTCTAAATCAGCAATAGGTACAAGGAGAATGAGATTTAGATACATGAAATTAAAATATATAATCAATATGATATATAGTATGTTGAATAAGTATATGATGATAAAAGATCTGGAGAGAAATAGTAATGTAAGCTATTTGTGTTGTAATTTTTCTCTTATTCACCTTTATGTTATTCACATGGTGTTTTTGTTTTATTCTGTTATGTATTGTTCCTTTATATTAAATTAATTAATAAAATATAAAAATAATTAAAAAATAAATCAGCAATAGAAATAGCATACTAAATACAGCTGCAGAGGCTCTTGTTAAAATAGTTGGAGATGTTTGGTTACATCATAAGCCTGTTTTAGTCTATCTGTGATAATGGGGGAAAAAACTTATGATTTTGTGGTTCTGTTCTGATCATTCTTTTGCCTATTTAGGATAGTAGCCTAATGAGAGAGCTCATCTCATGAAGTACTAAATAGTTTACTTTGCATGTCATTTGCTGCTTATATGTTACTTCTGCTGCAACCCTAATTGGGCATATTACTTGCTATATACCCTGTTGAAGTTTGGAAGATTTAACTTTTAGATAAATATGGTTTGGATCAGTATTCAGTTAGAAAGGACTGGTGTCATATTACTGCAGTATGTTGAAATACAACCGTTCCAGGGGTAGCTTTCCCAATGGCTACAACATCAATTAAAATATTACCCAGAGAGCTACTTGTCATAGTTATTTGTCTTATGATAACTATGTTAGTACTGCTTTTGTTAAGTTGGTAGTCAGAACTTTTAGCACTTAATGTAGGCTTCAGCTCTGTGCTTGTGTAACTTACAAGTGTGGAGTATGCTTATTTAGTGCAGTTGATACTCCAGTTTTTAACTATTTCTGTTAGAGCTTGTCATAGAAAGTTCGTAAGGTAACTAATTCAGAAATAAAGCCAAAGGTGTTTAATGGGGCTTACTCCAAGGTAACTGTGCATACCAGTAAAGCCCAAAAGTTTGAGAAGGCGTTCATCTTTGTCTTCAAAGTGCTTGTTAATCCTCAAGAGAGATATGACAGAATTAAGAGTAACATTTTTTATTGTATCAGATAAACATGTTGAAACAAAAATAAGATCAAGAGTAGCCACATTGGTCCTAATTCTCCTCAGAAAATACAGAAATTGAACTCTTAAAACTGAACTAAATGAAATTACTCTCACAAAAAGATTCTTGAGAATGTCATGTTGGGCCAGAGCATGTCTTGCTTGGTATTTCAGAACTTCCTCTTCCTTTTCATGAATAAACTTACAAAATAGTAAGCAAAGGAAAAATGAATATTGTAGTCAGTAGTGAGAGAAGCAGCTTTGGAGAAGGTAGAAGATCTGTGAATTACAAGTATTTTTGCAGGGGCACAATGGAGAAGAACATTCTTTTTGAGATTGGTTAATTTGTTGTCAGAGTGAAAATTGGGACTTGGTGGTGCTGTTGAGGTTCTCTCTTGTTTTGTGACATCTCTGAGATTTTGTATGACAGTATTGTAGGGTCAAGGGAGCCAGAAACAGTTGAGGATAATGTTAGTAACTCATTTAGTGATCGACAACTTCTGTGGAGGAGCTTGAACCTCAGTATTTTACTGATTACAGAATTGTGAGCATACTTCAGGAAGTAACTTCTGAATTATATTGATTTGGTTAGTGATAAGCTCCTTAGTTTTCTTAGTAACAGCACAATCATATGCATAATTTACTTTAAAGTAAAATTCCACCATGTGCAGATGGTTTTACTGCTGTATACTATTTATGATGCTTTGGGCTGCGATCCTGTGCATACCTGGGAATAAATCCAGTGGACGTAATTAAAAGTAATTTCAGAGTAAACATGTTCAGAATTAGCATATGTGGCTTTGACAATATGACCTATTGCCATTTAAAATGCATTACAGTTGTTAGATTTTCAATAAGCTGTTGCTGAATTATCTGTTAAAAAGACCTGTAAATTAGGCACCTTTCTTTTGATTTCACTTCTCATATTTTTTTTAAAAAATCTTCCTGTTTTGAAGCTTCCATTGGAAAGTTATGTTAAGAAAGACTTAAAATTGTATTTTCACATTTGAAAAATTTTGGTTTTCCTTAATTTCACAAACTTGTTAATTAACATGCTTTTACAGACAACTATAACTTGATGGTTTGATTACTTCCTGAAGCAGAGCTGTCTTATTTTAGTAAACAACAGTATTTAGGTTTTCTCTTACATTTACTTTTTGTTAGTTTGAAATATATCAAAGCAAATGGATAGAGAGAGAACATTAATTTATGTTGCTTTATTTAACTTCAGTCATTGGATGTTGAATGAATGTGACATTTTCCAGATTTTTTCTCAGATTAGTGCACAAAAAAGAGGTTAACGTGTCTTCTTCAAACACTTAAATATTTTTTTTTCTGTAATTTCTCAAGGTTTGGCAGTCCTCTTCCTCCCAAAAAATTTGGAAACCCTGGAGAACGTCTGCGTAAGAAAAAATGGGATTTGAATGAATTGCCCAAGTTTGAGAAAAACTTCTATGTTGAACATCCAGAAGTGGCAAGGCTCACTCCAGTATGTTTTCCCTTTCTCTTTGTTGTCATACATGGGAACCTTTCCTAATTCTAATACTTTCAGTTTAGTGCTGCCCATTATATGGAAAATAAATAGAATTATTTCTACAGAAAGCTTTGTAATTCTGCACATTGTACTAGCAATATTTTCAGATTTTTTAAATTGATCAAAATATTTCTATACCATATTTGTGGTAGAGAGAGGGCACAGTACATTTTCTGGTTTGCAAGACCTGTACAGCTTGGTCACTTGAAATCCAATTTTGCCCATAAATGATTTTGTTATCTCTGCATTTCATACTTAGAATCTGTTTTTATGCATGTAATTCACATTTCAAACTGATGTGATTGTTTCATGAACTGTTTTAATTTTTCTAAATGTGAACATTTGGATTATGTATCCTGAAGAGAATATTCTCAAAACTTTTTGCAACAAGATAATAGTTATGTATTGATGGAAAAGAAAGCTGACTAAATGTTTACGTTTTTAATTTTTAGAAATAGTAGGATGTGACTTGACCTACATTTCCGTCTCAGGTTTTTTTCCTGACAGTAATTCAGAGAAAGAACTTGTAAATAATGCCCAGATGAAACCAGAGTGATGTTTAATAAGTGTATCATGCTTAGTAGTATAGCTTTTGATTAAATGTACTTGTTCATTGGTATGTTGGATGATGTTTTGGACATGAATTCCAACCCTGATTTAGGAATGAATTTGGGAACTTTGTGAAAGTGAAACTTAACAGAGAGAAAAAAAAATCTGTATCAGATTGGACTATTAGAACAGAGCTACTGTTGTAAAAGGATTGTGATAAATGCAAATAGGTGGAAAACATTTGCGCTTATGAAAGTGAAGAGGATCACCTGCCTCTTAATCAGTGGTTCTCAACCTGTGGGTCCCCAGATGTTTTTGGACTTCAGCTCCCAGAAGCCCTGAGTATTGACCATAGTGGTTGGGGCTTCTGGGAGCTGAAGTCTACAAACATCTGGGGACCCACAGGTTGAGAACCACTGCTCTTAATGGTTACCAGCGTTTACATACAGAAAGAAAAATGTTGCTTCTCACAAGGTGTTTTTTGCTTTTTCACTCTTCTAAATAGTATGAGGTGGATGAACTTAGAAGAAAGAAAGAAATCACAGTTCGGGGATCAGATGGTTGTCCCAAGCCAGTATTTGCCTTCCACCAGTGTAACTTTCCACGTAAGTATTTTGTGGTATGGCTGAGCTTTAGTGCTGGTTGATAAGGGGAAAAACTTGCATGTATTTACTCCAAAGATTGTCTTCATGTGTAGCTTGGACAAACTTCTCTCTGAACCTAATTGGCCCACATTTATTAAATAATTTGTAGTATATGTTCTATCTGTATGTACTTTTCTAACCTGATTTTTGGTTTGTGTATCTGTTTTAACTTTTAGAATATGTAATGGATGTCTTGATGGACCAACATTTTTCAGAACCAACCCCAATTCAATGTCAAGGCTTCCCATTGGCCCTTAGTGGTCGTGACATGGTGGGCATTGCACAGACTGGCTCTGGAAAAACATTGGCAGTATGTATTTTTGAATTTTTGTAGGATCATTTTGTCTGCACATCTGTTTAAAGTGCGAATGGGTGACTTCTAGAGATCTATTGCCTCCACCATCACTAGAACATTAAAGTTTGGCTAAAAACAACCAGTTCTGCCCTCTTGGGGTATGCACGATATGGCTTTTTGCCACATTCCCGCTGAAGCCAGTTACACACCTGTGTTCAAAGCCAGAAGTCAAAATGAAGCAGAATGCTCTGTTGCACCCCAGAGAGTGTGATTGGATATTTTTGGCCAAAACATATCAGGTAGGAAGTGGGTTGCATGGGGCCATGGCTCATGCTGAGCCCACCCCTGCTCTGAAGGAAAAAATATTTTACTCCATTCAATCACATTTAATATGACATTTGTAAGAGCAAAATGCAAAGCAACCTTATTTGTGTTATAGGAATCTAAATCATAAATCATCCATAAGGTTGGTTACATGCTGAATTTGTACATGAATCTTGTATTTATTGTATCCTGACTATGGAACATCCTATGAAGATTGGTCATATGTCAGTAAGGGTGTGACCTCCTCATTTTGTTTCATGTAATCTAATGCTATATGTATTTACTTAAGCAATTAAGTCCCACTTTGTATTGCAACTTGTGTTCATGAAATATAGACAGATTTCAGTCTTAGACTGCTACCATATTTAAACATATGAAACATTTGCAAGCACCCCTATTACTACTGAGTTATGAGGTGTGATCACTGCTTATGGTTGAATAGTGTCACTGTGAAGGAAATACATGTTCATAGCACACGTGTTCCCTTGGACATTAGTGCACACATAGGTGTAGCAGTAATAGGAGCATCCTCTGCTGCAAAGAGCTATCAGTCCTGCTCTGCTGCTGGTCTGTCGGTCTCATTGGCTGAAGGATGATGTTGCTGTTTTGCCTGTGATGACCTCTTAAAATAAATACATAGCTGGATTCAGTGAGGGGTCTATAAAACTTAAGCAGTGCAAAATCTGTGTAGGTCTGAGAATTATGAGAACCATACAGCATTGGAACTTGGCAACTTTTCTCCTTTCTCCCATCCTCCATAAATGCAGACCTCTGAAGGTCAGCTTGATTGCTTTTGGCAGTATAGGAAGGTAGAAGGTACAAATCGGGGTTTCCTCAACCATTGTTTTGTAGAACCCTAGGTTTTCACAAGAAGCTGTGAATAAAAAATAAACTTCTTTTGAGCTGTAGATAGAATTTTTACTCAGAAGTTTCCTGAGATCTGAAAATATTTCAAAGGTTTCACCAGAGTAAAAAGGTTAGGGAAGGGCAGTGAAGTTATTATTTAAACTGTATTAATGGAGAACTGCAGTTACATCGTCATTCTTAAAAATCATTAATCAGCCATTGCCTTGGTTAGCCGCCATTTTTATCTCCACTAATGTATATTTGTTTCTGTCTGTTTTAGTACTTACTGCCAGCAATTGTTCACATCAATCACCAGCCATATTTGGAAAGAGGGGATGGTCCAATTGTGAGTACTTTTTTTGGCTTTCCTTTCTGTGTACCTGTATTGCTGTGTACACATGTTGTGTCTGTACATGCATGAGTCTTGGATGAAATCTCGCTTAGTATTTTTGACGGCTTCCTTTGCAGTGCTTGGTTTTAGCTCCTACCCGAGAGTTGGCCCAGCAAGTCCAGCAGGTGGCTGATGATTATGGTAAATGTTCAAGACTGAAGAGTACCTGTATATATGGAGGAGCACCCAAAGGTCCCCAGATCAGAGACTTAGAGAGAGGTAATTAATTGTGGATTGATGTTGTGCACACTGGTTATAGCAGACCAATTTGTTCAGCCTCAATATGTCCATGTTTTATTAAGTACAAAAAGTCAGTAATAGAAACTTGGTCTCATAAGATAAACCTTGCATGAACAGTTGGTAGATTAGTTAAAGTGGGGATTGAGGCCATTTGTGCACTCCATGGCTCCCAGAACAGCAGGAAGTCACAGGATGCCATGTTTGATTGTTGAAACTGGCCAAAAAAAGAGCTGATTTTCACAGAATGTTTTGATTTGGTAGTAACGCAGGTTCAGGCGTAGGGATAAAATCACCATGCCTTTTGGGGGGGGGGCATTTTGATAGTGTTTGTAATGCCCTTTGGCTGTGAATTGATCACATTTTAAAAAAACAAAAAAAGTGGGTCTGGGAACCTTCAGGGAGCCACAGCCTCCCAGGACCACATGTGGCCTGTGCTTTCTGAGTCTCTAGGCTATAACACAGGGGTGGGCAACTGGGGAAGGATTCCACAGCTCCCCGGTACCTGTTCCTGCCAAAAAACGTGCCCCATGCCCATAAATGCCTTTTTAGGGGGCATGAGCCCGTTGTTTCTGGCTATTCCTGCCCCCAGAGGGAATTTGGGATCTTCTGAGGCCAAAGATAATTCTTGAAACATTATGCAAAAGAAATGTTTAACCCTTGGAGGGGTCCAGGAAGTCTCCAGACATGATGGAAATGCTCTCCACACCTCCCCAGGTCATTTGGGGGAATTTTTATCCAAAGCCATTTTTTTTAAGCTGTGGAGGGCCCCGGGTGCCATATTATTATGATAAAGACTCAGGAACAGGAACAGGAAATGAGATTTGTGATTTTGATATTTGTTAAGATTTTTGATTTTGATATTTGTTAAGATTTTTAACTTAAAGGGTCTAAGTTTAATTGAATATTTGTTTTTGTTTTTGTACGTCTTTCCTCAAATATTCCTTGAAGGTGTTGAAATTTGCATTGCTACACCTGGACGTCTAATTGATTTCTTGGAGGCAGGGAAGACTAACCTCCGTCGATGTACATACCTTGTACTGGATGAAGCTGACAGAATGCTGGATATGGGTTTTGAACCTCAGATTCGTAAAATTGTTGATCAAATACGGGTATGCAAAGCCTGATTATATTAGCTTCTGTTGCAGTCTCATTTTAAAGAGCATCACCCCAAAAATGCACTTTTTTTTCTCAGCCTGACAGGCAGACTCTAATGTGGAGTGCCACTTGGCCAAAGGAGGTGCGCCAGTTGGCTGAGGATTTCTTGCATGACTATGTCCAGATCAACGTGGGCAATCTGGAGCTGAGTGCCAATCATAATATCCTGCAGATAGTGGATGTATGCATGGAAAGCGAGAAGGATCATAAGTATGGATGCTGTTATATTCTACTCATTTTGCTTCTAAACTAGATACACACCCCACTCACCCACAATGTATCACTCTTTTAAGTTGAGATGGGGCAGTCCCAAATATAAATTGGTATTGATTTTACCCTTTTCCTTTGTTACTAGGCTTTCAAGGTACCTACAAGAAGAGTATCACATATTCATTGTTGAATAAAACTAGAAACTTGAAGCAAAAGTACTTTGTATCAGCACAGTAGGCTAGGGTGTTTCTTAACATTCCATTTAAATGTCATCCATAATTATTTATAGATGATTCAGTAGTTTTAAAGACCAAGATCCTGTTGTGCTTCTTTCTGTGCAGTTGTGTAGGAAGGTGTCAAAAGGAGAATAGAGTCAGCTCCAGTGTGCCTGTTTCTTGAATGTCTGGCTCATGAGAGGGGGATTATTATTGTCTTTTTCCTCCGTTTGTAACTACCACAGCCTTTGCCTCAATCAGCATAAATATACCCATGAATACTCAAGATTTCAGTAGTGATGAACTTATCTCATTAATTACATTAAATAAATTATTGTATCTAACCTGTCCTTTTGTATGATTTGTGATTGTTTTTATCTTTTGGGAAAGACTGATACAACTGATGGAAGAAATCATGGCTGAAAAAGAAAACAAGACAATTATTTTTGTGGAAACCAAACGAAGATGTGATGATTTAACTCGAAGAATGCGTAGAGATGGGTAAGTCTTTTGGTTCTAATTTGAACAAGTATTGTTGAAGGAAGAGATGTTAGATTTATAATGGAATTTTATCTATAAAAGAAATGATGTCGCTGCCTTGTTCAGCATAGTGAGTATAGAAGAAGACAGGTTGCTTGTAATTATGAGATGCCCATTCATACAGTTTTATCAAACAATTGTTGATAAAGAAGTGCATTAAGAAATTATTAACTAGTGACATTTGAAAGCTGACACAGACATCCAGGTTGTAATTGTGGTGCAATTAAAAGAGACTATAATATGTCATGAGTCCTACATTTGTTTTGGTGGTATCTTCACAGGGAACTTTATCTCATGTATTCTCTAGCCACATCTTTTATTACCATGTTTCCTTAAAAAAGCTGTTTCTCCCAGTGTTCTTTTTGCTGTGCATAAAAGACTTCCATAATTAGCTGTGATTGTGTTCTTAAGACACTAAGTTCTTTGTGTAATTATTAATTATTGAACCCATCTTTTTCTGTTTGTTGTAACATGTTAATGCTTCTAAAACTCATATAGGCACAAGCTGAAACTAATGGAAGTGTTTTGTTATTTTTAGTTGGCCAGCTATGTGCATTCATGGAGATAAGAGTCAACCAGAGCGAGATTGGGTGCTTAATGGTGAGTATTAGGAAGAAGCTAGCTGACTTACTAGTGAATGTTTTAGCTGTGGATGGTGTGATTCACAAATGATACAGTGATGTAAGCTGACTGTGAGTCTTATCTAAATGCTGAATATGCTTGTTTAACTTCTTTAAATGTTAGTTTCAGTATTCACATTGAGCTGCTTTTTGATGGAAATAGTATGGGGGAAAGCAAATATAGTTTTGAAAAATAATATTCAGGGCTAACTCCAGATAATTAACATCATACTATTCTAAAATGGGTCAGTGTGAACCCTTCAATTTAAACATGAAGTCTGTGTTTTTAAATTTCAGTTTTGTCTCTAATATAAATGTACCTCAAGATGGATTCTCTTCTTTCAGAATTCCGTTCTGGAAAGGCTCCGATCCTCATTGCTACGGATGTTGCATCTCGTGGGCTAGGTTTGTACATGTGGGCTTCTTTGGCCTGCTTTTCAGGCTGTTTCTTTAGATTGGCAGTTCTGTTCCAAAGAATTATAAAGCGTGACTTTCCCCAACATGTAAAATGCCTTTTTTAACATTGATCTTTTTTTCTTTCATATTCAAAATCTCTTCCTGCTCCTAATGAACAGGCTTTGGTCTGCAGCAAGGCCTAGGCATGACTAATCGATCGCCAGTGGGGAGAAGAGACGTCCAGTTACTCAGCCCAATTGTTTCAACACACCCATCTCCTTTTCCTGCTCCAGCTTTTGTGGCTGGATCGCTAGGCACTTTTTCATAATTACTAGGTGGCAGAGCAAACAGTGTTTTAAAAAATCCTTTTATCTCCACATGCATTACTAACATAACTGCACCTTAACATGCTAGATAAATAGACCCTCCCCCAACTCAGAAACACTGCTTCATATATGTGAACATACAATATTCTACCTCACTTCTCCTCCTAAACTGGACAGTTGAGGTTAAATAAAAGCTGCAAGGGATTTCTTTCAGTAGTACAAAAATAGTTTCTCTTGGATGCTTGAGTAAACACTCCTTAATATTTTTAACCTAGTCATTAAGTTCTGCATCTCATACTGTCAGAAATGTCAGATTCTATAGTCATTGTAGGTGTTTGAGAACCATAGAAGAAAGTGATGCCTGGTAATGGGATCTGTTTGGTAATGTTTAGGTTAGTGGGCTGACCCTTCATGGCACATCTCACACTGAATCAGGGCACAATAATCCCTTAGGCTGTTCAGAGAGACTTTCTTCCAAGACATAAGCATTTGTCACTTTCAAGTAGTTTTAGAAATAATAAGGGCAGCTTGTTCTCAGTTCCCCTGAAAAGTGATGAACATATGAAAAAAGTTGGTAGTTTTCACTCACATAATGTAAATTTTCCCCATGCCATCCCTTGAATTGTCCATTCTGTAGAGGTGTTAACGTGGATTTCAGTCTCTGTCCTCTGGGGTCATGTCTGGATCTGTGCAGGTAGAACTTGGACCTGTTAGGAGAAGGGGTGAGGCCAGATTTTTTTTAATGAAAGATTTTCCTTGGCAGTGTTTTTTAAAGCAGGCTTGCTGTGTGCTGGTAGCTTCTTTGTGCATCTTGCCTAGACACTTAAAATCAGCCCTTTTCTCATATTTCCCCAAAACAACTCATTTGGATACTATTTAAAGAAAACAGTCTCCCCGTTCTGACTTCTCCACTTCACTGAGGCTGTGGGGAAAAGGTACCAGGGTCTGTTTCTTGTTACTAAATAACATCTTGGCTTGTTTTGGGGCCCAGAGTTTGCTGCCTTATAAAAACATGATATCTAACTGGCAGACCTCTGGACGAATTCCTCCAAGTTCCTGGAAAGTGAAGGCTTCTACCTAAAACATAGAACAGGGGCGCGCACTTTTTTTGGATGAGTCACCAGGGTTTTTCCTTCTCTCAAATGAACATTGATCTCAGAAAACTTCCAGGTAAGTTGAGTCCCCCCAATGGCTTCTTTGTGAATAATCACCAGGCGAGAAGAACTTCCCCTCTGCACTGTTTTTACTTTTAAAGAAAAAATTGGTTAAACTTCACTCTGTTAAAGTCAAATCATTAAATTTCTTTTTGTTTGTTTTCTTTAACAGAAACTTTGATATCAGCTGCCGATCACTCAGTGCAGGTCTGGGGACATATCTACATTGGTGGTCGAAGCAGCTCTCTAGATGATGGTGTTTGTTAGTTTTCTGCCCCTCCCAATTAATGTTCAGTCCTTTTCCGGGGGCATCTCAGTGGGTATGCATCCCCAGTTAGTCAGATACATTTATTTATTTGTAGAATGACCAATAATTGAATCTGTAAATCTCTGAAGGTATATTATGACAGTTTGATATCAGTGCAAGGTAGATTGCAAGTAATTTTTTTAGTATATGTTCCCTTCCCACCCAGTCAGATAGTGTGGATCTGATACACACCTTTCTAAGGTGAAAATTGTCGTCACCCCTTTTCTTTCTTTTCCTTGTTATCCCATGGATTTCCTACCAAAATCCAGTCGTTGATGCCTTCATTGTTAACTTACAGTCTTTATGTTTTCTAACAAGAGTATGCTTCCTGATATTCATTGTAGCCACTTTGCTAATGGATGTACAGAATGGGATTTACTGAGGCCCATAGCCTTGTTTGTCAGACTCCAGTTAAACCCTAGCTGTGAAGATGTGAATCCACTAAGTGTATTATCCTGACCTTATGTTAACACTTGCCTTTTGAGATACTTGCATCAAGGACCCTAGCTGGAGACTCGCGCTGCCCCTGTGAAATCTGCCTTCTCACTTTTTGGTGTGATTCAGGACTTTGGAGTCTGGAAAGATTGAGGAGCCCCCCCTTTCTGTAATAAGAAACAGACACCGCCCTCATTTGCCACTACTGCAACCCCCCTCATTTCCCCCTGCCCCAATCCTTTTATTTGAAATTGATGCAGTCTGGGCTATAGATGCAGGCTGATCTTTTGGATGTAATTTTTAGCATCTTTATTTTTGACAATTGCCCCCTTAAAGCCCTGTGAGGGGACAGCAAGCGTTGGAGGACCTGAAACGTTTACGTGAACCCAGGTTCTCAGGCGCTTGGCAGCCAAATGGGGCCACAGAGAAGCATCTAAGCCAGTTCACAGAGCGAGCGTGTGTGGGGACTTCTCGCTGCCACGGACCCTTGATGCATGCTCCCCGCGCTCCAGTGGTCCCGTGTCAGAGGGCGGAGTTTTCGAAAGGAGGCCGCCAAAAATAAAAGGCAAAGAGACGGGATCGGCTGCAGCGATTTCCCACAGGAGGAGGGAGTGTGCATCAGTCTGGTAACAAAACAGGGAATGTTTCTCATTTTTAAAAGGAAAGTCAATCTGTGTTTTATCTTGGATATATCTAAATATTCTCTGTAAAATGCAGATTTATTTTTGTAAGTGCGAGTTGTAATTTTTAATGTAAAATTGCTTTTCTGAATGTTTGACAAGTTTTATCAATGCATTGTTATTTTCTCACCTCCATACTTTTGAAATCTCAGATTTTTTTTTCTAATGCTTTGAATGTTTGTATCTGAGATTATCTCCTTATGGTCAAGTTAACTTCAGGCAGTGGTAGAAGTCAAACTGAGTTTGAATTCGTGCTGTGATCAGCAGTTAGCATGGTGAACCTTTCAAGAGGGAAGATCTAAACAGTCCAGCTGTTTACTGTTCCAAATTGGCAGCCTTTACCTCAGCTAGAATTGGGGTGCCTTGGGTGGCAAAAGCAAGCATGTATTAATTTAGCTATTATAAAACTTTGTGAAAAAATGTTGCTTGTTAAAACTTTGTGGTGGCTGGAAGGTAAGTGTTAACTAGATTTGTAGACTTCTCCTAACAGAGTTAAAGGCATTTGACAGTTCTCTCCTTTGCCCAGTCCAGTTTGCTGTGTCTGTAAAAAGAGTAGCACATTTGTTTTGTTTCTGATAGGCTGTTGTGGAGTAAAATTGCCTGTATTCCACAAGTCAGATGTTCAGTCATCAGTATAATGTGTGTTTTCATGATGTGCATGCAGCAAAGAATGGATGAATTTGGGAGGAATGGTGAACTGCTTTGGCTTTGGAACACAAATTCTTAGTTCCGATGGGCATATACATCCATATATCAATTTAGCCTTTTGCTCTGTTGGGAAGAGTCTTTACTGTCATTTTTACTTACAACTACTAACTTTTTTCTTTTCTCTTGTTACTGTCACTTGCATTTGTGCTCCCCACCTTCTGTTGGCACATCCTTCTTCCACTACCCTCTCCTGAACCCCTCACTGTGCTTTGGTTGCCTCACAAGATGTGGAAGATGTAAAGTTTGTGATAAACTACGACTATCCAAACAGTTCAGAGGATTATGTGCACAGAATTGGCCGTACTGCCCGTAGCACCAACAAAGGCACTGCTTATACATTCTTCACACCAGGAAATCTGAAACAGGCTAGAGAACTAATAAAAGTACTAGAGGAAGCCAATCAGGCCATCAATCCTAAACTGATGCAGCTTGTAGACCATAGAGGAGGTGGTGGTGGTGGAGGTAAGAGATTTTGCTATTTATATATTGTTTAAATTTAGCTCTAGTTGCATTAAGTACAGTGTTACCAACTGACACCTTAATTGATTGAACTCCAAGGAGAATTACACTGTTAATTTATATGCTCATGGCATACGTGTATTTATCTGTTCCAGAAGTTCAGTCAACCCCACTTTTTCTGTCACTTTCTATTATGTGTTTGTTTCTGTTTGTGTTCATATAAGTATGTATATATATCTGCATATCTCATCTATTTGTCTCTTTTGTGACATACTGCCATATGATTTGGGGAATTCTCAGTCATTCTAGAAGGAGAATTGGGGATACTGGTCCAAATCACACACATTGTTTTACACAAATGGCTGAACTTGAGAAGTTGCTGTTCAGATTCCTGGCAGCATCTGCTCTGTCATTCTTGAACCCTGAAGGTAACATAGAGTGAATAGAGCCTCAGTAGAGCCTGTTAGGCCTCTGCGGTCAAGCCGCCCATATTGTACCATCTGATACCCCTTGGAGATGTTACCAGATTAGCTTGGAATGGGGACAGTTGACAGTTTCTGTTACGCAGCAGAAGTAGACATGGCAGTCATCAGGACTCTGGAGTTTAAAGAGTCTGATCTTCAATCTGTATTTTTTAATCAATTCATAATTAGTTTTATGGAGTTAATTTTCTTCATAGTAGAGAAAAAGTTCAAGTAATATCCTCGTAGTCAGGCATATTTGGACATCTACATAAAAGACTAAAATCCCCTGAGATAATTTCAGCCCATTTCTTCTTTCTAGACTACAGTTGTTGACAACAAGCAAAAAGGAATTTGGCTCTTTTTTATTATCATTCTTTCCCCTTATGTGAGAGAAAGCAGGTCCTTAAAGAATGAAATGGATGACTAAATAATGTGAAAAATGGGTAAAGACTTGCATGAGCAGACAAAAATACTTTCAGTGATTCAGAGTAATATTGCTCCTAGAGAGCTTTTGATTGAGCTCTTTAGTACTATATTAAACCCAGGCCTGTATATTACCAGGTGGCCGTTCTCGTTACCGTACCAGTAATTCTTCCAACAACCCTAATCTGATGTACCAGGAAGAGTGTGAACGAAGGCTCCGTGGTGTTAAAGATGGCAGAAGAGACTCAAGTAGCTTCCGAGATCGTGATCGTGGTGACAGTTTTGCCAACGGAGCCAACAAGGGCTATGGTGGTGCATATGGGAATGCAAATTCTGCATTTGGGGCACAGCAGGGCCAATATGGTTATGCTCAGGGAGCCTATGGAACAGCTGCTTATGGTGCAAGTGGCTACGGGGCAGAATATGGTGCTGCTGGGTATGGTGGAACCAGCACTGCCAACACTGGGAGAAACTCACAGAGCACCGGTCAACAGCAGTATGCAGGGATGGGCCGTTCAGGTCAACAGCCACAGCCTCTCATGTCGCAGCAGTTTCCTCAGCCTCCAGGCACCAACGTGATGGGCTATATGGGACAGACTGCCAACTACCAATATCCACCACCTCCACCGCCACCTCCCCCTTCACGCAAATAAGCCCACTTACTCTAGCGGTTCCCAGTCAAGATTTGCAATTAAGAACCTCCCTCCTCCCCCTTCCCCATTGTGATGTTTTCCCTATGCAGGTTAAATGTAGAGTTCACCACCCAAATTCTACCCACAAAGTGATCCCCAGTCTACATTACTGATTTTGTTTTTAAATTTAGCATTGACTGGAAAAGTTATTTTACACATATTTTGGCCTTGCATGTTGCATAATCTCAAATGATTATTTTCTCTTTTAAAAAGAAATTCTTACAGGGCAGATACGTCCCAGTCCAATTGCCATTGTGTCTGAGGCTTGTGTATGAGAACTTGCTGCAGAGAGGACAACTTCTCCGTGCTGTAATCATCAAGAAAGATGGTGCTAAGGAGTGCTCCCTTAACAGAATATTAAAGGTGGTGTGATTTTTGCTTACTCAATCTAAATTTGAGACTTTGTTTTCTACAACAATAATCAAACAGAAGCCTTGGATTTTGCATTGGTGGTGCAACATGTGGTTCTAAACATCTACTCCCCAGAAATAACAGAGAAAAGAACATTTAATATGGCCAGCATTTCTGCAGCTCCTGAATGTTTTATCAGCCCTTTGGGGAAAGGATGTAAGAGTGTTGGAGATGAGTGTTCCTTTCTGTTGTAATGCACTTTCACTTTAGGTTTAATCACAAGATCATATTTCTAAGTTAATTGGGTTTCTCTTTGGCTCTTAAATTACTAGTAATTGGATTTCACTCAAGGGATCACAAATCCTAGCCCAAGTTTCTTCTGCTGGGTTGAAGTTTGCACTTCAGCAGAATGTACAGAAAATAGTACCTTGTGCTGTCTTTTTAAAGTATTTCATATTGGCCAAGTCCAGGATCCCACTATACTGTTAAAATGGCTTGGTTTTTCTGTTTAAAATGTTACAAGGTTTCTTTTAGTCTAAATGGAATCTGAACCCCTCTTCATGGGGGAGAAAGAAGAAATGGCTAATGTGTCTTGGAGCTGCATTCATATCCTGATCTGAATAGGGCTTTCCTTGGTTTGTGAGTTGAATTTCTTCAGCTGTCTTTATGCTCAGCTTTTACAGGTAGGTAGCATTGTAGAAAATGTTAGGGAAGGATGGAACTTCAGTTAAATGCTTCCATTCAATCTTAATTTTTTTTCCCCAAGCTAAGCAGGATTTTAGGTGGGGTGGGTGTGGGATGAGGGCAGGGGTTTGTTTTTTGTTTTTTTTAAACTACAGAGGGTTATGTCTGGTGACTGTTAGCAGAAGAGTTGATAGTAATTGGCTTTTATAGTGCATCACCTAACAATGTTCAGAGAACATGGAAAGCGATCACTTACGTACTGAGAGGCATAATGTTTGTGCTGCAGTATAAGACAGCCGTGTTATAGCAGAGCGGGTCTGGCTTATAAAAACGGGAATTTGATTTGTAGTCCTCAGAGAACCACCTTGGAGATGATAAATCAGTTGTTTGTCTTCACACAATATACAGGTAGGTTGTTGGCACACACTGTGGGAAGGGAAGTATTTTCCAGGTTTTAAAATTCCTCTTGCCTCACTTGACTTCTGTAATTGTAATTTGGCAAAACGAGAAGTCTGACAGTGCTAAGAAGATCAGAAATGAACATTCATTTTCTGAACACTTGACTGATCTATTTCCTTCCTGAAAAACTGTTGTGGAGCAATTTTTAGTTCATGCAGAATTTAATTACATACATAGGGTATGTGGGGAGAATGCATACTTCCCACTTTCCTTAGAAGAGTTTCAGGAAAGTCAAGACTGCTGTGTGTTCTTAGTCTTTAGCAATCCTTGCAAGGCATAAAATTGTGTTGGGTCTTGCAGTGCTTTGTTATAGGTTGAAGTCAACTACAGCCCAGAAATCTCTCATGCTCAGTCAGGGTATCAGCCAACCATTGAATGCTCTGTGGCATATACTACTCTTGACTCACCTGGTGCTGCTTGGTTCCACTTACCAGCTAAGCCCTGCTGACAACATGGCAATGTCCATCGTTTCCCTAGTAAATGACTTTAAAAACACAAATCCAGCATTTCTTTCCTTGCAGATAAGTCACTTTGGGCTTTGTTCAGTTGAAAAGATTTAGACTTTAAACTTCAGAGGCTTCTTTGGGTGGGATCAGTGCTCAGTTTCAACCCTTGCTGGTATTTGAACACATTCCTGTTGTATTAACAAAGACTTGAATGGAGAGATTCATAGCTCTGTGGTGTTCTGGCACAGCATACTAAAAAGCTATGTTACTATTAGTTTGTAAATTGTCCTTTTGATACCATCTTGTTTTCTTTTGTAGATATGAATAAAACACTGTTGTCAATAAAGTATGGACTCCTGTTTTTCCTCCTGTGTAAAAGGAACATCTACTTGAATATCATGCATTGGGGTCCTTGGGGATCCCTATAGGAACCAGTACTTTGAAGTTGTTTATAAATGATCTGGAATTAGGTGTGAGTAGTGAGGACTCACTTTTGCTGGTGATACCCAGTTAAGACAAAAATTGGTTAATTGGTTAAGACAAAGACAATTGGTTAAGACAGAAATTGGTTAAGACAAAAATGGATTGCATTGGGCTCCAGAAGAGGATCTCTGAATTACGGAATGGACATTAAAATGGCAAATTAGATGTAGCGTGAGCGAATGTAAAATGGGGAAAAACACACGCACACAAAGAATACTCCAAAACCATCCCACATACCTCCCACTAATGATCTGACGTGGCAGGAACTGGCTAAGGAGGAGATCTTACAGTTGTATGGCATAGCTTGATGAAAATATTGAGTTAGTTTGCTGTTTTAAAAAGGTAAATTCCATGTTTGTTCTTATTTATATCCCACCTTTGGATATCATTAGAAAGGGAGTCAGATATGAAATACGCTGCCATTGTATAGATTTGTGGTGAGACTTCAGCAATACCACGTTACAGTTCTGGTCACTGCCTGGAAAAGGAAATTGTACTGCTAGAAAAGATGCAGAAAAAGAACCACAGCAATCAGGTAACCAGAGCAAATTTGTGTATGAAAAAAAAATGCAGTATCCAGGGCTGGTTACCTGGAGCGGAGAAGCAAAATATAGAAGTGGAAACCAATTATGCATAACGTGGAGAAGTTTCTCTCAAACTGAATTTGGCAGTCTCCAGTGAAGCTCATTGGTCAGACACTCAGAACAAATAAAATACAGTTGCCCTTCCACTTTAGTGAAGATTTAGGGTGCAGAACCCTTGCCAAAGTAGAAAAGCTAGGAATAACTCCCTCTCTCATTCTCTTCCGGGGCTTCCTGTTGCCGTGTAAAACAGGAATGGAGGGTGGGAGGAAACTCATGTGAGTCTTCCTTTCTCCCTTCTGTTCCTGTGTATTATTCCCTGATGTGGGGAACTTATGCACGCCCTCCCCCACCCTGCCATTCTCTTTTGTTTGCTGCAATGCAAGTTCTCTGTGCTGGAGCAAAATGCATAGGAATGGGAGGGGGAGCTCTGGAGAGGGAAAGGAAGGCTTGAGCAAGCTCCCCTCATTCCCTTCTGTTTTGCCTCTGCAGGAGTACTTCGCACAGGGGCAAAATACATGGTAATGGGAGGAGACGGGGGGTATGTGCATTTGTGGATAGTCAAACTCATGAAGGTCAAATCCACGAATGTGGAGGGAAGACTATGCTATATTGTGAAATTCAGTGCCTTGAGGTAGTGGTTGCCAAGTTCAAAAGTGGGTGATTCTAAGTATAGAGATCAGGGCAATGGATATGTATCACCCATAGCATCAAGTGTAATATTCTATTGTACGTCATTTGCTGGGGAACAAGAAATGAAGGGTGTAATACCTCTCATATCTGTTGTGGGTTTTCCATAAACTGCATATTGTGAGCAGAATACTGGACTAGATAGTCCTTTGAACTGACGGGCAATGCGCTTTTGTATAAATCTTTGGTCCTTCAGGTGTTTTGGCTTCCAGCCAGCATGACCAGTGGTCACAGATTCTGTGGATTTGTGAGAGGAGAAGTCCACACATCCTGGGTTTCTCTTATCTCTGCTCAGGGACAGGCAGGGAATCAAAGTCTTGTGATGCCTTAATAAAAAATTGAACTGATTCTTTCCAGCTGACCTTAGCCTTAAGTTCTTTTTCCTGCCAGTGCCCAAAGCAGAACCTTTCCCCCTTTGCTCTGATTTTTCCATTGCTTCGTGTTTTCCTTGTTCTCTTCCATTTTCAAACTCTTGAAGTCTCTTCATCTGTTTCTTTGGTTTTCTCTCCTGCATTTTTCTAAAAAAAATCTTTATTGTCTATATACTTGTCACCCTCAGCTATTGCTTGGGTAGATGGAAGTGGCAAATGGCCCAAGTCTCATTTTGTGTACTGTCAGCACCCCTGGACCCCAAGTCATGGGGGGGGTTTCAGTCCACAAGAGGAGGCGGGAGACAAGCAGTTCTTGCACTATTCTTACACCAGTGGGGGGCAGGCTCGGCAAGTGGATGGAACAATCAGTCCTATCAGTAACAGCCCAGTGTGTTCAACAGATAGACAGTTGTCAAGCGGTAGATAGATACGTTCTCCTTCAGGTGAATGGGACTAAACTCATTGAAGGACTGAGAGTTGTAGCAGCAGACATGTTTACTCTGACAAAAAGTCACAAACTACTGAGGTTCTATCCCAGGTTTCTTCCCACACAAAATAGATGTGCCACAATGTATGTGGCCCTAGAATGTGCTTTATCTCTCCTCCCACCCTTCTTGCTGGAGTAATCAGGAAGGTGAGAAAGCCCAAATAGTCCTCATAGCTCCATTTTGGTGCAGGAGAGCTTGGTTTTCAGATTTACTGCACCTGGCTCTTTATGATCTATGGTGCCTTCCTCAGCACTTGGCCCTTCTAATGCAGAGTCTCCTTCATCATCCAGATGTGGCTTGGCTCCAGCTAGCTGCTTGGTGGTTGAGCAGAAGGCATGAAAGAAATTTAGTTATTCTGGCTGTCATTTCAATGCTTTCATCATCATGTAGAAAGTCAACCACTAGGATTTACAAAGCCAGTTGAAAAGTGTCTGTTAGGTGGTGCAAATCAAACTTATCAACTATAACCCACCTGCTCTCTTGCTTGTCCTTGCTTTTCTGCAGAGGGTACTTGACTTAAATCTTAGGCCCAACACCCTGAAAAGACAAGTTGCAGCTTTCTGTCCTATCTAGAGCCTTTGGGACTACACTGTCCACACCCTAATGTTAGAAGTTACTCAGTGGAGCAACACTATGTTACTAGTCAACTGCTTCATCCTGGAATCTTCCCTTGTCCTGAAGCTGACAAAGGCATCTTTTGAGCCCCTCCAGGTGGTTTCTTTGTTCTTCTTCGTGGTCTCTGTGCCCTCATACATTAGGAGCTTTTGTGTCTTGTGCTCAAAAGTGGCCTTTTTAGTGGCTATTATGACCACATATGTATCAGTGCTAGCAGACCTGGTGGTTAGGGATCACTTTTGCTCTTTTTCAGAAGACCCTCCAGTTGGACCATTTTTTCTACCAAAAGTTTTTTTTACATTTTCAAACTTCTCAAGAGCTTATTTTGCCTCTCTCTCCCAGGCCACTGCACCCACAAGAAAGATTATAGCACACTCTTGATTGTGTATAGAGCATTAAAAATCTGTATTTGCAGAAATACCTAGTTCAGGCAGTGATTCTCTTCATTTCCTTTAATCCAGTTTCCTTAAGATGCAAGGTGTCTCAATCCATGTTAGCTACTTGGATTAAAGCATGTATTCCTATGGCATATGACCTTGCCAAAGTTCCTCAGCCCATGAATGCTGTCATTCAATCAGAACAGCAGCCACCTCTAGTTTTCTCCATAAATGCACACCCATCAGTGACATCTGTAGTGGCTTCTCCCACTTTTACCTGGTATTACAAGATTGACAATACACGCTGGCAGTTACCAGGTTTGGCAGGAAGTACTCCAGAAAGTGGTTAAAGAGCAAGAGGCAGTTGTTTCCTCACCAGAGTTTTTTCATTTGGAGAGCTTGGGTAAGTCCCAGGGTATGTGGATTCCTTCTTTCACCAACTTAGAAAATGCCACATTGGTTACTTGCCATGAAGGCGCATTCCAAGTTGTTGAGAAGAGGAACCTCCCTCCCTCAGTGGCTACCTTTTTTTTTCTTCTGGTTATGATGGTCTGTGGGATGTCTTCGTCTTCTGTTTACTGATTGCTTTCTTTTAGTGGGGTATCTGTGGACATGGCTAGGATGTGAAATGAAGGCTATGACGGTAAAATTGGGAGGAGTCAGCTCAGTTTCTCATTCAGACACCATGAGACTGTGTGTGTAACTTCTGTTGATCTCTAGGTGGTGAGAAGAGAAACCCACAATGCATGGGTTCCTCCTTTCAGCTATCCAGAATGCACTGTCAGAGTAAGTAACCAAGGTGGTATTCAGGTGTTGAAGTTAAAAGACAACTGCAAGGCCACAGACTTCACAGTACTGCAAACGAAGAATGTTTTACTTCAGATCAGCATTGGGAACTGTGTAATTCTCCAGTTGTTCTTGGAGTGCAGCTCTTAGAATTTGTTAGCATTGACTGGGCTACAGCTTCTGGGAACTGTAATTCAACATCTTGTGGACTACACAATTCTGAGCCCTGCATCTAGTTGCCCTGCTAAAGTAATCCAGGCGTGTCAGACCTGCTTTCTGAACCTTCAGTTCTTCAGCCCAAACAAACAATTTCAAGCACAACTGATGTAACGCCTTATGTTAAGGTTTGACTCATTATTAATGTAGCCCAAGACTAAATGAAATGTCTCATTTGAAATAATTTCAGTTGCATCAGTGTTGTAAAGAGGCATGTTGTTTCATTACTTTATTTGTTACAAGCAGAATTCAGTCATCAAAAGAACAATACAAAAGATGCAAATATTTTAAGTCTTGCTCAACACTGCATAGCTAAGAAATGTAAGCCAGAAGTGTTACCATCCACACTTCAGTCTCTCAAGCACAGTCTGAAGCTTGCTAGTCACAGTTTGTAGAGGAACAGGTATCTTCTCTGAATGCTGAGTGGAGTTGCATGGCAGAAGAGCAGAAAACACCCTGCAGTCTGGGAGTGCGGGCTTCGAGAGCTTGCTGCAGTTGTGTGTACATCTTCAGATAGGCACTGGGAGACTCAGCTTCTTTCCTTTTAATACTAGATTGGGAGAAAAATTAAACTCAGTATGTGTTCTGTGACAAGAATGGAAACTTCTCCCATACTTTCTCAGTGCATACTTGGTGCCTTTTTCATGGCAATGATAACTTTTCAAATCGCAATACTTCTACACACAATGCATTTCCATTTGTAGAAAACCCACATTCAGGATAAAATATTCCTACAGCTGTGTCAGCTATACATTTGGTGGGAAATCAGCCAAAAGCAGTAAGTTGCCTTACATGTATAAACTCACTGATGATTACCTGCATAGCAATGCTTTTATCAGAATACTAAATTATAAAGCACTTTCTAGCAACTAGATCAGGATTACCTTTGGGCTCACAAGGTATTTTGGAATACAGTTCCCCAAATCCTTTACCATTGTTCATGCTGGTTTGAGCTTTGAGGAGCTGAGGACCAAATTACTGAAGGGACAGGTTGTACCCTCTAAACTAAAGGATGGGATGTTTCTTTTTAAAAAAAGTTTTGGTTTAATAGTTGTTTGGAAGAACATCTTGAAATTACACATCCACAAAAGAGTAGGCTTCTACAGCGCTGCTTTTGTATGTAAAGTGTACTATTTCTTTTCTATATGGGTGCTTAGAAAATAGTGTTGGGTGCTTTCAAGTCATTTCTGACTTAATGGTGACTCTAAGGTGACCCTATCATGCAGTTTTCTTGGCAAGATGTGTAAAGATTAACTTCCCCTGAGGTGGAGATAATGTGACTTGCCCAAGGTCATGCAGCGGGTTTCTATGACTTGAGTGTAGATTTAAATCTTTGTCTCCAGAATCATCCAATGCTCAAACCACATTAGGATTATATTTTAAAAGTCATATTTAAAAAGTCATTTAATGCCTAATGCTCACAGTATTTTTTATGAGGCTGTTCACAAGGAGCCTGATATTTCTACTGTTAAAAAGCTGTTAAAAGATATGGATGCAATGAAAGGCCCACAAGTTGGCGGAGAGGCAACTTGGTGGACGACAGTTGCTGAACAAAGTTACAGATGACTGGCTATAGAGGTTATCTTCTGCTAAAATCTTTCTTACATCACTATCTTGTGAACTAATCAGCCACAGACTATCATTTTTTCAGTGGTCTTTACCTTTAGTGACATAGAGATAAAAAAAGTCACAGTAGAAGATGGTTTGTACAACTCCAGAAACCACAGCAATTTGATCATAGAAGTTTTCTGTGTGATAGCGCCAGATCCAGTTTGCAAGATAGAGAGCCCGATAGAGGCCCAAGAAGAAAAGATAGTGTGTGGTGATCGTCTCGGCTTCACCTGTTTTGCTAATCATGAAAAGTTGTGGAAGAATAGCCACTGACTCCAGGTAAATTGAGAAAGTCCAGAGGATCTGAGGAGGAAAGACAGGTAAATGTTAGCAGTCAATAGAATAGGGTAGAGGGTGAGGTGTTGATTCATGGAACAAATTGTGTATGTTTCAGACACAGCCTTGAAAAGACATGCTGTGATCCACGCCACTTCTCTGTAATATGAATAGTTCCCTTACCTCTAAAGGAATGAAATTGTAGCTTTCTAAAAATGAGAGGCCTGTGACAGGGACCAAGAGAAATTCAAGGCGAAAGGAATCGTTCTCACTGTCAAAGGTTTTCCGGAATTTCCCATAGATCAGGTACACGGTAACATAGGCACAAATTAAGAAAACAACCTGCAGATGAAAACAGGAGAATAGTTACAAAGTAAGCTTTTATTACTGCTAAATCTTCAGAAAGGGAATGTTAGAATTTTTGGAGCCAGCCTCCCTTCTAGAAATGCTTTTAAGTTGAACTCACTAACCTTGGGGACTGATGGTAGCTACTGGGCTGATTAAAGACTAGACAGGTTTGCTCTCATCTTGTATTTTATCTAAGATACTCTGGTTTGGTATCTTTAGTGCTCCAAGATTATGTGCAGCAACATTTTAATTATATACATCTTAGCATGAAGCTTATCAACTAAATTTCCTCGCATTTTTCCCCAGCCCTGTTATTTAACCTACTGCAAAAGTGACTTGACAATGTTGCTGAATGGGGCACTGTGCTTGAGTCAATCTGTTCTTGGTCTATGCAGAAACTGACCTGTATAAATTTACAACTTTTTTATGTACCTGCTGTAGGCCATCACCTGTAAAGCAGCAAAGAATTTGCTAGTGGTGTCCAGTGTTACATATAACCCAAACTCCTGAACACCATGTCTCTACTTTCAAACCACATCATGCATACTCTGGGAAGGCAAGGCCTTGTTCAGGCCTAAAGAAAATGCTTGAGGAAGCAGTGGTGCAGCTTGGTGCAAGCGGTGTAGGGGGTGGGGGCAGAGGTGTGGGGGTGGGGGAATGGCACGCATAGTGGGCAATGGCACATAGGGCAATAGCGCATGGGGGCAGGGCAACGGTGCACAGGGGACAGGCAAGGAGCGGCAGCGCCTCCCAGGGTGCACCGCCCCCCTTGTGAAGAAGGCCAATATGAAAATAACTGGTAGGTTTGGAAGTGGGGATGTATATCTCATAGCTCTTCACTTTTAAGCATGACTAGCCATGGACAACTGAGTGCATATGTCCAGCACCAGCAGCGAGCAATGCTATCTCATTGTTAGAGGAGACATGGTGGAGAGAGAGATGGACTTAGTTCTTATCCTTTCTCCTTAGCTGAGCAGCAGCAGCAAGGGGATAAGCTCTAATTCTAGAAGAAGTATTACAAGTGTGCTCCTTTCTTCTTTACAAAAACTGATTCCATTTTACTGCTTCTGTGTCACTGCAACTGTTACGTAGTTACTGAGGAGAGTAAGTGCAAAGAGCAGCTGGAGGAGCAGAAGACTAGAATTCACTACTGTCATTTTGTTTTATTGTATTTAGCATTACTCAGCAAAAAGAAGAAGCTAATTATTGCAGTGGCATCAAAGACTGACTACTACCTTTTGCTGTATACTCTAATGAAAACTTTTACGAACAGCAAACTAGTTAAACAATCCTCTCATTGGTGGAATTTGTTGAGAAATAGGCCAAGTCACTTGGGTTAATGCAAAGCTTGGACAAGTTGCTCTCTTAAAAACTTTAAGAATCTTCTCTTCAACATGAACATGTTGGCTGGAGATTCTTGAAGTAGTAGTTGGAAATTCCCTTTCTCAGTCTTTGAGTGGTGGTGGAATCAGTTTGGCCCAATGTCGCTTCCCGGGCTCAAGTATGCACCCAAATAAAAAATAAAGGTACTCATCTAACATGCCTGCTGGAAGACAAATACTCCATCACTCAAAAATACCTGTCAAAGATGGGGAGAACATCGCACACTCTGAGTGTTGCCAAGTGGCCTACTGGCCAATCTAGTTGCTGCCTTCCCTTTTCAAAAGAAGAGTGGAGGTGGAAGTGGCAAAAAAAAAAAAAAGTACAAAAACTGAAACTCAGCGATATAAACACTATTATAGAGACTTAGAGGTCATTCACTTTTTGTGTCCTACCATGTTAATGCTTTGTGTATAGGAAGAAGGAACTGTAGACAGATATGCTAGCAGACCATTTTTAATTGTTGTTTTTGTGTGCTTTCAAGTCATTACTAACTTACAGTGACCCTAAGGCAATCCTATCACAAGGTTTTCTGGGGCTGAGTGTGTGTGACATGCCCAAGGTCACCGAGTGGGTTTCCATAGCCAAGTGGGGAATTGAACCCTGGTCTCCAGTGTCATAGTCCAACACTCAAATCACAACATCATGCTGGCTCTTTAGCAGACCATTAGGGAAGACTATTTTTCCATCCTATTCCCCACAGAAAATTGGCCCCATCTTCTATAATAGTTGCCACCAGCGCCTTAAAATAACTGAACTAATTTCTGGTTATCACGTCTCTAATTTTCTTCTTTCTTTTGTCTTTCCTTACCTTCATGACAGTATTATAGATGGAGATGAAGTTTGTAAAGAGGTCAAGGTAACGGGTTGTAAAAACAAGTGCAAACAGGATCTGGCTCTTTCCTGAGATACCTGCAGACCATAAGATGAAGCTAATGAGATGCTGATAAAGGCAAATCTATACAGATAGGAAAAATACATGGGACTTCAGGCATAGCAGTGGAGATTTCCTAGCTGGTTAGAGAAAGCATCAATGGACACTTCAAGCAACAAGTACCAGAAGAGTCAACAAATAGGGGCATGAATTCTGTAGTCGCATGAAAACAACTTGAAATGAAATAGTCTTCTGTCAAGCAAATAAACTATGCCAGACAGGGAATGAGAGTTCTGCTCTCAGTTTTCACATGGCTCCACATGCTGGTAGGCAGGAGATACACCTGAAGTATCAAGGGTTCAAGGTCACTGTGTGAAGAAAACTAGCATACAAAGATATTTTCAGCACCAAGGTACTGATGCCTGTATAAAGAAACCAAGCTCTTTGCAAGGGAGAGAGTAAGATGCACAACGCCAGCATTGCCTGCTGTATGGTAACTCGGTGGGAAAGCACTGTAATGGGAAACAAACAAAG
This sequence comes from Iguana delicatissima, assembly GCA_948472985.1. NCBI lineage: Eukaryota > Metazoa > Chordata > Lepidosauria > Squamata > Iguanidae > Iguana > Iguana delicatissima. Next base: position 83,212 of record CAOKZL010001237.1, read on the forward strand.
CAGAGTTTTTTTGTCGGCTAGTTTTGTGCTTGCAATTTCAAAATTGTGTTCATATTTTTTTAGCAGAATGCACAATTCCTCTAGCTGCAAAGAGTAATAACAACCTGTGATCTTTTGTGAGAACAGGAACCAATTAAGTCTCCTACAGAAATACTGGTCATTAAATTTCATCTATTTATGTTCAGGAATTAGCATCCTAAATCTATATGTTTTAAACCCTTTTGTGTTTTTACAAAGCACCTTTTTTAACAATAAAGACTGTTGTAACTGAAGTAACGGAGCAGAAAGCAACTAATCAGTCTTTTAAAATGGTGAAGGCCATGGAGAAAGCTAATAATTAAAAGAACAGTGTTCCTGAAAAACTTCAGTGGCACTTAACTGGTCCATACTGAACAGGGCCTGGCAGGTAAATTATTTTTAAGAAGCTTTGTGGATCAGGGAACATACTGGTACAGATCAATAAGCTCACAGATTGTTAAGGCCCTTGGTGAAGGCTTTGACTTGGTGCCAAAATTACCATGGAAAAGGCACAAGGTGAGCTTTTCTTGGGAGGACCTTCTATAGCTAGAGGGACATGATTCAGAAAGGACTCTTCCTGTACTGGTGCAGGGCCTCTGAAGATAGGCATATATAGGAGAAGACAATCTTCTCAGCATAATTTTTGAGCCTTCAGTGTGGTCTGGTTCTTCAGATGCTGGGGAAGCCCAGTCCAATGGCAGTAATTTCCTCTTCTGCTTTTCCTGCTTGTCTCTATGTGAAAGACAGCATGTTTGGGATGGGATGGCTGCAGAGAAAGAACAGCTATGCAATGCTGTGAATCCTGCCCATTTCAGCTTTGGCTCTATCCACTGTTTCCTGTGCCTCCAGTTAGCCCTTCTCACACATCCATTCTTGGGAAGGCATTCACTGGAAAGTAGTAACCTACACCTCATCTACAGAATGAGTCTGCATGTTCCAGTCTATTGAGCTGTATGACTCTCCAGCAAAAACAGAAAATATTCTTTTCTTGCATCCTCACCTAGCTGAGTATTGGCTTGCAAACAGATATCAGTCTGCAGTTTGCAAGGTATGTGCACAATTTCTATTTCTCAAAGTATGATTTCTTAAATCTTCAGGTCTTCTTTCCTGAAATGTATTAAATTGTTTAGCACACTGGCTGACAAGAAAGAGACAGCCACCCATTTGTGGAAACAAGCAAACAAAAAGTCTTATTGTGCCTGGAAAAGTAACAGATTTATTATACAGCTGGAGGCCAAAAGAAACCTGTTATTCTTACTACGATTCTTTTTTATTTATTTGCATTGTTCTTCTAACAGACTAACATGGCCACCTGCATAGATTTCATTTATGAATTTTTCTCCACTGTAATGCCCAGTATAGAAGTAAGGATAGGGCAGTTGGGAACAGAGGCAGGGAGAGAGAACAAGGAAGAATGTTAGGAAAGCAAAGAATGGGGCTCAATTTGTTACTACTGCTGTTGGCCAAAGATGCTGCTGCTTCTTGACAATAATAATATATGTGGAGATCGCAAAATAGTAATGTCATGTTCATAGTTAGTTGCAAATATTTAGGTGCCATAGGCTGTTTCAGGCAAAACAAAACACATCAACCGTGAATATTTCTGTCACATTGCTTGTTCACCAGTACATTATCTGGTCTTGCAGTTGTCTTTCACAAGGATAACCCTATATCTCTTGTTTTTCGGTCTCAGCGTGGTTTTATGAAGAAGCAGGCTGTGTAGAAATAATTCTATGCACAGGGAAAGAAACTTGATCTGCTTGTTAAAACCTCCTCCCATTCCAAACTTACAGTTACCACTGATCCAGGATATGCACACATAGACATCATAAAGAGCTGTGATATGTTTGTATTGCTGTGACTGCCACATCACAGTACCACTCCTAAACACATCTTTGATTCCACTCACCAAGGGGTGTGCTGCTGTGGTGCAGTGGGATGGGCTTTCAGGGAGGAAACTAGGAGTGAAAGGAGACGTTCCAACGGAGCTAGGGAAAGACCTCCTCAGAAAGGAGGCAGAAGGATGACAACAAGAAAGTTACCATGCAGTCTGCAGTCTGCCATGCTAGTGGTGTACAGGGAAAGATTCAGAGGTCTGTTCTAGGATATGTTCAGGATTATGTTGTTTAAGATTAAGAACCTTTATTCTGGTTAATTTTTAATACCTAAAAAAACAAACCAGAAACGCACATGGTCTGGTACATGATTGCCCTCCTGAAAGGACACTTTTCAGATTTTCTCTTTCTATTTACAGCCCATTTCTGTCTGGTTGTGTCTCATTTTCAGTTCTGCTCTGTGCAATCCTGTCTATGTTTCCTCAAAAGTAAGCTTCACTCTGTTCAGTAGGTGTTACTTTCAATATAACTCTGCATCCAAATGCAGGATTACTGAAAGTGTTATGAGATATTGAAGAGATAAACTGTTGTCTGCTTTTATTCCTGCTGAGTAAAACAGGGATTAGTAAAACCTAGACTGGCTTGGTTATCCTTCTTAGCTCCACCTAGAACCAGCTCTGCCATAATACAGAATGAGGCATTCACCTTCAATATCAGATGCCATGGGGCAGGGATTAACCTGCTATGCAATTCCTAAGCTATCTTGCTGTCCTTAGGTGTGATGGAGGACACTGTTACCAGTCCAGTTGCCTTCTGTATATGAAATAATAGAATGGAGGAGGTTATTTGTGATCTTATTCTTTGTGTGAAGTTGCAAAATGTCTAAGGCCAGGGAAATCATTGCAAAGCTTTCTTTTAAATACCTGGTGAAGAATTTTTTTTTCTCATCTGCTCAACAGAGGAAATCTTTATTCACCTTAAAGTACCAGGTAGTGTGCCTGTGGTAATAAGAGGGCACAGAAGGAATGCACAAATCACCACAAATTTTGGTTTAAAAGAAATCATAGTAACTATGGTGTGGATGTTTTAACAGGTGAGCTTGGGAATTCATGACCATATGGTTTGCATAAAGAAACAATGTAGGACCATCCCTCCATCATACTAGTTTCGTAAGAAAGAGCTCACATAGGCAGTGTTGTCCAATCAAGACAATGGAGGCACACTTTTATCTAGGATGGCATGAGACATGCTAATTCCATTATAACATTACAAAAAATCCTACCAACCTAATGGCAAATTGTTAAGAAAACTGCCTTCTCAGTGGATGGTCTAGGATGAATGTGATCCAAGCAGGCTGAGACTAAATTCAAGACCTGTGTCTTTGTGCACTGGAGGTAGGTTCCTTCATAGATTTGCTTGCTTCTTTCTTTCCATTGGGCATAGTTGTCAATGTCAGCACCTTGTCAGGAATACAGTAAGAATAGAAGAACAAAAACTTACCAGCACAAGATTTTGATCTCCAGATCTTCATCAGCAGTATGATCATAGCTAAGAGGTGAGAGACATCCCCCAGGATCCGAAATATATTCATGGTATCCCAAGAATGTCCTGAAATGGGTCTGAAGAAAAATGGTTAAATTATCTTGAGAAGGAAGATGCCTACAGCAGTTCTTGATAGGTACTTTCCCACTCAGAGTTTGGATGTTCCTCTTCCTTCACCAGCTTGCTCAATTAACCTTTTCCATTGAATGCTCTTTTCTTGTGATCAGTAAATAGCCTTTTCTTCTTGCTTTTGATGGAATTGTACTTATACAATCAATCTCTGTCAATCAGAAAACTTCAGCAGCACTTGGCAAAGAGCTACCAGTTTAAACTTTTGGCATACAGAGCTGGTCTCTGCTTAAATCAGGGAAACTTCTTTTATTTTTCTTGTGAACTTTGTCTGTCAGATATTGCTGGGTGAGTTCCTCTTCTAAGTTGATCTGTCCTTCCTAATAGATTACTAGAAGAACACTAAAATCTAAACTAAAGTTTGCAGTCCCAGTCCCAGCATTAGGTGACGTGGCGTGGATGATGTTTGCATGGAGAGGGTGGAGGAAGAGGCGGGAGCGACCAGGCCTAGTTAAACTTTCTCCAGCATCTCTCCTGCTTCTCAAGTTACAGCTTAAAATGTCCTTAAAGGGGAAAAGACAGTGAGGAGGCAGACATTCCTTTGTCAAGTTCAAGGCGAAATGAATTAAAACAGCTTCAGATTTTGGAAATGGGAAAAGACCCATTGGATAATATATTATTTTCTCACAGCTCCAGTTCAGGACTGTTTTCCCCAACTTTGAAAGTTCTCAATATTCTGTGCAGATCTGTTTAGTACACAATACAAAGAGAATCAAGGGACTGCAGCTTAGAGATTTGCCTAACTCATTTTAATGGTGTTTTCCTTACTGTATTTTTGCTGTTAGGAAATATTTCTGTGTCTTCACATGGGGTTTTCCCTGCCCCACATCACTTTGCAGAAGAAAGTATGTGTTTAGAGAATACTGTATATTTAATAAAAGGCAGACTTCCACAAAAAAACAGATTATGGCCATTTCTGCCCTACACTCTTATAGTGCTATTATTCCTCTTTCAACATCCTGTGGAATTTTGGGGTTTGTAGTATACTGAGACCAAAGAGCTCTCTGACTGAGAATTCTAAATGCCCCTCACTAAACTGCAAGTTCCGGGATTCCATAGAATGTTGAAAGTGGAATAATAGCAGTATAGCAGTGTAGTGTGGAAATATCCAAAGTTTCTATTGAAACCTGATCCCACCTTAATGGTGCTCCAGTGAATCTGGGTTGGATGAAGGGCAAATCAATTTTACAGCTTATGAGTCTATTGTACCACTCAAAGGCCATGACAAACACATATACTTGGCAACCAAGTCCAATTGACTTAGTCTTATATACTTAATAAGTCAATTGGACTTGGTTGACAGCTTAAGTACAACTGACTTCAGTGGAAATTAAGTTGACCTGCCCTGGATTTAACACTTATGTCAATATGCTCATTCATTTGCATATATTTATGCATTATTAATTCTTTTATTTTATCTCATTTTTCAGACAAGGAACTCATGATGGTATACGTAGTTCTTTCTGCCAGCAAGTTATTTCCTCACAATATCTAGCCCATTAGGCAGAGCTCATCTCAGACACCAGATTTGGGGTATCATGAAAAGGCAGAAAATGGTAATTTATTATGTATTGTTTTATTTTTGTATTTGTATTTTGATGGCCAGGGAAGGGAGGATTTCTTGGCTCGTGTGTCAAAACAAAAAGCAATCATCAGAGGGATGTGGAGAAGAGACAAAGTCTCTGGGTGTTGAAATAGATTAGTTTTATTCAGAGCAGAAGTTAGAACATCACTTCTAGAAGTTAAGGTCTCTAGCATTCTAGCATTCAGTGTTGTTGATTGTGTTACCCACAATCATGTAGACTACTCAGGGTAGTCTGTGCAGACCTAATATTTTAGGTCTGGCCCCACATGTTTTTTGAGGGTTCAGGGGTAACCCTAACAAAGTGGAGAGGAGAGGATGGGGCAGAATCTTGCCCTGCCCAGTAGGCTCAAGCAAAAGCACGTGAGTTCAGTCGGTCCTAGATTGTCTGTTCTTTCTCGGTAATAACTTTTCCTATCTTGACCACACTTTGAGATTAGTTGGCCGTTTGTGTCCTGGTTTTCATCTGTGAAATACTGGAGGGCATGTTTTCACCAGGCCAAGGCCTTATGCAAGTGGCGGGGTGGGGGTGAGGGCAAATGAGTGAGCAGTTGAAAGGCTTTTAATAACATCCATGTGCCAGTGATCAAAATGGCTGAGTGGGATGTGGGTGAGGAAAAGTTTGAAAAAAGGGGGATGAGGCTTCCAAATTTGGAAGAACTGAAAAAGGAAAGCTTGGCACATGAAGTGGGAACAATTAAAAATAAACCCGCTCATCCCCCCACCTCCTTCTTTGCTGCAAAATAAGCTTGAAAATCCTCACTCCAGGTGTCTCCCTGCCTCCTAAAATAAACCAAGATGCTTCTACTCTCTCTTTTTTTGTTGATACTGCCCCCTACCCCACCAATGTCTTGGGTTGCCATGGTGACGGCAAGTGGTGTCACTGGGGTGACAACGAAGAGAAATACTTTAAAAATTAAAAGTGATGCTTGATTATCTGTTATTTATCTCATGTTTTCCAACTGGAAAGAGTTGCTTATTTTCTCTCCACACACTCCCACCCCACAAGTTTGGGAACAGACACATCCATAAAACATTTCCCCTTCAGGTCTCTTTTTCACCACAACTCTTTGAGCCCTGTGAGACAGTCTAAAGGCAAGAAGGAGAAAATGATAACTTTTTCATACCAGGAACCCCAACGTACATTCAGAGCTTATAAAACAACTTGTCACAAAGATAGTCACAATTGTAGTTTTGAGACACAGTTAGTTACTGTTATAGCTTAAAATTTTTGAGCATAATTCTTTACTTTCCCGGTTTCTGAAAGAACCTAAAATAGGCATTTGAGATACTCTATGAACACCTCTAAAAGCTACAACCATACTCACTTGTAGTACAGATCCTAGCCAGAATTCTCTTGCTAGTCCTTCCTGAAACCAACCCATTGAATCTATGGGATTTGCCTATGTGTTGACGTACCACGCAACAATTCATTAAATGTATCTACTCTTGTTGGGACTAACCAACACAATTCTAGCCCATATCTTAATCTTTGTCCACCTCACTGTTGACTCAACACCCACAACAGAGGTATGAGGCTGCAGCGCAAGCACAAAATAGACAGACTTGAACTATGTGATATTTCTAATTTAATGAAACCCCTATAACAAAGAGCTAACAGTCATTCTGCAAAAGGTGCATCTCCAGTTAAGCTTCACACGTAGTATAATGTAGTTATTATACTATGGGGAAAGGAAATAATTTAAGTACCTAGTTATTTGTAACTAGCTGCTCTCAAACAAATTCATGTGCTGGTCCTATCCTTACTCAGACAAAGTCACTGTCTCAACCAACAGATTTTGGATGTCATGAAAGCACAGCACCTTTTAATATATTTAATTTGTTATTGATGTATTTTTATTACCAGGACTGGGCAGAGGTACTAATGAGATTTTCTAGCTCATGTGTAAGAACAACTTTGCTGACTTTGGGTATTATACATTTTGACCTGGTAGGATAGTGTGTGCCAACTGTTAACCCACCAAATTTCTTGGCCTGACCCTGTGCCCCTTTATTTTGAAGTGTATTGGTTATACATGGACAGATTTCACACATACCACTTAAACTGCTTCTGATCCTTTTCAGAGCTTATGTGTGATAGTCGGAAATAGTGAGGCATCAAAGTAAGTCTTGAACCAATCCCTCTGGTACTCATTCTTGCTTTGGCACCTTGTTTCCTGTACCATCAGCATTTAACAAAAAGCAGCAAGAGGCCTATGGTCAGTATGATTGCCTCCAATTACCCTGCAGAGATGCCCAGGATCCAGTAAAAGGAGGGATGCTGCTAAACAACACTTTATTACATCAATTGTTCAGGTAGTTGAGCACTTTCTTGTAGGAAAAAAAAACCCCTAACAAACCTTTTTATAGAGTAAGTCTGGCTGTGGTTTGAATCTTTGAGTCAACATTCCATGGATGACCTTGGGCATATTGTACTCTCTCAGCTTTAGAGCAAGGCAGTGGCAAACCTCTTCTGTATAAATCGTCCCAAGAAAACCTGAATACAGGATTCGGAGTTAACCAAAAGGCACAGAACAGCAACGATGGAGATTAATCATTAACACCCAAGTATAACTGATATTCAAGCCTCTGTTACAGAATTACATTGTATTGCTAATTTTCAAAACAAAGTACAGTAAATATTTCCCAAACATTTTAAGTATTTTTAGAGTACATTTAATTTTTTTAAATTGGAGTTATGAATTCAGCTTTCTGCCTTTGGCATTAAACCTTGCTCTTTTACTCTCAGAGATGGAAATTAAATTTATCCTGGATCATACAATTTCATTGTTCCTCTCAAGGATCCAAGACATTCATCCAAGTACTCCAGCTTGCCTATTATTGCTTGTCTATTCCTTTTTCAGTCAGCTCCATCACTATCTGAGGGCTCCTTCAGACTGGCCAAAAACCTCAGGAGTGGCTGTACCTGTTCTTATCAGGATTTTTAAAAATGTCCATATGCTGGACCTTCTGTCTTGGTCTATTTCTCGTGAATTTACAGCACTAGCTGCAACTTTAAAAGCCCAGGGCAGAAGATCCCCATCCCCACATCCTGGGCATTTGTGATTCATGGAGGGTAATTTCTTACATCTTTATGTGGTATACTTCTGGGTGTGACTTTTGTTGCTGAGGTTTTACTCTGACTTTCTTTCCCTCATTTCCAGTTACTGGATTGAACATTTCTTTTCCTCCCCTTTCTTTTACAATTACAGTGCTACAATGGTATAACACTGTAGCACTGTGACTGTTATGAATTGTTAAGAAAATTAAATGTAGGAGCATGAGTACTAGGGAAGTAGCATGTGGGAGATGCTCAGTTTACGGACAGGATGATGGAGAGGGAAGGAAACTTCTTCGTGGTCTCTGTGCCTCATACATTAGGAGCTTTCGCGCCTGCGCGGTAGCGTTCGGAAGATTCTAGCGCTCGTTAGCTTTGGCGGGAACCCCTCCCCCACGCCGGTACTGCGCATGCTCCTCCTGCCGACTAACGGTCTCTCCTCAGTACTTTCTTGTCCGCCTCAGCGTACAGAAGGTTCTGCTTGTTGGCTTGCTTTTCGATTCTGCTTTTTGGTGTTTTTCGACTTCAGATTTGGCTTTTGACTACCCCTCACGGATTTCGGACTTGGCTTTGGTGATTTCTCGATCGGTTTTGACCTTTTTCTGGCTTTGACTACGTTTTCGGATCTCGGACTGTGTTTGGCATTCTCGGACTTTGCTTTTCTTGCCTTGCCCCCGGTTTATGTCGGCTCTCTTCAAACGCTGCACCTCCTGTGGAAGGAAGGTCGCTGTCTCTGACCGACACTCTAAGTGCCTGATTTGTTTGGGTGAGGGGCACAACGTTCAGGCCTGCCCCATTTGCAGAGAGTTCACACACCAGACTCTCCGCAACAGGTCGGCATGGCTGAAATTCCACTGTTGGGAGGAGTCTCTGCGTGCTAAAAGACCCAGACGATGGCCGAGAAACGCCCGTCCTCTTCTTCTTCTTCGGCAGCGGCGGCGGCTGCCGTGCCCTCGACCTTGTCGGTATCGGTACCGGGCTCGTGAGGATCCTGCGGGCTCGCAGGCCTCGACCTCCTCCTCCAGGCCGCTGACCGCGGCTCAGAAGAAGCGCCCAGCCACTGAGGGCCTGGGGAAGAAGGGTAAGAAGAAGAAGCGCAAAGAGAAACGACGCTCTCCACCAAAGGTGGTGCGACCCCGACTCCGCCACCTACCCAGCCCGCCGAGGAACCTCTGTTGATGGAGCTCCCCGTGGAGGAGGAGCCTCCGGAAGAGGACGTAATCCTCGAGGTGTCGGACGAGGAGCAGGTCGTGCAGGCTTCGCCTCCTCAACCGCCCGAGCTGATCGCGGAGATCACTCCGCCGAGTTGCTGTCCACCCTCGGCAGAACGCCGAGAGGAGGCTGTGGTCAGACAGCGCCCAGCCTCTTGACGTGACGAGTCCCGCTCGCCGCAGCAGTGGGCCAGGCCTCCATCCCCGCAATATCGGGAGATGCGCCTGGAGAGGCATCGTTCGGGAGAGAGAGCGTATTCTCCGGCCTACCTAGGAAGGTACGCCCAGGAGCAGGTGTGGCACGAGCCGGCCGGCTCGTACTATTCGTACTCGCCGTCCTACAGGGACCGGTACCACCCGGACCCTCGGTACTGGTCGCCTCGTCGCCGGTCTCGTTCGCCACCGTGGGAGGCTCACTACCCCTGCTATGAGAAGTCACCCCTGCGTCGCTCGCCGAGTCGCCGTCGGTCCCCAGAGCCCTCACCTCGCTACAGGGCTGTTTCTCCACTGCCGCGGACGACGGCTACAGCGACTCGACCAGCACCACAGCCACAGCCCACCGTGGCCCAGCCGGCATTAGCGGCGACTACCACCACGCAGGCAGCACACCGTCCTAGGCCCGCGGTTGTGCCCCTGCAGGTGACTCCGATACCGGTCACGACATCGGCCGTATCGGACCGACGCAGCCTGCAGCTCCGGCAGTTCCCCTGGCAACTCCGGCCCCTGGGCCGGCCGAGGAGAAGGAGGCAGAGAGGTCGCCATCACCATCTGGCGGCTCCTACGACTCGGACTCCGATTCTGCTGAGTCCACCCCTTCTTCTCATGAGTCCCCACCACTGGGGTTCGAAGAGCCAGCTCCGGAGTCTGCGCCGGAGGACGTCCGCCAGTTTTCGGCGATCCTCCTCCGGATGGCCACAGCCCTTGGCCTGAGGGTGACCGAACCTGCTCCCCAAGCCCAGGACCTGGTCTTCCAGTATTTGGAAGCCCACCCACCGTCGACCGCACCGCTGCCGTTCCTGCCTACCCTGGTGGATGCGATGAAGCAGCCGTGGGCGAAGCCAGCGTCAGCACAGCCTATTCCTCATAGGCTGGAGCATCTGTACAGGACACAGAAAGAGAACGCGGAGTTCCTCTTTCAACACCCTGTACCTAACTCCATAGTGGTCGAGTCGGCTCAGACGAAGGGAGGCAATCGAGCACATACCACCCCTCCGGACCGTGAAGGACGGAAGCTCGATACCTTCGGCCGAAGGTTCTACTCGGCATCGTCCCCGGTGGTCAGGATGGTGAACACGATGGCATGCCTCGCGGCATACCATCGGAACCTGTTTGACCGACTCAGCCCGCTCCTCGCTGACTTGCTGGAGGAGTCACGCGCCTCAGCCATGCAGATCTTCGGCGAGGCCGTTGCGGTGGCTACGCAGCAGCTCGCCACCTCGAGGCACGCCGCAGAGGCTACCTCGAGGGTGATTGTCGGTGCCGTAGCCCTCCGACGCCACGCGTGGCTCCGGTCCTGTGGGCTCCAGGAGGACAGCCGTCGGCGCATTGAAGACCTGCCGTTCGACGGAGAAGGGCTCTTCCATTCCTCCACTGACAAGGCTATGGATCACCTCGTCAAGGCCCGGCTGACTGCAAAGAAGATGGGCATAAACCAGCCTGCCCAGACTCGCCGCTCTTTCCAGCCGAGGCCTACGTGGAGAAGGTCCTCCTCTTCTCGGTGTACAGCCGCGGTCCCCGCGGTCCACCACGTCGAGGCCGTTGACCTCTTCGGCTTCCAGGAGGCTTTCCAGACGACAGCCATCTTCGTCGTCCAAGAAGTCGTCCTCGGGAGCGAAGTCCGAAGCCTTCGCAGGACTCCACCCGTGCCATCCTTCGCCCTTCCGGTAGAACTGTTCCACCACCCGAGCCTGGCCAGGCATCTCGACTGCTGGCGGGAGATCACTGCGGACTCCTGGGTACTTCCGTCGTCCGCCTGGGGTACGCCATCGAGTTCCAGGCTATTCCGCCACAGGGTGTCTACTATTCCACCCCGGCCAGCTCGGCTCTACTGGGAGAGGTCCAGTCCCTCCTCGAGAAGGGAGCGATCGAGAGGCTCCCGCCTTCAGCCAAGACCACCAGCTTCTACTCGAGGTACTTCACGGTGCCGAAGGCGGACGGATCCCTGCGACCCATCCTAGACCTCCGAGGGGTGAACGAATACATCTGCCCCAAGAGGTTCAAGATGGTCACGCTGCCGTCGATCCTCCTCTTCCTCCGCTGAGGGGACTGGTTTGCGTCCATAGACCTCAAAGACGCCTATTTCCACATCTCGATCCGCCCGCAACACAGGAGATACCTTCGGTTCGCGATCGACAGCACCAGCTACCAGTACTGGGTGCTGCCATACGGGCTTTCCACCGCACCTGGGGTGTTCACCAAGTGCATGGCTCCGGTCGTGTCCTTCCTGCGGACGAAAGGCGTCTCCGTCTACCCTTACCTGGACGATTGGCTATTGGTGGCGTCCTGCAGACAGAAACTGTACAGGGACATTCATCGGACTTTGTCCCTTCTCACTCAGCTCGGACTCAGAGTCAACCCCAAGAAGTCCCATCTCGAGCCCACCCGGGTTCTCGACTTCATCGGGGCGACCCTCGACTCGGTATCGGCGAGGGCCTTCCTCCCAGACGAGAGGGCGCGGACGCTTCATCGGGCGGCATCCGCTGCCTTCGAGGCCTCGACGGTGTCAGCGAGGAGGATCCAACAGCTCCTCGGCTACATGGCCTCGACCACCGCCGTAACCTACCTCTCCAGGTTCACGCGCCGGCCGCTCCAGCACTGGTTCGTCAGGGCCTTCGATCCACTCCGGGACGACCAGCGCTGTCGATACCGCCTGCCACAACGAGTATGCCGATCGCTCCTGTGGTGGCAGTCATACAGGAACCTCCTGTCAGGCATGCCGTTCCGCGACCCAGACCGTCGGTCACGATAACGACGGATGCCTCGCTCTTCGGCTGGGGAGCGCACACCGGGGATCTCCGGGTCCGAGGCCGGTGGATGGACGACGAGTTGTTCCTCCACATAAACTCTCTCGAACTGCTGGCGATCCACAAGGCCCTGAGAGCGTTCCGACACCTGGTCACGGGCCGCACGGTGTTGGTCCTCACTGACAACACGACGGCGGTCTGCTACGTGAACAGGCAAGGGGGACGCACTCCACCATGCTGCTGGGCATCGCACTAGAACTTTGGAACTGGTGCGTCCCGCTCTGGATACACCCTGTGGCGGTTCACCTGGCGGGGCAGGAGAACACTATGGCGGACGCCCTCAGCAGGGACACCACCTCCCATCACGAGTGGTCCCTGTCCAACGAGGCCTTCCGGATGCTTCGGGGCCGATGGGGCGAGCCGACCATCGACCTCTTCGCGACCAGCCAGAACGCGAAGTGCCGCCTGTTCTGTTTGAGGGCCGGTCACGATCGCTGCTCCATCGGCGACGCCTTCCAGTTCCCGTGGGACGAAGGGCTGATCTACGCCTTCCCTCTGTTCCCGCTCCTGGGCCGCGTGATCGCGAAGATCATTGCGGACCAGGGCGGACGCGATCCTGGTGGCGCCGTACTGGCCGAGGCAGCACTGGTTTGGACCCCTGATCGAGGCCGCCCGGGGCAGGACTCTCAGGTTTCCCACCGTACCGGACCTGCTGTCTCACTCCCACCGACTGGTGTTGCACCCGGACCTGCCGGTGTTGGCCCTCCATGCCTGGAGGATATCGCCATAGATGATCCAGCCATCGGGAACGTCTTGACCGCGGCCAGGAAGGAGTCCACGCGAAGGAACTACCACTACAAGTGGCAGTGCTTCGTGGCCTTCGCCGAGGAACGTCGAGAGCCGGTATCGCCTGTCACCCTGCGTACCGTGCTCCACTTCCTCCTCCATCTCCGGCAACAGGGCCTGGCCTTCCCGTCGCTCAAGGTCTACCTCGCCGCGATTGTGGCATACCAGCCACCACGATCCCCGTCGGCCGCTCTCTTCAGGGACGGTACCGTTAAGCAGTTCCTGAAAGGCCTGCAGCACCTTTACCCGCCGGTATCGCCGCCGCTACCGCCGTGGTCGCTGTCATTGGTGCTGTCGCAGCTGACGAGGCCGCCCTTCGAGCCCATGGCCACATCGGACGACAGGCTGCTCGCGATGAAGACCGCGTTCCTAGTGGCCGTCACCTCTGCCAGGCGGCCGGGAGAGTTGACGGCGCTACGGTGTGATGAACCATACTTAGTTTTTCATCGCGACAAGGTGGTCCTCCGGCCTGACATTTCCTTCCTGCCGAAGGTGGTGTCTAACTTCCACCTCAGCCAGGACATCATTCTGCCGGCCTTCTACCCGGACCCGACGACACCTCTGGAGCGTTCCCTCCACTCCCTTGATGTGCGTCGGGCGCTGGCCTCTATAAGGACAGGACTGCAGCCTACAGACAGACACCCCACCTGTTTGTCTGTTATGGCAGGCGTCGGAGAGGCCACAAAGTATCCACCCAGCGTTTCTCTAAGTGGGTGATACAGACTGTTCAACTGGCGTATGAGCTTGCCAGGAAGCCTCCGCCAGACCTGCTTCGGGCCCATTCTACCAGGGCCGTGGCGACATCTGCTGCCCTCCTGCAAGGCGTCGACCTGTCGGAACTCTGCCGTGTGGCAACCTGGTCCCAGCCGTCAACCTTTGTGCGCCACTACAGGCTCGACTGCCATTCCAGGAGAGATGCCCGGTTTGGACGTGCTGTGCTGTCTTCTGTGCTCTAGGATCTGGGACCTGACCCACCATCCTACTGGTAAGCTACACAGTCTCCTAATGTATGAGGCACAGAGACCACGAAGAAGAAGAACAGGTTGCTTACCTGTAACTGTGGTTCTTCGAGTGGTCATCTGTGCCCTCATACATCCCCGCCCTGCCTTCCCCTCTTTTTCAGGTCCCATCTGCTTCGGCGGACCAGAACTGAGGAGAGACCGTTAGTCGGCGGGAGGAGCATGCGCAGTACCGCCGTGGGGGAGGGGTTCCCACCAAAGCTAACGAGCTCTAGAATCTTCCGAACGCTACCGCGCAGGCGCGAAAGCTCCTAATGTATGAGGGCACAGATGACCACTCGAAGAACCACAGTTACAGGTAAGCAACCTGTTCTTCTCCTATGCTCCAGTCAGCAAGTGTCCCAGGAAGCAGGTGGCTGGAATGCAAGAGCTGTTGAGCAATTAAGCCAGTCCAGGTCAGTCACAGGATGAAGGGAAAAGCAAGAGTGTGGTTGTCAGCCAGTCCAGAAGTTGTACAGCAAGTCAGTAGTCCAAATAAACAAAGCCAGCAAGCAATAAAGCAGAGTTGTAAACTGTAGCCAGTGCAAGGTCCAGAAAACCCAAATGCTGAAGAATGCTACCTGTCACTAAGATAGACTGCTGTAAGCAACAACCCACTAGGGAATTGCCGGGAGATTTATAGCCAGCTATCTCAAGGTACCAGGTACTTAATTTGTCTGTATCTCATATTTAACAGCTGATGGGAGCAGTATAATCTCTCCTTCTCCCTTTTTCACTCTGCAAATGATGTAACATGTCTTCAGTGTCTGCCACCTCCCACTGGGGAATAAGCCCCCCCTCCCCCACACACCTCAGTCCCCAAGGCTGTAGATTCCTAAAATCTGACTCTGTGTCTCAATATTCTGACTCCAGAGGGTGAGTTATGACAAAACCCTGCCCACCTGACAGTTAACCACACATCAAGCAGGGAAAAAAAGTGGACAAAAAAGAGTAAGGATGTGACTAGATGAGGAAATGGTAAGAATCATTATCAGGCATTAAATCCAGAAACAGAATAGTCTCACATTTACTTGAACTATTGGCCCATCTGGAGGATACCTGAGAAATATATCTATAAGAGCAGTGCTCAAGATCATGGTACTTTCGACCAGAGTGGGGAGTAAATAGCTTTACCTGATATGCTCAGAAGGATTGTTTCTTTCAACCAAAGATTTCATAACAGTAAAAGCTGGGACAATGGATTCCCCAGCCTCCCCTAGACCAGGTGTTTAAAATCAGTGAAGATAACAAGATAACAAGTAGTTTAACCAAGCGGGATCCAGTCAGAGAGTTTTGGGGGAATGTAGGTTTCATTCTTTTCCAATACTTGTGCACAAGTCAGTTGGATGGCTGCCCATATATAACATAGGTGCCTGAATTCTGAGCAGGCTCACCATACAATTTTAAGAAGAACCCAGACAAACTTGGCCTCAACTCTCTCTCTCCCCATGCCACTTCCTCCCTCCCTCCCATTATGGTCCAGGTACAATTGAAAGTGATGGTTTTGACCTATAAAGCCCTATATGGCTCAAGTCCAAATTATTTGAAAAACTGTACTCTCCCTTCTTGCTGGGTACTCCCAGGCTCTGGTACTCCCTTCCCAGAAAATTTAGACTGGCATCTTCCCTGCTTTTGTTTTGCAGACAAGTAGACATTTTTTTGTTTCAACAGGCATTTGATGATTGATTGTGTAAGGCCAATCCCACCTAATCAATACGCTGAATTTTTCTAATTGTTCTGCTATTGTGTGTGTATTTGTGTGTGTTTAATAGTTTATGTTTTGACTGTTTTTTGATCACTTAATCTCTTTTTAACTTTTGTATTTTGTGAATTATTAACTGTGTAGTTAATCTGTTGCAAGCTGCTTTGAGTCCCAAGCTGGAGAGAAAGGGGGGAAGAGGAGGGTAAATCCAATCCAGAATAAGTCCAGTTCAAGGTGTATATCAGCTTGTCAGTATTTGAAGTACCCTTTCTCAATCTTTTTACCCTTGGGGAACCCTTGATAAAATTTTTGGGTCTCAGGGAACCCCTGTAAAAATTATAATATGAACAATTTTTAAAAAATATTTTTTCTTTCAAATAAATTCAAACAAATAGCCAGGATATGTAGGGAAAAGGCCAGAAAAGCTAAAGCACTGAATGAACTCAGGCTTGCCAGAGACATTAAAAACAATAAAAAGGTTTTTTTAGATATGTCCACAGCAAAAGGAAAAACAAGGACATGATGGGGTCACTGCATGGAGTAGGTGGCCAATTACTAACAGGAGGAAGAGAGAAGGCAAAACTCTTAACACTTTCTTTGCCTCAGTTTTCTCCCAAAAGGATAGAAGTACTAATGTGGGGGTGGGGTACAGGTGGGGAAATGCAGCACAAAACAGGTAGAGAAGTAGTACAGGAATACCTGGCTACACTAGATGAATTCAAGTCTCCAGGGCCAGATGAATTACATCCAAGGATATTAAAAGAACTGACAGACGTCATTTCTGAACCACTCACAATAACCTTTAAGAACTCTTGGAGAACAGGAGAAGTCCCAGCAGACTGGAGGAGAGCAAATGCTGTCCCCATCTTCAAAATGGGGAAAAAAAGGACCCAAATAATTATCACTCAGTCAGCCTGACATCAATACCGGGAAAGATCCTAGAGCAGATCATTAAACAGTCAGTTTATAATTACTTAGAAAGCAATGCCATAATCACTAAGAGTCAACATGGATTTCTTAAAAATAAGTCATGCTTGACTAATTTTTTTTTCTTTTTACGATAGAGTTACAAGCTTGATAATGAAGGAAATGCTGTGGATGTAGCACGTCTTAATTGCAGTAAGTCCTTTGACAAAATTCCCCGTGACATTCTTGCAGAGAAGCTCATAAAATGTGGGATGGACAGTGCTATTGTTAGGTGGATTTGTAATTGGTTGACTGACCAAACCCAAAGGGTGCTCACTAGTGGTTGCTTTTCATCCTGGAGAGAAGTGACTAGTGGGGTGCCACAAAGTTGTGCCCTGGGCCTAGTGCTATTCAACATCTTCATCAATGACGTGGATGAAGGAATAGAGAGCATGCTGATCAAATCTGCAGATGACACCAAATTGGGAGGGGTTGCTAATATGCCAGAGGACAGGATCAAAATTCAAAATGACCTAACAGATTGGAGAGCTGGACCGAAACTAACAAAATGAATTTCAACAAAGGGAAAAGTAAGGTCCTACACTTAGGCATAAAAAATGGAATGCACAAATATAGAATGAGGGACATGTGGCTGGATAACGGTATGTGTGAAAGGGATCTAGGAGATCACAAACTAAACATGAGTCAGCAGTGTGATGTGGCAGCCAAGAAAGCCAACATGATTCTTGGTTGCATCAGTAGGAGTATGGTGTCTAGATTGAGGGAGGTAATGGTACCACTCTATTCTGCTTTAGTTAGACCTCATCTGGAATACTGTGTCCAGTTCTGGGCACCTCAGTTCAAGAGGGATATCAACAAGCTAGAACGTGTCCAGAGGAGGGCCACCAAAATGGTGAAGGGTCTAGAAGCCATGCTGTATGAGGAGTGGCATAGGGAGCTGGGTATGTTAGTCTGCAAAAGAGAAGATTAAGAGGGGACATGATAGCCACGTTTAAATATTTGAAGGGATGTCATGTCAAGGAGGGAGCAGGCTTGTTTTCCACTGCTCCAGAGACTAGGACAAGGAGCAATGGATTTAAGTGTCAGGAAAGGAGATTCCACCTGAACCTCAGTAAGAACTTCCTGACAGTCAGAGCTATCCAGCAGTGGAATACACTGCCTCGGAGTGTGGTGGAGTCTCCATCTTTGGAGGTTCTTAAACAGAGGCTGGATGGCTGTCTGTTTAAGGAATACTTTGATGTGTGTTCCTGCATAGCAGGGGGTTGGACTGGATGGCCCCTGTGGTCTCTTCCAACTCTATGATTCTATGATCTCTTACAGAACCCCCAGCCAACTCTCACAGAACCCCTGGGTTCCAGGGATCCCTGATTGGAAACCCGTAGTTTGAGGCTATAGAAGTGATTTCAGTGTGCCCTGGAGCTAGAAGTGGCCCCCTCACTTTGGCTGAGACTATTTGGTGGCCCTTGATCACTCCAGATGCCTCAGACTGCCCTTTTCCAGGCTAAAAGTCACGCAGGAAAGAGCCAGCTAGAGGATCAAATATGTAAACTAAAGATGTGTTTTATTGAGAAATTCACACATGCATGCAAAGACTCAAGCACTCATGCACTCACACAAGGACTAACCAAAGATAAAGGTAAGAAAATTGTGGATAGAGGACTTTTAGGGTTCAGGTGATAATTACCAGTCCGGAGAAAAGCAAAGAAAAGTGGCTTAGATAGGCATCTAAGGACAGTTCTCATTAGGGAATCAAACAGACAGCATGGCATTCAGTAAGTCAAGAGACTGCTCAAGATCAAGGGTTGTTATATCCAAATGCTACCCTGAGGGTATGGGTGTAAATCGCTCTCCCAGCTGAGTGGACAATGGGAATTGCAACACAAACAATGTGGTCTGGACAGAATTAATGGTCTTAGTGTTTAGGTGACAAAGGGGTAAGGGCTGTTGTAATAGCTATGTTGTGGAGAGGTTGGGAAGACAAAGCAGGGAAACATCAAGGTGTGAGGGATGAGCTTTAGAACAATCACAGTTTGGAAAAGGGAACTTCCCTTTTGTGCTCTGAGATGTCCTGTTTTTAGATAAGCCTATTGTCTCTAGAGTTGCCTTGTAACCTGCCTGACAATGACTTTGATTTTACCTAGGAGGGTGTGTGGCTGGCCTGCCTTGCAATCTCACATTTACAGTCAATAATTTTCTTCTTTCCAGCCTGACCTTCCAGTCACCTCAGGTTCCACTTTACATCAATGCCAATTAATGTAGTGCCAATCAAATAATATTGCGAATTAAACCATATCAATCTTGGGTAGTGTGCATGGCTGTAACATCACCGTTGTTGTTGTTGTTGTTGTTGTTGCTGTTGTTGTTATTAGGCAATTCATGCAACTCCTGGAGGCGTGTAAAGGCCAGGAGTGTCCTTGAACTTTGTTGCAGGAGCTGAAATAACCTACTCCTAGAATATACTCTTCAAGGGAAATTACATTGTGTGATGAAAAGGGGAGAATCTTTTCTGTAATGAAACATCTTTCCTTTAGAGATAAAACTGGTACCAGTATTAAAATCTCATTGTGCCAGGTCAAGCATTTTTATTCGTCCAGAAATCTTAAATGGTTGTGTTGGTTAGTTTGCTGAATTGTTTTTTGCTATTTCCTAATGGTTTACTTGTTATGAAGGATCTTGTTTTATTTGGTGTGATCAGCTTTATTCCATGAAGATTTAAGGGCAGTAAAGAACAGTCACTCTCAGCTGGGTTGAGGGGCTGTAGGTATTGTGGAAATTTAGCTCTCAAAAGCCTTAACCAGTGTGGGCAACTATCAAGGATTCAGGCAACTGAAGTCCAACAACATCTAGAGAGTCCATAGTTGAGAATCATTGGTTAAATCAATGAACACAAAATTAATTATGAGGTCTATATTCTGCACTTTATGACTCAAAAGAGATATTTGATGAAGAAAAGTAAAACTGCATAAATAGAAGCAATGAATAAAAAATTCCTTACAGTTTACTGAAGCATAAACACAGTAGCAATCCAGAAATCTGAATGGCTGCCAAACGTGGATTGCCATCATGGAATGGTAAATTAATTAATTAAAATAAATGAAAAATCAGTGCGGGTGGCCAGCTGGACCTCCAGAAGGATGGAATTCACAGTTTTAAGAGTGATTACAGGTAAAGCTCCCAGCCATACACAGAACACAGCTTCCCAACACATCTTAATACACAGGCAGGTTCATTTTGGGCAAGGTGGTCTTTCAGGTAACTTGGGACTAAATGAGAGACGGGGCTTTAAATGTAAGCGTAAAAAAGAATTTTGAATTGGATCAGAAAAATGAATCAACAGACATGGAACTTTTGACAAAATGAATTTCTAAAACTGGGTCCAGACAACATTCTGTCTCATTTTGAACTAGATTAAATTTCCACACATTCTCCAAAGGCCTGCATCCTATTTTTTACTGTGTCTAACCTTATTCATCTAATTAAAAATAAAGGATTTGGCACTATCTGTTTCCTTACATCAATGACCACTGAGAGAAACCTCAGTCTTCACTGCATAGTCAGCACAATGCCATAGCATATGTGTCAGTTATTGTCTTTGGGTGTCTGTGTGCATTCTGATATAAAACATATCCCAAGATTCACTATGCTACCTCCTGAAGGTTTAAAAAAATATGAAAAAAGGACCACAGGAACCTGTGCATCATGACAGTACCGGCCAGGGCTCCTGGGAATGGGTCTGGGCCTAGGTGGAAAAAAAAGGAGTCCCCAGCAGTTCACCTATGCAATGGGTGGGGGCTTTTCCTGTATTTAGTTAGTCCAAATCCAAGTTTGCTTTAAACTTGTCAAAATATCTAAGGATCTGTAATTTGAAGACATCTCAGGATTCCTTAAAATAACTGACTGAACGCATAGCAACTTTTTTTTTTGAGGGGGTGTCAGTCTACACTGACTTCACCTGTGGTGTTATGGAGGAAGCTGATAGTGTGACTGTCGGTCTTTGCTGCTTACCATGTGCTGAGCTAAAGTAACATCATTAGAGCTTTTATGAAATTATAAAAAGTGCTTTACAAGCTGTAGCTGTAATAGAGTCCCAAACAGTGGTCTTGATTCATTTTAGTGTGTGGTAGGCAATAACAGTTGGTTGTCACATCAGCCACTCAGTATGTGGGAGATCAGCAAAGCTGTTGTTCTTGATAATTTCATATATATCCTGCCTTTGCCTAGGACTCAAGATAGCTTACAAATTAAAACAAATACGATACAGGTCAACATTGAAATGGAATTAAACAATCTGCAACATTAAACACGATTAAAAGGTACAATTGAAAACAGCAAAGTACCCTTTTGAAGTCTCTTTATTTAGAAACCTTTAGTTCTCAAAAGCCTGTTGGAATAATAATAGTAGTAATAATAATAAGCCTTTGACAGTGAAAGGACATCAAGTAGGGCATCATTCTAGCCTCCCTAGAAAGGGAGTGCCAGATCTGTGAATAGCCACCAAAAAACATCTTATCTCATTGCCTTTCCTGACCAGCTGGTGAAAGTGATGGGACTGAGAGAAGGGCCTCTGCTGAGTATCTCCGGGCCCAGTCAGGCTCATATGGGGAGATAAAGTCTGGCAGATAGCTTGGAGCCAAGCCATATAACATTGATTAAAAGACAAAACAAACACATGCTCAGGAGGTTATATGAATGTACTTTCCATAATTCAGGGGCAGGGGCAGAGTAGGAGAACTA
Source organism: Iguana delicatissima (assembly GCA_948472985.1). Classification (NCBI taxonomy): domain Eukaryota; kingdom Metazoa; phylum Chordata; class Lepidosauria; order Squamata; family Iguanidae; genus Iguana; species Iguana delicatissima. The sequence continues at coordinate 104,757 of CAOKZL010001237.1, forward strand.
TGATAGCTGAATTTATGGAAACTCTCAAAGGGCCCTGGCAGGAGACAGTGAGAAAAAGGAATTGCTAGGACTAGAATCCAGCGGGGCTGTAGCTTTGGTGACAAAATAGTAGTGCAAGTGGTGGTGCTTTCTCAGCAATTGCATAAGTGTGGAGAACAGTGCAATCAATTGTACACTCACAAGTATGCACACAGCCCTTTGTCTCACTTTTGACTTAGTGGGTAAAGAGCTATTTAACTGCTGGACAGTGGATGAGTTCAAGGCATCCATACGGGTTGTGCAACAGGTTCTGGGTACTGGGCAGCACTTTCCCCAACCCTAACCTATGTAATACCCAGTTGCCCCCTTTGTATAGATGCTGAGCTCTTAAAACTGCCATTAATGTCTGCACTCCATCCCCATTTGGCCTCCTAGTGTCTCAAGATGGCAAGAAGCTAGCAGTTTCAGCTGGGAATAGGTTAAAGAAGTTTTTTTTTGTCATGTTCCAAGGAGCTACTAGTTCTCTTCTATTCCTTCACCTCCCCCATCCCCACAACATTAGCAGCAGGAAAGGTTGGTGGAATGGGGCTATTTTGGGGAACGTTTCCCTAGCAACGGCTGTTGCCACCATCTGTAGTGGTTTATCCATAGGTGCTAAAATATTCAATGCTGCTTAATAAAGACAGCAGCTGGTAAAGCAAGGTTGGTGGTAGGAAGGATGCTCTATCCCACTGCCTTGCCCAGTGACCTAAGTCTAGCAGGCTGGGATTCATAGACCTTGCTGTGACTGAAGAAAGTTGATAGAGAAAGTGAATGATGTCTTTAAGCAGAAATGTGTTAAGTACAACTCCTTTAAGACCTCCATCAGGGACCATACACACTGCCTCCCATAGGTGGAATGTCTCAATTATGCATTCATAGCACAGATGATTGTATTTCAGAAAACAAGCTAAATACTTATGATAGATAGTGGGTGAAGCATTTGATAGAGTCTACATTTCTTCTGTGATGCAGAGGAAGATCTTTGGTGTATATGTTTTTTTGAAACGGAAGAACTTTATAACAGAATTCAAACCAGTAGAATAAATATGTTCATTAAGTGTTTTGTCTAATTCACGAAGGACAGAATCTTCAGAAAACTCTCTTATGTTTTCAGCTCCATTTCAAACTGTGCCTGGAGGAGATCATCCACACAATCTGGGAGAATTACATTCGTATAAGTAATCTGAACGTGAGTGGTTTGTGCTGTTGGTTGAAGGTACCGACAGTGATGCAAAAAATTAATAATGAAATGTTGACAATTGTCTCCTGATCATTTGATATTGCATTGTGGCCCTAACTTGTCTCTCCTTTGGATGCAGCTATTGGTCAGCATAAAACTCACTATTGAACTGAGAATGGCTCTCTGGTTACAGGCTGGTGCTGAGATGTGACTTTGTTGTAGTTGTGTTTTTTCACTGGAAGAAACTAAAATTCCATCAACAAGTATCACTGTGCAAGTGGATTTCTTTCCCCAGCCATATGCATTTAAATTGAAGTCGAGAAAGGCACTGGCCTAATCTTGTTGCTTATAGGAACTGTGACCTGACCTGCTCTTTTTACTGAAAACTCTTCTTGCATGCAAGACTTGTGTAGTGACCTGGACAATGATCAGCTGAAAGAGAAAGGTGAGTGGTATAATCCACAGATACAGTGGATTTGGACCAGGACAATACCCAGCCTGAACCAACTGCCCAGGGATCTTCTAAGCCTGGAAATCCTGGGCCAGCCCTTGTGATTGCAGCTGATCAGTAGTAGCCCTGTGGTATTTTAAAAACTATCCCTTGGAACAAGTAGTATCTTCCCTGGGAGCTGTTCAAGGTACTGAAGGGTCTGGCTAGTCCTGTTTGTGGCTCCTGACCTGTTCCATGGCTACTCAGTCCCTGCATGTGTGTCTCTTGCACCAGAGCCCAATCTGCTTCTTCCAAATTCCATGATGGACTTATTCTCGGCAGCACAGACTAAGAGCGCACTTGTTGACAGAAGCCACCAAAAAACATGAAAATATCTGAGCTCTGAGATAAGTGAAGGAACAGAAGTTTATTGTGGTAATTCAGGTTTATGCATCAGTTGAACTATGTGTGAGTTGCCATGATTCCCTTTCCTTCCTGAATTTCCACAAATAATTCATTCACACATGGCCACTGGATGTATGGCAGCTTTTTGCTCCAGATGTGTAGCTCATCTGATTTTTCTATTTAAGCACTGGCTGAGTTTTGCTGGTTTTGCTGACCACAAAGAACTCAAACTGAAAGATGTCAAAACTGAATGTTTCTCTGCCCTTAGCAAATGAATGTGATGACCTGCTCACCATAAGCTGAAAGAGATTACAATATGCAGAAAATTTAGTGGCTATGCATCTATGAGTTGAGTGAATCAAAGTTGAGCAAGTTTATGCTAACTATAATTTCCAAAAACATTGGGCTGAGGACAAAAGCCAATTATAATTTCCCCAGCACTGTACTCTTCCAGTTTTCTCCATAATCACCTCAACAGATTAAATCTTTTATGAAGTTCAGAACTCTTTAAATACTCTCTGGATAGGTCTACACATGCATGATTATCATTTGATAGACTGCAACATCAAGAGATGGCTTTCATGTGGGAATGAGTAATTGTAGATCAAATATTTTATAGAGAACTTTCATGTCACCTCACATCACTGGAACACTTGAGTGGAGTCAACCCAAACATTTCATGGACTGAAACATCAAGAGATTGCTATTTCACACATGAAAGTTATCATAGATCAAACAACCTGTAGCTGGATAAATTTTGCCACTCTAACATTGTGGACTCCAGTGGACCCAATTCATGCATTTCACTACAAATCAAATGGAGACTTTGCCATGATAGGACCCACTTTGCCTTGCTTACCCGTGCAATCTGACACAGAGATTCACTCTATTTAACCCTGACACACTCTGTATGTATGGGGAGGCTATATGGGTATATCTTTTGAACCATGTATATACTGCCTGTACACATTGTGGGGAGATGTGAGCACAAAAATGAATTGATTCTCTATTGCACCACAGGAGAGGTGGGTTTTCTTGTGGGACCAGAAAACCCAGACATCCTCACCAGCATTGCTGATACTGAACAATGCTGGGAGCTGCAGTAGAATAGCATCTGGAGGGCTATCTGATTCCCAGTCCTACCCTGTTGGATGTAAGAAGGAGTACGAATAATGTATTCATGATGTATCTATTAATATTGGTATGTACTAACAGGATAATAACTACAGTTAAATTGGAACATTCTGTAATATCCAAAGCACGTCTGATGTGTGTGTGTTTTTTGCTGTTTCATTCATTTTAATTACAAGCCCAAGCACTCCTGCTCCGTCGTGTTAAAGGCATGGTCAGGGACCAGGAGAACTTTGGGCTAAGCTTTCTCAGTCCCTTTACAATATATTCTAATTCCCCCACTTTTCACCTCTCCCAGTGTCAGAGCTAAGACAGATAAAGTTTTCTTAGAGGCAGAGAGTGGGGAACTTAGGTCAGATGCCCCCCTTCGAGGTCAAAGCTATCGCTGAATTTTCCTTATGGCCTTTGGTATGCACCACCCACAGAAGCTCAAGTGCCAAGCAGAACGATAGGTGGTCAATGACTTCACTGCCCTGCAAATTCCAACAATGAGGTTTTACTCCCAACGGCTGTTGAGTTAAAAATGTCAAACAAAACAAAACAGAACAGAACAGAAAGGAATTGGTTCTCCCAGTACCTCTTAGGCTTTTATGATAAGAAACTATCTTGACAAAGCAGATTTACTTACCAAAAAATACAAGCAAAAAGGGGGGAAAAGATACTTGGTACAGTACGATGCTTCGTACAGTCAAAATAGTAATGACCCTGCACAGCAAGTATGATAGATTTTTTTTCTGAGTGTTTTTAGAATCTGTACAGAAGATGGGGAGGGAAATCGAGAAAATAATATTCTTTTAACCTGTGAAAATCAAAATTCACCTTAGAATTTAACAACGGATCAGCATTAAAAGAACAACTGTATAAAACACCCACAGTTTCTTGGCAATGGATCATGTATTTAGTTCTAAGACAAACCAGGAAGAAGTGAGTGCTTCTAGAGGCATACTTGTCTAAATAAAGAAATGTACCTATAACCAGTGTCCTTAATTATACTGATGCTTTGTGTCTCCAAGCAGCAGTTTCTCCCCTTTGTCTATAAACAAGGAACACAAGTAATTCTTGACAAAGCGTGCCACTGAAAGAAGCACAAATCAGTCTTTCTCTAAAAGACCTGGCCCAACCACTGACTAACCACAAGATTTTGTGCTGTGCTTTAATGCTGCTTACGATTAGCTCCAGCAAACCTCCCATGATCTGGACAACAAATACGTTTTCATAAAGATCCTCAACCAGGACCTATTATTTTATCATCATTCTTTACTTTGTACTAACTGGTTAGACCATCTCCCTCTCTCAGATTTCTGGACCTGAAGAAAATACACCCCTTTCCCTACCCCACTGTCAGTGCTTGGGCCATACCTTTTCAAAATTGTTTCTGTGAACTGTCTTGAAGATAATAAGGTAATGCTATAAATTAAAAGGTAATCATAAGAGCTGTTCCTGACTCACAGCTTCCTCAATTTTGTACCTGAGGTGGAAGATTTATTTCTTTATTTAAAATATGTATTAGCCAATCTTTAGTAAAAGCTTTCAAGCTGATTTACAAAACCGGCAGTAATAACAACAGTAAAACTATGAATAATGAAAGAAGGTCACAGCACAGCAGAACACAATGCCAGCATAAAGGCAATATCTGAAAAATGAAAATTAAAAGATTTGTGCAAACAAAAAAAATCTGTGTGAACAAAAAGGTAAAGTGTGCTTAGTTGACATAAAGAAAATTAATAAAAAAAATAAGGTTCAGCCTCCTTTGTATTAATTTCAGTACAGTACCAAGAGAGAGTGTGGTCTAGTTTCCTCTTCCACCATTGTTCTCTTAACGTGAATACACTTTTGAAAACAAATGCTTTCACACCACATTGTCATGGCCTTGATAGACCAGGACAAAGACAGGAAGGTCTATTTTCTGTATTGCTGTTGCTTAAAAAAAAAACAACCCACACACACCTGACTCTATGGGCCAGTTGTGTCATACAAAGGCTTCTTGATCTACCAGGGAAACAGGGTCTTGATACACTCCCATAGCTACAGGAAGCAGGTAATGTGGCAAAACATGGTTCACTATCTGGACGGTGCCTGTAAATAACTAGCTGTCCATGGTCTTGGATCTCCTACAAGGAGTGTTTTAAAGCTGTGATGGCATGTCATCTTTCTGCCTGTCTGTGGATCAAGCTAGATGATACGATCATTTTTTTGGAGAGCTGCTCTCTTGAGTGATGAAAGATGTCTATTTGTCATAGCACGTGATTATTCGCATCTACATATTCTGCGTTTTAGCTGCTTTGTTTGGTGTTTTGGTCAATGGAAGGTATATATGGGCTTAATTTGCAAGTGTGATTATTGAGGCATACATCTCTGAAGAACATCTCTTGTGCAGAGGAAAATGGGTTTACTGACGGAATATGTATTCCTCTTAAAACCTATTTTGATCCTATGTGTTTCTGCTTCTATGCACCTACTAATTCTAGGAATCTGGAGATGGCGTGACAAGATCTACTAGACTGTTTATATTGCCCTGACATGCTGTGTTGATTTCTCTGAGTGGTATATGTATACATCCATCACATGGTAGCATTTAGTGTATGTGTGCATATATAAATTATATATATAAATTTTATATAGTAATTTATATTTCGCCTATTCATAGACAAACAAATGGTACCACTCTATTCTGCATTGGTTAGACCTTATTTGGAGTACTGTGTCTAGTTCTGAGCACCTCAATTCAAGAAGGATATTGACAAGCTGGAGCGTGTCCAGAGGAGGGTGACCAAGATGGTGAAGGGCCTGGAAGCCATGCCCTATGAATAACGGCTTAGGGAGCTGGGGATCTTTAGTCTGCAGAAGAGCAGGTTAAGAGGGGGACATGATAGCCATGTTTAAATATTTGAAGGGATGTCATGTCAAGGAGGGAGCGGGCTTGTTCTCTGCCGCTCCAGAGACTAGGACAAGGAGCAATGGTTTCAAGCTGCAGGAAAGGAGATTCCACCTGAACCTCAGGAAGAACTTCTTGATGGTCAGAGCTGTCCAGCAGTGGAATATGCTGCCTCGGAGTGTGGTGGAGTCTCCTTCTTTGGAGGTTTTTAAGCAGAGGCTGGATTGCCATCCATTGGGAATGCTTTTATGGGTGTTCCTGCATAGTAGAGGGTTGGACTCGATGGCCCCTGTGGTCTCTTCCAACTCTATGATTCTATGATTAACCCAAAGCCACTCTTATAAGGAGGGTGAGACCAAGACATTTTGGCTGGCTGAGGAGCGGAATATGTTGCCACTCCTCTACCCCAGAGTAAAGGCAAATGATTCTCAAGCCTAATCAAGTAATTTTGGCTTCTGGGGCATAAAATCTCCACAAAATCTGCCCCTTTCCAACTTCTTGGCAATAATTTAAAAAAGACAGTCATAGTTAAGAAGTTACTAATTGGTGTCTTTTCACTGCAGAAAAATCATTATGTACAGTGAAGCAGCAAATACTGGTTGTTATGAAAGGGCAGCAAATTGCTAGTTACTTAATCTGCCAGTGTATTCTTACTGCACGAGATGGGGAGAGGTGATTGAGTGATTTTTTTTTTTGCCACCAGTGCCAAAATAGCTTGACTAGACTTGGGCACTATGTACTTTGACATGGGAGGGATATGCCACTGCCTTACTTTGCCTTATGCGGCGCAATATCTTGAGTCAGCTCTGGTTTGGAAACATTTGACATGTTTGTGTACTGATACACAGGTAAGACACCATGTGTAATCATTATCAAATAGGGTTGGGGTCAAGTTAACCAATCAGTCTGTGGAGCCTTTGGTGGAGGCATGGTGGTGGCTCCACATAAGGATGAGTTTTTAGTGAAGATTTTTATTTTATGTTTAATATTTATATTCTGCCCTTTATCTAAACTTCTTGGTATTGTATACAATGAAATCAGTTTAACCAATTGAAAAAAAGTTTTTAAAAATTAAACAAACTAAAAGCATATTAAGCAGTTGAATAATTTAAAACAAAGCAATTTAAAACCAGGTATAAGAGTTTTAAAATTGTTACAAGGTTTCCTTTCAATACCCAGTAGCTTCATACATTTTTATCCTCTTTTCTATGAGGCAGTGAACAGAGTAACAGCCTAGCATAAACTGTATAAACTATTTAGAAGCCAGAGCTTAGAAATTTTAACCTTTTTTGAACAACTGATTTCTGCAGATGGCATGGTTGTGCTGGCTCAAAAATTCTGTAATCCAAAAAGGTAAGTTTTCCAGTCCAACATTCTTATCAAGCCAAATTGGTCATCCAGCTAAGGAAGTCATGGACTAAGGAGAGGCTTACCTTCCAACATTTCACAGATGAAAACCAGGGTGTATGAGGCCAAGCAACTTCAGAGTGTGGTCAACATAGCAAAAAGTTATAAACAAGGAAGGACACATAAGCTAGGAGGGGCTGCAACAGTTTGCTTTTTATGGACTACTGGAAAGGGTAAGATTCTGCCCTCTTCTGTCCTCTCTTCCCACTCAGTTAATTGAGTGACAACTGCCTTTATGATTTGAACTCAATTTGCAGCAATGGAAGCAAGCTGAAGACAAAGGGGGAGGTTGGAAGAAGAGAGAGAAACTAGGACATTCTAAAAGCAGTTGAAAAAGTGGGATGACAGAGGATTAACCATGATTGCCCCTGCCAAATCAGGACAATTGTAGAGTATAGAGAGGTGAACTGTCTTCCCTACAGCTCAGTTCAATGGAGCTGACACAAAAGAACATAGAGATGGAGTGTGCCTCATTTTTATTATGAGGGTTGAGGGGCCATCTGAATTTCTGAACACAAGTCTTGAGTTGGTCCTGTTTGTTTTGTCACACTAAAAGACTCATGAAGATAGTTGGAAAAGTATCTGTCAAGAAGCTGAGGGACTCAACAGTGCTTTTCAGAAGGAGGCTCAGATACAATCCTTAGAGAAAGAATAAAATTTTGGTATTGGGTTTAACTGTGTTCTAGAACAGATGACAAACCTTTGCAGGCCACAGTGCTCTGTGCAAAGATGCCTAGGGCTCTGCAGTGCCAGGCACACGTGCTCCCATTAATGTTTCCATTGCTTTGGATTGCACTCCTGTCTTTCCCCATCATTGCATCTGCAGTGTGTATCCATGGTTCTGAGATCACATGCAGGGATGGGTTAAAGTAGTGGAAGGCTGTTGTATTCTAGCAGTTAGTGACTTTTCAGCTACAGACTGCAGAGCAATTACAAAACAGTGAAACAAGCAATTTGAGAGGGATAGGAAGAGAGAAGGAGAGCATCCTGGGGAGAGAAGAGTTAATGAAACAGTAGGAGTGTAAACAGTAGTGAGAAAAAGGAAAATCTCAACAAGTATTGTTTCAAGAGCCCTGGAGCTAAGCTCTAAATCTAAGGATAGGAACTCTTCACAAAACAACATCTTAAAATCAGAAAAGTACAGAAACAAAGAAGAACCAGGAAGCAGGTTAAAAAACGAATGAAAGAAAGTTGGAGCAAGACCAAGAGTATCTTGAGCTATGTGGAAAACAGACAAAAGAGATGGATCAGGAGATGAAACAAATCTAGAGGATGTAACCCGAGCTGGATGGGGTGCAAGGGACTTTAATCTTTTTATCTTTCCCTTGAAAACTGGATTTGCAGGATTCAGATGGGAATAAGCTGACCACACATCAGGTAAGAGACAATTTGTTGTTATTATTTACTATGTAACTGACAACCAGCAAGGTGTGGTGGTGTGAGTGTTGGACTACAATTCTGGGAGATCAACGTTCAAATTCCCACTCAGTGATGGAAACCACACTGGGTGACCTTGGGCAAGTCAGACACACTATGCCTCTGAGAAAGGCAATGGCAAACTCCGTCTCAACAAATCTTGCCAAATAAAACCCTCCTGACAGGTTCACCTTAGGTTCACCACCAACACCACCACAATGTATTTGCTTGAATTTGGAATTAATGCATTTCCTGTACGTAAATATTTGTGTTTGTGTTGTGTTTGTGCATGTGTATGTGTATGTATGTTATGTGTTTGCATTGCTTGAAATAATTTTATTCCATTGATGGCTTCATTTGCGAACTGTAGTCCACAAAATCTTAAACTACAATCTTGTAGCATTTAAGATGCCACGAATCTTTTGGCTGTGTTTCATTTATGCCATTGAATCAAGAATATTTGCTTATATTAATTTGTTAGGTACTCATGGTAACAGTTTGTCTGCAAACCATGTTTTTAACCCAGCTCTATGAATACCCACTTCTTCATTTTTCATCTTTCCCAATTGGTCTGGACAATTCTTTTTCAATGTAGCTTCTTATGCTCCTGTCTTCAAACTACTGATTTCAGAAGGTTCTGAAATGATTTAGTAGGAGGAATCTGTAATAGGGTCTTCTAATGCGTGGAATGCTCACAGAATCCTGGAGGAATGAACTAAAAATGTCAATTTTCTTAAAAAAAAAAAAAAAAGCTGTGCTGAAGTTATTTTGAGTCTTTGGGACTACAACTATCAGAGGTCTCTTTCTCTGTCTCCCAGCTCTGTTCATGCTGTTCCATGTAGTTAGAAAGTAACTGTTTATATTGATACTGTTTATCCTTCTGTTTTATCCTGAGTAACTGCTGAGCTAATTATTTTTGTAGTAGTAGAAGTGAATCTTCAGGGGTATTATACCATCTATACAAAGTAGCTTCAAACTTCAGCATTTCTTTAAAGAAGCTCAAACTAATTGCATGGAGAAGCACTTATGGCACTTGTAGCTTCAAGAAAAAGAAGCAAATACAATAAATTAGACAGACTATATTAACTCATTAAAATCCCTGGACAAACAAAAGGGTTTAAGGGGGCTGGCTCTGAGAAGATCACAGTGTCAGTACCAATATCACATCTCAGAGGGCAGGTTATTCTACAACTGAGCTGCTACCATACAAAAGCCTCTTTTCTTTGTTTGTTGTTCTCACACAACTTGCCCAGCAGTCCTATGGCAGAAATAAGCTCTGTGTCAGATATTTGGGTCTCAGGCTATTTAGGATTTTAAAACTAAGTATAGGCACCTTAAACTGTGCTGGGAAGCACATAGGTAGTCCACACAACTTCAGAATTGATACAAGATGATTCCACCTGATTGTACTAGCTACAGTTCTGACCAGTTAAACCTGCACTAGCTGAACCCTTTAAGTTATCTGCAAGGACACCCCATCTACAACTTATCACAGTAATGTAATTAGAAGTTTACCAGCATTTAAAATGCCAGGGCCAAACTGTCACTGCCCATAAACTGGCAAACCAGCTGAAGCTGTTCAAAAGCCTCCCAGTCATTGAGACTTGCAGACCTCAAGTGACACAACTGGATCTAGTTCTTTCTCCAAATAGCACACCTGTTCTTTCGCTGTGAGTGTTACAACAAGCCACCTATTCAAATCCTGAACATGAGAAGCATCTAGTCGAAGTCTCGGTCTTATCAGGATTCAACTTCTGTGTACTGGATTCCCATCAAAGTCCATTACATAATCCAGACTCTGGTTTAGTGCGTGCATAGCCTTAGTTGACTTGGATGACAAGAACTGGGCATCATTAAGAAGCTGATGACACATCAGTCCAGATCCTCTGATGACTTCGCCCTGAAGTTTCCTACAGATATCAGAAATTATGGGCAATAAGATGGACTCTCCTGGGACCATACAGCTAAATGCCATGCTAATTGCTCACCCTGCCTCACTACACACTGCTCCCTTCTAAAGGTGACTCTAAAGGTGAGAGCAGAAGTGCTGCTGTATCACTGTACCTCTGACACCAAATACACAGAGTTTATTCCAGTAGGTTTTGACTGGTGGTATAGACAAAAGTTCAAGGAGTATCTATAGGTTTGTAATCCCTTTTTCTCTTTCTCTCCCTCTCTCAAAGAGATAATGTGTCAAGGTGAACAAGGCCACTTCAATATCAATATTAAAATGAAGCTGGATTCATTTTGGTTGAGACAATCTGCTCCAAAAGTGGCTGTTAGCCCCCTCTCCCAAGCTCTTCCCCCCCAAGGATATTTCTGATTGGGAGATTATTAAATTCTTCTAAGTCCAAAGAAGATTTCTGTCACGTAGCCACCTCTTCCAAGGTATTCAGCACAACTCCTTCTTCTTAAAAGGCATTAATTATCTCTTGGATATATCCCATATCACCAGCTAGTTGCTAAAAGCCAAGCTGGATGAAAATCAAGAATACAGGTGGTTGACTGCTTCCACCTTGCTCCCCCACAGAACTAGATAGTTATAAAACCACTAATTTCTCTCTCTCATCAACACAAAGCAAAAAAAGCACTTGAATTTGAATGGTCTCCTCCTGAGGAACATGGATCCCCTATTGGTGGAAAATTAGATAGTCCATACATCATGCATTGGTCAGGTTTGTTTTGGGCATATGTCTAAATCAGTCCAGGGACCTTTGCATGCTTTGGATTCAGTGCTTCAACACTAGAATTCTCAGAAAATATTATTTCCCTCCTCTTGAAAAGCTGATGCATGTCAAACTATGGTCTTCATAGTTTGTGTCAAACTATGGTAGATCAGCTGGTGTAGACACAAGGAGCTGTGGCTGGCTATCTAACTACTCATATCCTATACTGGACTATCTTGAATTTAGGGTTCTATGCAGCTTTGACGAATAAGATGTACTACCTGTTTAATCCAGGGAGGATAACTGTGGTGGGGGACAATTTTCATCCACAGTGGGTTATACCACTGCATTTTTGGGAAAAAAAGTTCTGAAAGTGAACAGAAGCCCACCTCTAATTTTGATGTCTTGAATTTGCTGGGGGGTGAATTTTTGGCCAGTGTTTTTTTCAGGGGGGTGTTTACAGGTAAGCCACCATTTCAGGCAGCATTTGGGGCATTTTTTAATCTTTTTTTTTTTTTAAATAGGAGGGTTTATGGGCCTGCAGCCTTACTTTCTAGACCCCGAGCCTAGTATTTCCCATCAAACACAGCAACAGGCAGAAGACAGATTTGGGGCCCTTTCATACTATACAATTTTAGCACTATGATTCCACTTTAACTGTTACAGCTGCAGTGTATGGAATGCGGAGATTTTCAGTTTGGTGAGGCACTAGTGCCTTCTGGCTCAGAATTCTAACTTTTGTTATGTGCTTTCAAGTTGTTTCTGACTCATGGCAACCCTATCACAGGGTTCTCTTGGCAAGATTTGTTCAGAAGTGATTAGCTTTTGCCTTCCTCTGAGGCTGAGAGATTGTTACTTTCCTAATGTCACGCAGTGGGCTTCCATTTTGGACCCTGTATCCTAGTCTAACACGCAAACTTGTTGTGTGTCTTCGAGTTGTTTCTGACTTGTAGCAACCCTAAGGCAAATCTATCCTGAGGTTTTCTGGGGCTGAGAGAATGTGATGTGCCCAAGGTCACCCAGTGGGTTTCCATGGCCAAGTGGGAAACTGAGCCCTGATCTCCACAGTTGTAGTCCAATGCTTAAACATACTGCTTAAACAAACTGCTACACCAAAACTGCAAACCTCAGGATGCCATAAGATGTTGCCATGTCAGTTCAAGTAGAATCATAGTGCTATAATTGTGCAGTGTGAAATGGCCCTAGATGTACTAGTAGATCTCTGGGATATTTTCAGTATGTCAGCAAGGATTTCTGCCCTCCAGTTTTGTTAACAATGGCCAGGATTCTATTGCAGTACTGCACTAGTGTAAGAATTCATTATACAAGCACTATAACCTTCCTCCCTTTCCACAGGGTGGCAAGTGGTAGGTGATGGGGGCTGGAGAAGAATGCTGACACTCCCCTATTTGTTTCCTGAATAGCCAAATTTGTAATGGGGGGAATCTATGGTACCATGATGTTCTAGGTAGAAATTATTAGTATTGCATATATAAGATTAAACTGTGAAAGCCTCACAGACATAAACCATTTAATATGGAATTATTGATCATGGAGATCCAGTTAAGAGTCAATGAAGTCTAGAGGGCATTTTATAGGGCCATGCATTTGGTAGTAGTGTAGTGATGATACAGCATTTATTTGTATACTGTGAGAGGGAAACTGGCCTAAAGATGAGTTGGGTTGGTGGCACAGTATAAGCAAATCTATCTCCATTTAGCTCAGCACTGCATGACACCATGAGGAATACTCTGCTGTGAGATGAAGTTCATGGAGGTGAGCTTCGCAAGGAATAATCAAGCGTGTGCAAGAGGAGGATCTGATAAAATCAGATGGCAAGGTGCAGAAGAAGGAAGGGAGTTCCCTTAAATTTGAGAAACAAAGCAGATGGAAGACGTTCTACTTCCTCTTGATTAACCTTCAGCCACAGGACTCTTGTACTATTGCCCTGCCAAATCAGGTGGCTGTCAATAGGAAGATGGTGACAACTTAGAGAGGGCAGTACAGCTAGTGCCTGATGTACTTGGGCACAGAACTTGTGCCAGAAATAGGATGCACATACAGTTGGCCTTGTACATTGGTGGGTTTCACTTTCACAGACCTTATTATTTGTGAATTTCTGTATTATTACCTGAGAAATTTTCCCTGGTGCCTCTTTTTTGGTGGGGGAGCCTTCCCTCTTGGTGGCTCTGATCAGGCTGAACAGCTCTTTAAAAATCTGCCTCTAGTCCTCCTCCTTCTCCACTAGCTGCTGTCTGGTTGCAGCTTGATTTCTCAGCATGACATTCCCTTCCTGATGCCCACCCACACCCAAGGAAGAAGAGGGGCAAGAGAGAGAGGAAGTACAGAGCCACCATGCTAACTCCATCTTCCTTCTCCTTTCCCTGACTTGATTTGGACCTGGGTGTCCACTCTCCCCAGCATGCCTCTGCTGCATTCCCACAGACACATAGACACACAGACACAGACACACATGCATTTTGATATTTGCAATTTTCCCCCTTTTTGTGGGGCTCCTGTACCTCTAACTCTCACAAACGTGGAGAGCTGATACATGATACTGCAGGGTGTTCTCTTATTTCCCCTCTATCTGCACATGCACTTTTTTGGGTTCCATGTGATGCAACAGTGTCTGGAAATAACTGGGATCCTGTTTTTTTTCCTCCAAAATTCAAAGTGAAAATAGTTCAGAGAACAGGATGCATAAGAGTGGAACACTGTGGTCTCATACATACATACACTCATGATGTACTCTATCCTGCCCCCTTCCATGCTATGTTCCGTTACTAGAAATCATTGCTTAAGGATGCAATCCTGTGTACGCTTACCCAGGCACATAAGCCCCTGAAAAAATAGAATTTACTTCTGAATAAAAATATATGGTACTGTGCTGTTAGCCATTTTTTTCCTCCCAGTGGAGGTTACCTCCAGCCACTGAGCCAGAAATTGTTGTAAAAAGCAGTTTGAGGTGTGGGTGGAGGGAGGTTTCAGCTCCTCCTCCCACCCACCAGTGCTATGCTTTAAATCACACATGCAACCCACACATGTACTGCTGCTACTTTGTAGTAATTCAGTGGCAGACCCAATCTTTCATAGATGCCTGCTGTCATTCATGACTAATTTGGTCCATCAGGGAATACAGAATGGGAGGATTTGAATTAACCTTCTGAACATCCTCCAATCAGGAGGGGTAAGGGTATGAGCAACTTTTAAGATTAAAAGTGTTGAAAAGTTACTTTTTGGATGTCAGCTCCCTAAACCCCCTAGATTGGCTGGAACATTCTGGGAATTATTGTCTGAAAAGTAACTTTCCCAAGTTCTGCCAGGTCATACCTACCCACCATTTGAGATGACCTATGAAAGCCCTTAGGATTACCTATTTTTCTGGATAACTTGCTGGTTCTATACAGTGACTTTTTAGTGATTTTTTTAAAAACAATTGTACAGGTTTGCCAGTACTCATGCCAAAGAAATGCAGGGGAGGGGGGTTCCCTGTAACATGTTGCTAAAGTGACAATGTGGTATTTAAAAAAAAAATCCTAAAAATTCCTTGTTGTCATTTTGGCAATTTAATCTTAAAAAAAAAATCGAAGGGGATGCCTTTACATTTTATAGCAAACTATTATTTTTCTCCCCTTACTGAGATATGAAATGGCACACATCCTTAAAATCCACAAGCAGGTAGAATACTTGTTCCCTTGAGGTCTATCAAGGCAGAAGGGCCTGTTTCTAGGATATGATTTGAAACTTGTTTCCTGATGGATGAGATGGCAGCCACCTGATCTTTGTGTGGTTTATGTAAGAAGGGTTCAGCCAAGTAGAACATTGGGTGCCAAATGAGGATTTGAAAGGTCTTCTCTGTGGGAAATGGTGCCTCCAGAATGGGTGAGTCATCAAAACATGAGACCTACTGTATATAGCTTCTGGCAGTGGTAATAATTATACAGCAGAGAACAAATATTTTAGAGAGCTATTCTGGTGGGGATGGAAGAAGAAGGAGGAGGGTGAAGCGAAAGTGATGGGGTGAACACAAGCAGGGAAGGGGAGACTAGAGAAAGGAGAACAGTTGCTTTCCCTCTTGATTTCCTTTCCTTTTCTCCTCTTTTTCCTCCCTTGCCATCTCTCTTCTCCCTTTCCCAGTGCCAAAACTGATGAGTACAATCTGTTGTTTCTCTTCTGATTGGCAGAGACAACAAATACCCAGAATATTGCATTACTAGCATTGAAACTGCAATAAAAATAGAAGCTTCTACCCCTGCTTCCATCCCATCCACGGAGATGTTTAAGGCATGCAGAAAGACTCCTTGATTTCTTCCTATTATCTAGTGCAAGAGCTTCCCAACTCTCATTCAGCTCCCGAAGCACCTTAACAATGTGCCATGCCACTTTCAACATTTCTATAGCTCTAAACATTGCTCTGATCACAATTGCTGTAACAAGAGGCCACATCAAATTTCATGAGGCTCTGTCCTGTTTGGTCTACGGAGAGCTACTAAGAGCTCTTTCTTTAATGCTGAGATGTAGATTTCTGGGATCATTGCAACCTGTACGTGTTTCTTCTTTAGATATATGCTCATTCTTCAAACAAAACTTATCTTTGCAACAGGAAATACACCTGTCAAATAGTGCTTTAATTCAGAATATTTCATCTACTAATATATAAAAGTCAAAGTTTGTTTGTCTGTGCCAGGCAGGTGAACACCTCATATGATTGGCTGTGTCAGGCAAAGACCTCATATGATTGGCTGCCTAAGAAGATTCTATGGAATCCTGGGGTTTGCAGTTTAGGAAGGGGCCTTTAGAATTCTCAGCCAGAGAGCTCTTGGGCCTGTCGTAAAGAAACTGGTTGCTACGGAGATGAGGCCTAGCAGCAAGGAGGAGGGCAGTGTATTCCCTCAGGAACCCAACCTCTGTTATGTTAATAACTCTGAATACAAATTGGTTTGGGGAATATGGGGAAAAGTTACAGCTACTGGACAAGACAGTTTGGGGAATTAGAGACACAAGATCTCAAATCTTTCTAACAAGTATTACCTTTAAGAAAATAAAATACCAGGCAATGCCAGATATATATGCTAGTAATATATAGACTCAGGAAACTGTGCTCAGGGTGGCCATATACATATTGTGAAAAGTGATTTAGTTGATTTCACATCTTCAAGTAATTTCTGGCTTACAGTATCTGTAAAGCAAACTTACGATGGGGTTTTCTTGGCAAGATTTGTTCAGAGGGGGTTTGCCATTGCCTTCCTCTGAAGCTTAAAGAGTGCCCAGCGTCACTGGGTAGGATTTCATGGCCAAGAAGGTATTTGAACCCTGATCTTCAGGAATCTTTGGCCATTTCCACACTAGACTGTTACAGTGCTATTATTCTACTTTCAGCATTCTGTGGAATTCTGGGGTTTGTGGTTTACTGAGGCCAATGAGCCTTTTGGCTGAGAATTCTAAATGCCCCTCCCTAAACCGCAAACGCCAGAATTCCACAGGATGTTGAAAGTGGAATAATAGCACTGTAACAGTCTAGTGCAGAAATGGCCATAATCAAAAATAAACAAATTTTGGTACTTCACCTGTGCATCTCTGACAGGTCGCTTCAGAGCAGGTTCTTCCAGGCAAGCTAATCATACTAGAGAAATGTTTTCAAAATCATTAGGAGAGATTATTCTCATCTTCCATGAGGAAACATTTTGTTTATTTAGATAAACTACATATGGCTTGGAAGAGGCAAGAAGTAATCACCATTGCTAACACTTATGCTTAGATCTCCCTGTCCAGCAGTTGCATTTTATTTTATTGCTGCAGGAAAAAAACACAAACACAAAAAGAAAGCCAATCCCTATATCTCTCTTGTCTTCCTTCTTTCCTTCCTTCCTTCCTTCCCCTCCCTCCCTCCCTCCCTCTCTTCTTTTCTTTTGTTTCCACATATAATTACAGTTAAAATTCTCAGACTGGACAGGATAGGATAGGTGAGTCTTCTACACTTTATATTCAACTTGCAAACTAAGTTCTTATTTGATTCCATTTTACAGATGAAAACTGATGCTGCAAGATAAAACAGTTGCCCAAAAATCGTCCCCAAAGAATCTGAGCAGTATGTCTGGGGCATGTACTTCAACTTTGCCTAATTATACCACTTCAGGCAAACAAAGCTGTCTTTATTTGGGACTGCTTGCATCTTATAAATCAGTTCTTTATTCATCAATATACAGTTTCCAAGAATACTGTTGAAAGTGATCCAGTTTTGTTTAACGAATGATTTTTAAATACACTCCTGTCAGCACACCAAAACAGTCTAACACAGGTTTTGCTAATATCATGTGAATATATTGCTATCTCTGCTTGCCTGACAAACAAAATTAACAAATAGCTTCAAATTGCTAGTAGATAGTTTAAAAATCGCATGTAAAAATTCACATTACAAGGAAAATTACTCCTGTTCTTGGCTAGCTAATCAGAGCTTTTGACAAAGGTCAAGGAAGAAAGTGGAAAGGCAGGGATACAGTTGAACCTTAAGACAACAAAAGTAATAACCACAGACTACATAACTTTAAATGAGGGTATTGAAATGAAGACTATTTCAAGTTAAATATTTTTTTTATACCTTGGCTCAGTGATAAATGAAAATGGAGACTGTATTCAAGAAATCAGAAGATAGGACTTGAAGAGGTACCTGTGAAAGAACTAGACAAGATCCTTAAGTGTAAAGATACATCACTTTACACTAAGTGTAAAGACCTAAATCAGGACTATGCATGCCATAATAGTTCTGAATTCTATGTGAAAAATTGGACAATTTGTGAAAATTGGACAATAAAGAAAGAAAATTGGACAATAGAGAAAGCTGGCAGGAAAAGAATCAACTCATTTGAAATATGGTGCCGGAGGAGAGTTCTACAGATAACCATGGATTGCCAGAAGAACATATTCATGGATGCTGGAGCAAAACAAGCCTGAGCATTCCCTAGTAGCCAAAATGATTAAACTGAGTCTACTGTACTTTGGACATATCATGAGAAAAATAACTCATGAGAAAAGACAATAGTACTTGGTAAGGTGGAATGCAACTGGAAAGGAGGAAACTTACATTACAGGTTGTAAGACTCAGTCAAAGAAGCCATGGTCCTTAGTTTGCAAGACCTTAGCAGGGCTGGTGATAACAAGGTGACTCTCTTATTCATAGGGTCACCATAACTTGAAGTTGACTTGACAGCAATTAATAACTATAATTATAAGAAGAGTTTGTGCTGGATTCTGGATACCAAGAGAGGGTAAAAAGTATCCCAGGATCATTCCTTCATTGAGCCACCCATCACTATTTTGGTCATTTTGGGTTTATCCAGTGAATTATATGGCTGTTAGGAGTTGTTATTTATACTAGCAGACCCAATTTAAAATTTACATCAACAGAATACATCGGGCTCTTGGTACCCGCTTGGGTTTAGTTCCAAGACCACCCGTGGATACCAAAATTTGTGGATGCTCAAGCCCCTTATATACAGTGGTGTAGTGAAATGGCATCCCTTATATAAAATGTCAAAATCAAAGTTTGCTTTTTGGAGTTTTAAAAAATATTTTCAAGCCGTGGTTGATTAAATGTGTGGATAAAGAACGCATGGATATGGAGGGGTGACTGTGCAGCAGACTGGTGCGGTGAAGCTCTGACTATTAAACTGAAGGAGCTACTCTGGATGCAGTGGTGCAGCTTGGAGTGTGTGGAGGGGGGCAGGGCTATGGTGTGAGGGGCATGCCCACTGTGTGTGGGGATGAGGCTGCAGTGGGGGTGCGTGGCCAGGGCATGGGGGGCATAGCTAGGGTGCACGGGGGTGTGGCTATGGGCTGGGACATCCCAAAAACATTGCCGCCCAGGGCAAACGGTTCCCCGCCCCCATCTGGATGCTCACAATTAGGTTAAAAAAAAAGAACATACTTTGAGGAAATCCAGTGAAAATTGTATGGTATCTTTAAAGTACAACATAGGAGCTCCTAAAGCTGGCTCCCATGTGGAAAGCTGCTCAGGCAGCTTTCACGCAGATTCCATTACTGTAGCTGGGGAAAAAGAGACAGAACTGAACAGAAAGGAAGAAGGAAATTATGCCTAATCATAGCAGACTACACATGTACATGTCAAAGGGATCTAGGAGTCTTGGTAGGCCACAGGCTGAACATGAGCCAGCAGTGTGATGTGGCAGCTAAAAAAGCAAATGTGATTGGAAGAGATTCAACAGCAAAATATGTTATCTGAATTTTAAAAAGTGCTAAAGACTTATCTCTTCTGGCAGGTCTACCCAGTCTACTTTTAATTATGATATTTTAATTATGATATATTGTATTTGAATGGTTTTATGTTTTTAGTGTAATCATAATGGGTTTTTAATTGTATTTTAACCTCTGTTGTATCCTGCCTTGAGCCTTGAGGAGAGGTAGATAACAAATAAATTATTATTATTATTATTACTGATCAAATAACTGGCTTAAAATATAAACTTGAAAGGATTTTGAATTCAACTCATTTTGTGTACAGAAACCATGGAGAAAACCATAATGTCTAATGATCATCAGATTTTTTAGCACAGGTTAGTACTTGGATGTGAGACTGTCAGTGAATACCAGGTGCTGTAGGCTATATTTCAGACGAAAGAACTGGCAAAACCACCTCTGAGTATTTCTTGCCATGGAAAACCCTATGAAATTCATGGGGTCACCATAAGTCAATAGGCTACCTGAAGGTGCGTGCGTGCACACACACACACATCTTGTCTCTTGCAGTGGCCAGTACTAGATGCTATAAAAAACAGTGCATAATGGTGCAATCCTGGCTCCCACATCTGTTGGCTGGAATTAGGATAGAAGTGTTTCCTCCAGCAGTAGGGCCCCAAAAGGGATGTTGGGGAAAGGGAGGGTATCGGGGGCAGACAGAACTTGAGATCTACATTTCACAAGGTGCACCCATACAGCCAGATCCCACCTCATTTATTTTAATCAGTGGCAAGAATAAAGTTTGCCTGGTTTTACTGAAAAAAAAAATTCAGAGTAAAACTGTTGTCCCCTCCTTCCTTCCTATGCCCCTAGCTAGGAGGGTGTTAAAAATGACAATCTGCCACACTGTCTGAAGGATTAACAACTTTAAAGAGTTCTTTTACCTTTAATGATTGCATAGAAGAAGGAATTTCAGCAATAATTGCTTGTCACACAACCAGGTAGGTTTCATGTGCTTGGTCTTCTTTATTGGTAGCAGCGAGAGGCAAAATAAAGCACATCTGCAACCCTGGGTTAGACCATTAGCTAATATAAACCATCATGACTTTACACCAGCTAAGGATCTGACTCTCTATGTCTGAACTGTAGTTTTAGATTAATACATAGTAAAGACAAGAGACTGAGTTGTAGACATGAAGAGATAGCTTCTACTCACTTCCTCTAAAGTATTATTTGCACATAAAGCCGCTTAGCCACATAATGCACTGTCCATTTGATGATACTATGGTATTTCCAGCCCTGATGGAGAGGAAATCATTGGCCATTTCTGCACTAGCCTGTTATAGTGCTATTAGTCCACTTTCGATATCCTGTGGAATACTGGGGTTTGCGGAAATGGCCATTGTGAGTATACAGAGGACTGTCATATGTCTTGTTCTCAATTCCATCTTTCTCCTTATGGATTTTAATATAGTGTTAACTCCATCATTTTAGTGGATACCTCTCAATTTCTGCTCATGTTTGGACACCAGTTGCCCACATGGTTGAGATGTACATGTGCACACCCAGATGCACTGCACTCTAACACAAATCAATGACAGAAGCTTTCTCTATTTAGCTTTCCCTGTCGATAGCAAACTGGGCCTGATAATGATTGAGCAGTTTACTTTGGTTATGTCATGAGTTGTGGTGCTGACCTTATTTTAGCAAATTGTCTGGCTATTCCCCTTTCTATAGTCACACCATAATACAATTTTATCTAAGTCAGAGTGAAAATTCTTCACATCACTAACATTACCAATGTCAAACCCACTCTGTGGTATAGTCAGCAAAGCAGGCACAGATGTGTCCAAGGGCTCCATGACATGAATCAGTACAAATTTGGGAGAAGCAGACAAGGACATTTACGTTTTATTTGTTGCTTTAAAATCCTTCCTTTCCTCCAGTGGGTTTAAGAAAAGCTACATGGTTCTCTCCCTCTCCCCTGCAACCTAATCCTTGCAACGAATCTAGCAGCAGGGCCACCAGTTTGAAAACATGAGAGTTCTTGTACCTTTAATGGTTGTCTACAAGAGATAACAAAAAGGTAACAACACCTGCTTAAATTCTATCTTTTGTGCTACCATTAAAGATAAGGAACTCTCTAGTTTTTATTCTAGAAAACCTATCTATAAGTAGTTCAAGCTGCCCTGAGGTTACCAGTGAGTTTCATGGCTCAGTGTAGACTAGAACCTAGGACATTTCCAGATAGGGCTTTAAATATGAAACTTAGGTGTGTCACTCACAGGGGTTGATTTTTTGTCTGTTTTTCATGAGTCACACTCATCTTGTACCTGTCTTGCACTTTTCCCCAGGAAAACCTGTGTTTTTTCCTGCTCCAAACCAATCTGTTGTTTTTTGCCCTCTACAATATGAGATATCCAGCTCAACCAGCTTGCTTCAAAGTATCAAAAGTTTCCTACTCTTTTAGTTTTGATTGTACCTGCACAATCACAGGTTTGCATCTAGCCCTTTCTTGAAATGTGCCAGTTTCCCTTTCTTCATTGTGTTGTTCCACTGGAAGTCACATGTCACATCCAGTCTCTTGTAACATTTCGGAAACTGATTTTCACTAATTTCCACTGAGCCTTTTTTAAAATTATTGTTCAAGAGTTATATTCAAAGTGCTTTAGCAATGTTACACTAGTTAAGCAGTAGGACCATTTTGTTTTAGTGCTAACTTTCATAACTTTCTTCTTCCCTTCATTTTATCTCTGTTCAATCTGTGTTGGGAAAACAATAGCTGTATTTACTTGGTAGCGACCACCTTTAGTGGGTCACAGGCAATAGAAACAAGTGACAAGTAACCAATACATTTCGTTCTGCAAAGTACCAGATAACTTTAAGCTGACTTTGGGAATCTTTGGTAATGTGGAAAACTTCCAGAAAATACTTCAAAATGAAGAAAATATATGGCTATTCAAAATAAAATTGGTTTGTACAGCAACAAAACTTGACATTTCCTAAGACTTTTTTCCCCACTAGAGGAATCTCTTTACACCACTTCAGAAGGAGCAGTTTCATACCACTTTGAGTATCTAGGTTCTATCCCTTGTAACTTGTAGTTCAGACTATATCTTTCTAGGAGACAATTATCATGGCCTAATGCAGCTACAGATTGCCAGCATGTTGTAACGGTTTGAGTGTTGGACCATGTCACTGGAGACCAGGGTTCAATTCTGCACTTTGCCATATAAATCTATTGGGTGGCCTTGAGCATGTCATCCACTCTCAGCCCCAGAAAACCCATGATAGGTTCACTTTAGACTCATTATAAGTTAGAAATAACTTGAAGGCACATAACAACAACAATCCATCTATGTATTCCAGAATTCCTAGGATGGAGGTGCAGCAGTTAAAGTGGCATTGTACAGTAATAACTATGTAGTGGTGATACACTGATAGATCAGTCTTTATTTTTAAGCGCAACAAACTAATCTGGATACTTTCTAGTTCTTTGGGATGAGATGCTACATTGCTCAAGTACTAAGCTACACTGGCTGTTCTTGCTGTTGTGTGTAGCTCAGAGAGAGTAAGTGTCCTGTTTCAGGCAGACATGCCTTTGTAGCAAGATTTAGCAGTCCAGTTTTAGCTGCTGCTAAAACCCCACCCAAGACTTCAGTGTAGGCCCTTTTGCTTTAGGTGTCCCTGAAAACAAAGTCCTATTCTCAACGAGCCTGCTTTCTCTGGAGGAAGACACTATTTACAGGGAGACCTTCCTTGGAAATGAACACTCCTCATGGTCCATGACTTCATACTTTGTTGCTACTGCAGACTGGAAAGTAGCCTAGCCTCCACGTCCAGCTATGGTGTCATACCATCTCTGTTTAGGGGCATAGCTTCCTGTATCCCTTAGCATCTTGGGTCTACAGCAAAAGCCACATTCTCACTGTCCTTGGACTCTTAGGCCCATACGCATCCTTTTGAGTCTCTACGCATCATACTCATACACATCCTTAGGAGTCTCTAGTGAAAGCATGAGAGCAACCCCGGTTGTGGCCAAACAAGCAAATAAATAAATAAATGGACAGCTACTGATGAATGCTACCTCCTGTTGGCTCTAAGTAGTACTTCTCTCTCCCATTGGGTAGGAATTGTATCCTAAATAAGAGAGCACATATTTTGCATGCAAAATGTCCTGGGATCAGTCCCTGACATGTCTGAAACTTAAGAGAGCTGACACTCCTTATCTAGGAAGAAATGAACTAGAAAGAAAGGAGTGACTTGGTATTCCTATCCTCAATTTTCAGTTAGAAAATGTGATTTAAATTATCATATGTAAGAAGTTGAGCAGAATTCATCTATATGTCCTGAAAGCTAGTACATGTTCAGGTAGACAAACCAGCCTTATCAGGTAGCCAAGAAGTGTAAATTATGGGGTTTCCCCACAATCCTTCTTCCTTTTCTTTCAAAAGAAAGAAATTATTATACATTTGCAGGAAGTTGTGGCACATCCTATTTTTGAGGAGCAAAAGCAGAATTACATGAATGTTATAGGTGGGAAATTCTGATACATTCTTAAAATAAGGCATTTGCAATCTCTCAGTTACAGAAACATCAGTGTTCTCTTGTATCATCATGTGCCATTGTTTCCGTAAGTTTAAGCTCAAATGCATCCTTTCATAGAATCATAGAGTTGGAAGAGACCTCATATGCTATTGAGTCTAATCCCTTGTTCAGTGAGGGAACTCCAGCTAGAGCATCCTCTGCAGGTAGCCTCTTTCTGAAGATATCTAGAAAAAGAGATTCTATCACCTCTCTAGGTACTTGGTTCCATTGCCGAACTGTTCTTATAATCAAGAAGTTTCTTCTAATATTCAATCAAAATCTATCCTCCTGTAACTTAAAACCTAGCCCTACCTACTGGGGCAACAGAGGACAAACCTGCACTCTCCCCTGTGACAGCCCTTTAGATATTTAAAGAATGCATGCATGTCACCCTTCAGTCTTCTCTTCACTAGGCTGAACACACCCAGCTTTCTTAACCTTTCTTCATATGTTTTGTTCTCTGTGTCTCTTATCCTTGTTGGTCTTTTATGTTCCATCTTGTCTATATCCTTCTTAAAATTAGGTGCATAATTGAATGAGATGCCTGATTAGCACAGAATATAGGGGAATTATTATTCCTTTGACTTGGAAATGATGGTTCTGTCATTTCATGAATTCTTGAGAAATAATTTGGAACCTGTGGACTCCCCTGTCCCTCAAGTTGTTTAATATGATTTCACCCCAGGACAGAATGAGAGGTTCCATGTGCAGAGTGTCTATCAAACATTGCTCATAATTTGAAACTCTAAACTATGTCTTTCTTACATAGTGTCAGGGCCCCAGGTGTGGCTGCGCCGGCGGGCGCCGCGGAGGCCGATGCCGGTCTTACCTCCGAGGAGGAGGACGCGGATCCAGGCCCGTCGGGGGCCGCGATCGGCGGCGGCGGCCCCGCGGCCGTCGCGGAGGGCTTCGCTGCGGGGGGGCCCGCTGGGACGCCGCGGCGGACGACGATCCCGGCGAGGGCCCATCCCGCCAGACGGAGGCTGCTGCGGACGACGCGGGAGGGCCCGCCGCTGCGGAGGCTGCCGGCCTGTCTCCCGGGCCGCGTGGTGTGGCGGACGTGGCGCCGCGGGAGGAGGCGGGTCCCGGGCCCGATCCCGGGGCTCCGCCTACTCGCGAGGAGGCCTCGGCCGAGGCAACCGCCCCGCCGCCAACGTTCCTGCAGCGGCGGCGAGCCAGGGAGGCCAGCCGCCGCTCCCGGCGTCTCCAGGAGAAACACCTGGAGGCGGGGAGCTCCCAGCTGTAGCTCAGCTACGAGCCCAGCCACGCGCTCCGCCCGGGTGGGCTGCGGGCTGAGCTGCTGGCCTTTTTAGGCAGGCGCGGGGATGGGCAAGGCACGGAGCAACAACCGTCGGCTACCCGTGCGACTGTCGCCCGTGCCTTGGCCCCGTCCGGTCCGTGCCTGTGAGCTGCCGTGTGGTTTCCCCGCGACTCTTCCCTGCGTTCTGGTGCTGCAACCGCTTTGTGTTTAGGGTGAGGCAACCCGTCGTTCTTTTCTGTTGTGTGCCTGCTGTTAAGGCGATCCTTAGTTCCTGGCCGCTTGCTTGTGGCCGCCCTCCCGAAGGTCTGCTTGGGACACGGCTGCCGGCTGCCTTGGCCCGACCCCTGCTTGATCTCAGCCCGCGCTGACACATAGTAAATGTAGGCAGGACATGTAGGCGCATCAAAATGGGTCACTAAGATTTAGAAAGAGAGGGGGAAGTGTGACAAACAGAAAGACAGCTGTTCCCCTCTAAAGGGAACAACACATGTATTTATTGCTCTTACGTTATATCACAATGTAAGTCAGTTCTGTATATGGGAAAATGTACTACACTACACAATTAACATAGCCAGCCTATTTGTGGTCTAGGGATGTAGCATGGGAGGGAGGCAAAATTAAGTTATTGCTCTCTCATTAAATTTCCCTTCAGTTGTCAAATTTCTAGCATTGGAAAGAGTGAAACACTAAAAATCATTCACACCTGAAATTCTTACGTTTGCTCTGTTTGCATTTCCTTTGGTCACTTTGCCTGCCCTTTTTCTTTGGATGCCTAAACTCCATTTCTAACCGGTCAATTGAAGTTCTACATTACTGCAAAGTAAGAAATTTGGAGAATGAAGGAAAAGTTCATGAGTGGGGCAGAATTCTTATTTGCCGTCATTTGACAGTCCCGTAGCTCTACCACATTCAGCGGGGGGATGCTATATTTTTATCCTCATTGCTATATTCAAAATGTCTTTAATCTGCTTTAAATTAGGGTTGTTTTTAATTAGATCATTTGTTTTCGGTTTTCTAGTAACTTATTGTAATTTTTTTTAATGTATTTTGTTTTAATTTCTGCTCTGAGCCACCCTAGGCCTTATACTAGGAGAAAAGCAGGATATAAACTATAAATAATTATCTATCTATCTGTTGTCTACCTATTTACCTAGCTAAATTAAATTTTCTCTTAGAACATAAAGCAATGTCTGACTGAAGTAGCATAAAGCTAAACCAAACTGAACAGGCCTGTGGTTGTCCTGGCATCTGAGAACAATCAACTTCTCCTAACTTCTGCCTCAGAATAAAGATGCCTCCTTTATTTCTCCCTCCAGGACCACTAGCACTGGAGCTTCTGGACTGAGGCAGTATTAAGCAACACAATTCTTCTTTCTCCAGTAGCTTACTAGAAAGGAAGAGCAAGAGACAAAGAAAATAATGTAGGAAGAAGGGCGTGGCAGGAAAAGGACGGCCCTATTCATTTTTGGCTCTGGTGTTGCCCATTGCTGATATCTGCCAAGTATTTGTTACTCCCAAGAGAAAAGGATTTTCCACACACAAAAGGTCTTCCTTTCCTGCACTATTGACTGTTACAACAGAATCTTTTCTTCTGTAGGCACTCTGAAACATAGATGTATGTATGTAAATATGTATATATGTGTTTAATATCTGACCTTTCTCCCAACAGTAGGACTCAAAGTGGCTAACAACATTAAAACAGTACAAATTAAAACATTCATGAAAGTATAAATATAAAAATTAAAAAAACACAACAATTTGTAATGTTAAAATATTACATGTTAAAAATATTAAATACAAAAAATACATTTAAAAACCCCTATACCAACCTTAAAACAGAAATGACATAGCACGAAGAGTCCAACCCAGTCAATTTGTAAAAGCCTGATGGCATAAGACTGTTTTAACCTGCCATTGGAAGGAGAGCAAGGATGAGGCCCTCCTGGCCTCTCTAGGGAAGGAGTATGGGGGCAGCCACCAAGGAGGCCCTCTGCCTTGTTCCCACCAAGTGTACCTGAGAGGGTAGTGAGCTGAGCTTAGAGTTCTATTGAGCTCATAAAGAGTATAGTCATTCGGTGCAATGAATTCCACTCTCCTCAGTTCATCCCATTATTCAAAACAATTGGGGCCAAGCCATCTTTGAAACCCTCTGGTCCTTACCCGAAGCTGTATTAATAATTTGGACCCATCTTACTGAATCATCATCTGTGTGCACAAGAGGGTTCCTCACACCTATGTTGCCAGTAAATACTGTTAACATAAAATCATCACATACCTTTATTTATAAATGAGCAACCCTGCAGCCTTCAGGTAGTACACTCATTGTAACTGCCCTCTTTTTTTTTAATATGTAAACAGGCTGAAGGTGTTTGTAAAGCCAGTGTAGACAAAGAATGTTGATTTCATATGAACAATACTCAGTGTGAAGTCTACAATTTCTCTTGCACCTTGCACCAACCTGCTACACCTTCTACCCTCCCTCTATTCCTTCTCGGTTATCTTCCCCTTGCCATTATTTCTTCCCTTGCAGGTGCACCTCCAGCCCTCTTCCTCCCTCAACCCTTGCTTTTCTTCATGCTATTTCCTCCTTGCCTTCTAAAGGGCCTTAGAGAGCATGTGAGCAGACATGTTAATGTGGTGGTGCAAGAGAAGAAGAAAAGGGAGATAAAACAAGTTGGGGAGAGCAGTAGCAGCAGTAGGTAGGAGGCAGGATAGAGTGGAGAGAAGGTAGCCATAATGTAGATGGCTCTATTTCTCCCAAATTAGGCAGTGGGAGAACATCACCTGCCCTTCATAAGATTGATTTTTTTGTCTTCTGGATATCTAATAAAAATGCGTAATATTGTTATAGCAAGCAAGCCATAAAAATAACAGATTCCACAGAACTTTACCTACTAATCATTGCGTTACAGCTTTTTCCTTGCTTTGTTGCATCTTTTCTGCTTCATGCCAATAACCTTATTCCTTTTTGAAACTATTGGAAGGAGCTCTGCAAAGGAGGGTTCAGCTAGGCCTTCCTGAAAACTTGTAAATTTACCAGAGGAATTGAGAGAGGGTGGGTCACAAATGTGCCATTCATAAGTGTGAGATTTCACTCATTGGCTAAACACGCTCAAAGCCTTGTTTCTTGGAAAACAATTGCACAATATGACTCTACATTTTGTCCCATAACTATGCTCCTCTGAGGACTAGACACATTACTTTATAATGAAATCTTAATGAACCTAGCCAAACTTGTCGTTTAGATAGGTGCCCTGCCTTGAAAATGGGTTAAATGCAGAGATCCAGGTGGAAAGACAACTCTAGCTGTTAGCATACTGCAAAATTCTTATTTTAGTGGCCTTAGGGTCTTGGGTAGGAGGAAGAAGAGGAGGAACTGTATTGGACTACAGGATGCATGTGCACCAAAGGCATAAGTGTATGGGAGGGAAGCTCAATGCCTGTATATTTTCTAGGCCTCAAATTAAGCTCTACTTGTACGCTTTAATCTACTGTTAGGATGTGTTTGGTTGTTTCATGGTGGTCACCTAAGGCCTTTGATCCAAACCAGTCTGACACCCTGGAGGCATAAGAAACGTGGATAATAAGGCTTCTAGTGACCTTTAGGCCCTGTTTTTAGGCACAGTGAAGTAATTACCTTAGGCAAAAGATTTGGGATGTCATGAAAAGGCAGCAATTCATTACTTACTTGTTAGCATTATGTGTGTGTATGCACGCATGCGCGCTCATAAATTTTTACATGCCAAGGAAAAGGAAAGGTGCTTCTGGGATTTTCAATCTCATGTGCCAGCATACTTCAACTGTCTTTGGAAATTATAAATATTGATTGGGACAGTTGTTGAGCACCAACTGCCACTCTCCCCAGGCAGGAAAACATCCGGAGCTGGACTTGGTACCCCTCTGGAAATCTAGTTAGTCTCCAAAGGAAGTACCTACGCAAACATTATTAGCTATCCCAAGATGCCTGGATTTGGAAAAGCCAGTGTTTCAGGTTCTCTTCTGCTATTGCTGGGAGTGTTGGAACAGGCAAGAGAGGTGGCAGTGTGTGTGTGCGTGTGCGTATGCGCGTGTGTAACCTTTCATTTTTTCCACCGTATGTCTCATGCTGGTTGTGTCATCTACCAGGTCTTGGTGTGCATTCTTTGCTGTTCTGCATTTTCTCCCTCTGTTTCTCCACCATGTGGGCTGATCACAGCTCAAACTTTTAATTCAGATGGTAATTGAAATAATAATACGGGCAGAACCCTTCTGCCTCTGATGCTGCAGCTGGCTTTATACAGCTATGAATAGCTCTGAGTCATGCTCTGATGGTTTCACTTCCAACTGTTTGTTTTGGTGGTGGTGTTTTTTGTTTGTTTTTTTGCATTGCTTTCAGGACTACTAGAAGAGGGGAAGGGGCAACAAAACATTCCCCTCCAATCCTAAAATTTAGCCAATTACAGACAATTTTACAGAACTGCTATTTAAGCATCAGGGAACAAGAGGCCCTAAAGAAGTAAGTCAGTTGGCAGTTGCTGACAGGACAGATGGGGACTGTTGGCACATACTTCGTCTATTTATATATAAAAAAAAAATTAGAAACACATTTTGTTGCATTCCCCTCTGTATCCTCTGTATGTAACTTGGCTGAGCAAAGAAAGATGCTGGGTTAACACATATGTTTGGCATTTTCTGTTTTGTTTTTTTGGCATCTCCCTCAACATTAATACAGATCATTGACCTGGCTATGGCTGTTCATGCCACAATTAGCATCCAGCTGCACTTTACTCACTGTGCCTAGCCCAAGACATTTTGCTGCCTGAGACAGAGTAGCAAATGCCACACACACCCCTACATCTCTGATACTGAGTGCTATATATAGCCATCATAACTAATAGCCGCTGATAGCTTTGTGCTGCACTGAATTTGTCTAATTGCCTTTTAAAGTTGTCTAATTTGGTGATGATTGATCGCTACATCTTGTGCTAGCAGATTCCATAGGTTGACTATGCATTTTGTGAAGAAACATTTCCTTCTTTCTTAATGCCCTTACACAAATTTATGATACAGTTACATTTGAATGCTGTTTAAAACATTAATCACAGCATAAGTAAAACATGCAAAGAACAAATTCCTGCTCGCCATGTACTGTACTGGAGGGAGCATGAAGGACTTATAGAGGCTCACGTGGGACCGATTGTGAGCGTACTGCGTGCAAACTCCATCAGCCAGCTTAATGCTTTTCCCCCTTCTCTGCTTGCTTTGTAAACAGCACACACTTATGAGAGGTTGCAAGGAAGCCTCCATAGGTTAGAAGAACTTATGCAAGAGCGGGACTCCCCTCAAATTAATGGAAATTGCCCTTAATTTGGAAGTCTCAAAAGAACGACTTGTCAGATAACGGGGCGTCAATAGGTGGAGACCAGAGGTGTATCTAGGGTGGGGCAAGTAGGGTATGTGCCCTGGGTGCCAATGCCAGCGGAGTGCAAAAAAGCTGTGCTGGAAGATTTAGCAGTGGCAGATGGCAGCAGCCCCAGAGATAGTCGTGCAACTTCCACACTTGCCTCAGGTGCTGTTTACACTAGATACACCTCAGGTGGAGATTGCCAGTATTTATAAACCACTTTGATTTAAATATTTAATTTTTTTTATATTACAACTGTCATAAAACATCAAATGTGTACAACACACACAAAATACATAAATTAACATACAATATATATGTATGTGTTACAGGAAATAGACAATAAATTGGATTCTGCAAAAAAAGACATGCAGAAATAGGTATGATGTCAACATGTTCCTAAAACTAAGAGTAAAGTATGTTGCATTTGTAATTTTGGATGTGTAAGAAAGATTGTTTGGGGGTGGTATCTTTTAATCTTTCTAGGCTGTGCCAAAAAAAAAAAATGGTTAAAGGATTTCTGCATTATGATCCCAGCCTAGCAGTGCGATGAAATGAAATGAATGAAATGAAACTCCATGGTACTACCACAGGCAATGAGATTTAGCTTCATACCAATGAGGGAAAGAAGGGAATTACCCTCATTCAGCAGGAAGAGAGAAAACATTTATACTAGTCTGGCTCCCTGAATAACAGAAATGTATTACATTCAGGTCCAAACGACATGTATATATTACAGGAAAGCATGTGTGCATTGCCAATCTGTCCCCAGTATCTTCCTGGCCCAAATTAGGCAGTCTCTCAATTAGCTGTGTAAGACAGTCATTAATTTATCAAAAACACAATATGTACTCCAAAGAGAGGTGCTTATGGAATTTTTGGTCTTGGATTCCAAAATAACTTGTCCAACCTTAGGTACTATTCAGTGGGCAGGGTGAATTGGCCGTTCTGTCTCATAGAACAAAATGTCATTAGCTAGCTCTGCTTCCCAGCAATCTGTAACTAGGAGGAAAACCTATTGTGCGATGTCATCACATTAGCATTTCCTTATCCTTGCAAGTGGTAAACAACCAAAATGAGCAAGATGCATAGGGATCCTAATACAATGATGTCATACTACCAGGTTTTCATCTATAAGCTATCAAGGAGTTGCAGGGGCTGAAGTGAGTTGATGACACCAAGAGCCACCGCATAATGTGTTGCTTTGGCTTTATGGTGGGACCTACTTCTGAGTAAAAAGTGTAGTAGGTAGCAATTCAGAAGACTGTGGCCATTTCTACATGATAGGGCTGTTTGGCGATGGGAACAGGATGGCAGTGATCAGATGACCGTGATTCTGCATGATGTCGTCACTGGCCTGCTGCCATCCCATCCCCATGTGTCACTGTCTCGGAGTATTCACAATTGCACAGTGTTCCCATACCTACCTGTCCTGCAGGAGAGCAGGAAGTGTGATAGTGACACTTCCTTCCCCAACTCAGCCGGGGAAATGCCCAGCTGCACTGCAGAAGGAAGAGGTCGGGCCATTGCACTCCCTTCCTCAGGGAGCTGGTCCCACGCAGAGGGCAGCATTTCTGTTGTGCTCCCTTCCCTGCCGGGACTGTGATGGGACGACTCGCCTGTATCTCCTACTTTAGGGCCAGGTGAGAAGCTTCCCTTCCATAGGACCAATAAAGGCAAGATATTCCTTGCCAGTAGGTGTACAAGTTAAAAGACGCAAGATAAAAAAGATGAAGAGGGAAAAAGAAAATGAGCCAGTTCAAGGCTCAATTCTGAGAGTTACATGGTAGTTTGATCTGATGGTTAGGATCCTGTTCATACTCTGGTGGCGCAGTGGTTAAACGCCAGTACTGCAGCCACAAGGTTGTGAGTTTGATCCTGCCGGGCTCCAGGTTGACTCAGCCTTCCATCCTTCCACAGGTTGGTAAAATGAGTACCCAACTTGTTGGGGGCAGTTAGCTAAATACACTGTAAAATGCTTAGAGAGCACTTAGCTGATAAATGATATAGAAACACAGATGCTATTGCTATTGCTATAACATGGCACTGCAGATTTGTGACTATGGAAAATGTGTACAGCTTGTGATCTCTCCCAAATGTGAACTTGAGTATCCTTCCCTAATTTTTCGCTTCCCAGGTGATTCCCTTGGCAACAAAACCAAGAAGTTTATCAAGCAGAAGGCAGGTTCACCATCCATAGCCAATAGGCTCTGTTTGATTTGGGTGGGTCACAAGCTGTGCAGGATGTATGTTATTAGGCATTAATGAGATTATATAGACCAATATTCAGCTTCTAAGAGACCCGTAGAGTCTGAGACATATGAGACTGAGACGGAAAGAGAGATATTTAAATTTATTTCTGGGAAAAATGAATGAAAACAAGGAAATCTAAAAATACAGGAGGCAATTTTGATTAGCAGACTGGCAGACACATTTGGCATAACAAAGGAACCACTCATCTGTACTTCTAAAAATTTGTCATCAGATTCTCTGGACAGGAGAAGCAAGGCAGTGTGGTTTTACAGTTTGCCACAAACCTGTATACAACGTAGCGGTGCTATTGTGGGTTCAGAGCTGGGATGAGGGAGAAAGGAAAATTCCTTCCTATGGCATTATAACGTATAGTGGGCTATAGAGATTTCTAACAGAATTTCTATCCTCTGGACTAAATTGCAGCTCCCAGCATTAGGGTAGGAGGGTTGCCAGTTCAAGATCTTCCCAGGCCCTGAGGTTTGCAGGCCAAAACCTGAAACCTAAAGATAGTCTCTGGTGATGTCATTAAGCATTAAGCACCCATCACAGTTACTCACAGCTTGTCATTGAAACACACACACACACACACACACACACACACACCTATATTTTTCTTTTTGGAAATTCTTACAGAAATATTAGCTAAAGGTCTTGTTTCCATATCAAAGTGAAACACGGACATCATTCCTTTTCACTGGCTTAAGGAGACAGGAGAAGGAACATTTAATCTAGCCTACTTGCTTCTAGCCAGAAGGCAGCTGCAGAGCAGAGCAGAGGGTGAACCCTGTGTCACAGTGACTGGGAGGGAAGGAGGAAGCTAATAAAATAAATACATAAACACCATGGAGAGTCTAAGGCCATTTCCGCACTAGACTGTTATAGTGCCATTATTCAATTTTCCCATCCTATGGAATTATGGGGTTTGTAGTTTACTGAGGCCAAAGAGCTCTCTGGCTGAGAATTCTAAATGCCTCCCCCTAAACTGCAAACCCCGGGATTCCATAGGATGTTGAAAGTGGAATAATAGCACTATAACAGTCTAGTGAGGAAATGGCCTAAGTTGCAGCAATGAATCAATTAATCCTTAAAAACTGTAGCAAGCAGATATTCCACTAGATGAGCTGAGATTTGCATGCAACCCTCTTTGTTTTTACCTGAAGTTGAGCCCACCAACTTGGAGAATTTGCACCATCATCTTCCACCTGGAGAGGACCTACAAAAACTGAAGACTCAAGTCCAGTCCCTAGATTTACCAACCCTAATAGGAGAAGAGGAGGTGAACAATAGTTGTTAAACTAGTACAGAACTTATATAAGTCTCTAGCACAGACATACCCTCACTCCTTCTTCCTTCTTTCTCTTTTCTTTCTCCCTCTCTACCATCTGCCCATCTCATTTAACAATGGGGGAAGGGAATAGTAATATTCCTGCAATCCACCAGCGTCAGCTTACCTGTAAGTCCCACATCAATTATAACTGAAACAGCATTTCAGATAGTTACTGACACTGAATGTAGGTTATGGTTTGGTAACCCATCCCATGTTATCTAAAAATACAGGATAAGATTATGATATCAGGTATAATATTAGATGTGAATTCATCTTACCACTCATAACTGGCTAAAAATGTTGTAAAAGCTGTTCTAGCTATTTGTCTCCTCAAGCCTGTGAAGTCACAAAATGAAGTACTGTCAGCTGGTGACATCACAGATCAAGGCAACCTCTGCTTCCTCCACTATTAAAGAGACACATGTATGTCAGGTATAGATTCAGATGCTTCAGCAGACTGTTAACTGTGCTGAGGCCAACAGCACTGGCACCACACTCAACAAGGGCTGGCTAAACCACTTGAGGAGAAGTGGGACTTGGCCTGGTGCTAAAACTGGAAGAATGCAACTTCTATAGAAGCCAGTTGCGCCTGCAAAATGCCACGGCCACTTCTCTCAGGCTGCTCACATTCCCAAGGCCTGAAAGAGGAGGAAGAAGAAATCCAGCCCTGTTACTACTACCACCACCACCACCACCACAACATATCACCTCCTCCAGCAGAGCACCTCAAGAGTCACGTCATCTCTGGAGACAATCAATTGAAAAAGTCAAACAATCCACCTGCATTTTCCTTGAAAGGACTGGCTAAAAATAAGAGCCGTGGTGGGGCAAGACAACACGAAGCAAAAAACAGAAATAACAGGAAGAAGATGGCCAGGCAGAACCTTGTCCTTGAAGAAGTTTCTTCATCTCCAGAACCACTGAGCTTGAGCTTAGAGTTTCAAGAGCCATTGTACAAGGAGAAGACTGTTGCTGACAATTTGTTAGATGACGATGACGATGATGATTGGAGAGAAAGATATGACAAAGTCCATCTGTCTAGGATCACCAACGTGACCCCATGTGACCCATACAATTATAATTCAGCTGGTCTTTCAGAGATGGAGGGTTTCTCTTCATGGCCATTCAGTAATAATGACCCATGTATTGGGTGCCCTTCGCATACCAAGGTGGCTGAAAGCTATGCTGCCCGTGAAGAACCTATAGAGGAAGTAGAGTACATGTCTCCACAGCTGAGCTACCAAGAGCTGAAGGAGGAAAATTCCATGTTGAGGAGAAAGATCAAGAGGATCCAGAACTACTCAGAGAGTCAGACCCAGATGGTGAGAAACCTTGAAAGGACTCTGCAAGCCACAGTGAATAAAGAAGAGAAAGAGGCTCAAGATTTGGAAGCACTGGTGCAACAGGCGGAACAAAACCTTCAGTGCATGACTCAAAGAGCTTTGAAGGCAGAGAATGATGTGGAGAAGATGAAGCAGGAGATGGCCCTTCTCCAGGCTGAGCTGACTTGCTACAAAGTGGAGAACGAAAGCCTGCGATCTGGCCAGTTTGCCAACATGGGGGCAGTGAAACAGCAGGTTGATGTCGCTTTACAGAACCTCCTCCGGGTCACCAGCCACGCCCATGCTACCATCCACCAGCTGGTCTTTGGAGCTGAAACACTGGCTCTCGTTGCTGATCTCCTTAAATCCGTAGGCAGAATGTCTGAAGTTGAGAACGAAGATGGAGAGAAGAAACTGACTTAAAGGACTCTCTTGCCTGCGAGTGTAATTCTCCTGTAGTGCCGTTGAGGCTTACACCATTTGCTCTCATAATGCATGGTTTCAAATAAGCAACCTCTCTCTTTCCCCCAGAAGTACTTTTATTACATAATGGAATATTAATTTCATATACTAATGCCTTGGGTGCTCTATTTCAAAGCTACATTGTAAGAGGCCAGCACAGTGAATAGATCCCATGGTTCTTCATGGAGCTGGGCATGATATTTAAAAACTGGGACTTAGGACCAAAGTAGATGTGGCATTAATTGGGTGGTTGGCCTTGTTGTATTTGTTTTTTTTCCCCTTCATTCCTCAGAGGTTGGGAAAGTTACCTTTTGACCAAAACTCCCAGAATCCCCCAGGCAAGGGCATGGTTTTGGTGGAGATATAGTCCAGAAAGCTTTTCCAAGCTTTGACATCACCTATGGGTAGCACTGCACAGCAGACAACCCAAAGTGAGGCTGTGGCAAAGAGAGAATTTGCCCCAGCACTTATCTGGATCCCTTACTCCTTAAGTACTGCCACTGCTGATATTTGTGTATAGTCTGACTATGAGAAGGTATAGACCAGGATCCAACCTACCATTAGGCAGAATGAGACAACATCCTCAAGTGATAGATATTGGTGGGCAGCAGTCACAGCCTCTAGGCTGTTCCTTATGAACCCTCTGTTCCCAGCTGTTGAAGGACAGAAGCTGAGCATATACTACACAACACATTCTAGGCAGACATACATCAAACTAGCCTGTTGCCTCAGGTATGAAGAGTATGCTACTCTAATAGTAATGTTTTGAACTCCCAGTTGAGTCAGCTTGTATATATGGACTGGGAAGAAATGCCATCTTCTTTTTTATTTCATGGCTGATCCTGAGGTAACCTAAGAATGTTTTCATGTGTGTCTCCATGCTTTCTCTAATTTTGGGAAATGTTAAAGCTGAGGGTCATGGGAGTTGTTGTCCAGCATTACAAGGAGGTACCATGTTGGGGAAGGTTGCACTAAATCCTTCCTCCTAGTGTTCTGTGAGGTTCTTTGTTTTGTTGTTCTTTTTTCTCATCCTGGATGCAATCCTGTGTATAGAGGGATTGGTGCTTGGGAAAAAGAAGAGAAAAGCATGTTCACATGTACACCAACAGGGACTGAATAGGAACATAACTGGCACTGACTAATCAAGAAAGTGATCTTGGTTGCACCGGAAATTCACTGTAATTCACTGAAAATATCAACTCAGTATGTAAAAAAGTCATATTCTACACTCAGAATCATTAGGAATCGGGCTGAAAATAAACTTGCTGATAATGGAATATCCTTATCCAGTTCTTGTGCCTGCAGTTAGAATACCATATGCAATTCTGGTCACTCTGTCTTAAAATGGATATTTGTTGTTGTTACCTTCAAGTCGTTTCTGACTTACAGTGACACTAAGCCAAACAGGGTTTTGTGAAACTGGGAAAGTGTGATGTGTCTCAGGTCACACAGGGGGTTTCCATAGCTGAGCAGGAATTTAACTCTCCAGGGTTGTAATCCAATGCTCAAACCATGACTACATCATGCTGATTAAAAAAAAAAAAGGCAATCCAGACTGAGCTGGGGCCTGGCATCCCTTCTTGAAAGCAGTGGTTCTGAAACTTTAGTCCTCCAGGTGTTTTGGACTTCAGCTCCCAAAAGCCCTAGCCAGCTTGGCCTGTAGTCAAAGATTCTGGGAACTGAAATCCAAAATAACTGGAACAGTAAAGGTTAAGAACCAATTATCTAGAAGGAAAGGGCAAAACAAAAACGAAGCTGAAGGACCTTCGTGCGCAGGTTGTCATTTCATCTCTTCTCCTGGTAGAAGGACATGGCCCATGAAGGGAAAGAAGAATAGTGGAGATCAACAACGGGTTCCAAAGATGGTGCTGCTGGGAGCGATTTGGATTTTTGGATCATGGCCTCTGTTTCCACAAAGATGGTCTTCTGGCAAGGGATGGCCTGCACCTTACAACCGTCGGCCAGAACGTTTTTGCTAACAGTCTTGCAAAACAGATCAAGAGGTCTTTAAACTGAGTTTGAATGGGGAGAGGGACAGTATTATTCTGGGCAAGGATTCATTGAGTACTGTGAAAAATAGCCCACATGATATAGATAGGGCAGGCCAAGTAGAACTAGAGACCAACAAGGAGAGGGAAAGTAACGTTAGTACAGAAATTCCAGAAAGGGCACATTGTCTCAAGTATCTCTACACTAATGCACAGAGCATGGGGAATAAGCAAGATGAACTCCAATTCACAGTACAACAAAATAAATATGATTTAATAGGCATCACTGAAACCTGGTGGGATGGATCTCATGATTGGAATGTAGGAATAGGGGGGTATAACTTATTTCTGAGAAATAGACCAAACAAGAAAGGAGGAGTAGCAGCCTTATATGTCAAGGATGTTTTCTCCTGTGAAGAGATCTATGATTTAAATGTGGGAAGCCATGTTGAGAGCATCTGGGTGAGAATTAAGGGAGCAAGAAACAATAGGGATGTGATTGTGAGGGTTTGCTACAGGCCTCCAGGCCAGCCTGAGGACTTGGATGAGGCCTTCCTGGAGCAGATGACCACACATTCAGAAAGGAGAGATGCCGTGTTAATGGGAGATCTCAATTATCCTGATATTTGTTGGCAGTCAAATTCTTCAAAGACCACAAGGTCCAACAGGTTCCTTGCTTGCCTTGCAGACAATTTCATGGTCCAGAAGGTGGAAGAGGCGACAAGGGAATCAGTTATTTTAGATCTGATCCTGACCAACAGGGATGACCTAGTTGATGAAGTAGAGGTGGTGGGATCCTTAGGAGGGAGTGACCATGCTCTTTTGGAGTTTATCATTCAGTAAGAAGGAGAAGCCAAGTGTAGCCAGACATGCATCCTAAACTTTAAGAAAGCTGATTTCTCTAAATTTAGGGAGTTACTTGTTGAAATCCCATGGTCAAGAATACTAAAAGAGAAAGGAGTTCATGACAGATGGGAGTTTCTTAAAAGTGAGATCCTGAAGGCACAATTGAAAACTGTGCCAATAAGGAGGAAAAAAGGCAGGTGTCTAAAGAAACT
The DNA here is from genome assembly GCA_948472985.1 of Iguana delicatissima. Taxonomy (NCBI): domain Eukaryota; kingdom Metazoa; phylum Chordata; class Lepidosauria; order Squamata; family Iguanidae; genus Iguana; species Iguana delicatissima. Next base: position 144,125 of record CAOKZL010001237.1, read on the forward strand.
GGAATGGTTGATGAAAGAACTCTCAGCTGAGCTAAGTGTTAAAAGAAACATGTACAGGAAATGGAAAAATGGTGAAACTACCAAAGAGGAATTCAAGCAAATAGCCAGGAGATGTAGGGAGAGGGTCAGAAAAGCTAAAGCGCAGAATGAACTCAGGCTTGCCAGAGACATCAAAAACAATAAAAAGGGCTTTTTTAGATATGTCTGCAGCAAAAGGAAAAACAAGGAAATCATAGGATCACTGCGTGGAGAAGGTGACCAATTAATAACGAGGGGAAGTGAGAAGTACTCAATATCTTCTTTGCCTCAGTTTTCTCCCAAAAGGATAGAAGTACCCACCTGCGGCATGGGGAGCAAGTGAGGAAGTGAGGGAAATGCAGCACAGAATAAGTAGAGAAGTAGTACAGGAATATCTGGCTAAACTAGAGGAATTCAAGTCTCCAGAGCCAGATGAATTACATCCAAGGATATTAAAAGAACTGGCAGAAGTAATTTCTGAATGACTTGCAATAATCTTTCAGAACTCTTGGAGAACAGGAGAAGTTCCAGCAGACTGGAGGAGGGCAAATGTCATCCCCATCTTCAAGAAGGGGAAAAAGGAGGACCCTAATAATTATCGCCCGGTCAGCCTGACATCAATTCCAGGAAAGGTCCTAGAGCAGATCATTAAACAGTCAGTTTCTAATTACTTAGAAAGCAATGCCATAATCACTAGAAGCCAGCATGGATTTCTCAGAAATAAGTCAAGCCAGACTAATCTTATCTCTTTTTATGATAGGCTTACAACCTTGATAGATGAAGGGAATCCTGTAGATGTAGCATATCGTGACCTCAGTAAGGCCTTTGACAAAGTTCCCCATGACATTCTTGCAAAGAAGCTAGTAAAATGCAGGCGGGACAGGGGTACTGTTAGTTAGATTTGTAGTTGGTTGACTGACTGAACCCAAAGGGAGATTGTCAAGGAAAATGGGGTGTCAGTTGTAAAAGAAGCTGAACCCACAAGCAGGCTGGGTTGCAAGGCACTGCAAAGATCACCAATGGCTGCTTTTCATCCTAGAGAAAAGTGACTAGTGGGGTGCCACAGGGTTCTGTCCTGGGCCTAGTGCTATTCAACATCTTCATCAATGACTTTGATGAAGGAGTGAAGGGCATGCTGATCAAATTTGCAGATGATGCCAAATTGGGAGGGGTTGCTAATACCCCAGAGGACAGGATCAAATTTCAAAAAAGACCTTGACAGATTGGAGAGCTGAGCAAAAGCTAACAAAATGAAGTTCAACAGAGAGAAATGTAAGGTCCTACACTTAGGAAGAAAAAATGGAATGCACAAATATAGGATGGGGGACACGTGACTGGATATCAGTATGTGTGAAAGGGATCTAGGAGTCTTGGTAGATCACAAGCTGAACATGGGTCAGCAGTGTGATGCCGCAGCCAAGAAAACCAATGCGATTCTTGGTTGCATCAATAGGAGTATGGTGTCTAGATTGAGGGAGGTAATGGTACCTCTCTATCTGCATTGGTTAGGCCTCATTTTGAATACTGTGTACAGTTCTGGGCACCTCAGTTCAAGAAGGATATCGACAAGCTGGAACATGTCCAGAGGAGGGCGACCAAAATGGTGAAGGGTCTGGAAGCCATGCCCTATGAAGAATGGCTTAGGGAGCTGGATATGTTTAGTCTGCAGAAGAGAAGGTTAAGAGGGGACATGATAGCTATGTTTAAATATTTGAAGGGATGTCATGTTGAAGAGGGAGCAGACTTGTTCTCTGCTGCTCCAGAGACTAGGACAAGGAGCAATGAATTCAAGCTGCAGGAAAGGAGACTCCACTTGAACCTCAGGAGGAACTTCCTGATGGTCAGAGCTATGTGGCAGAGGAATATGCTGCCTCAGAGTGTGGTAGAGTCTCCTTCTTTGGTGGTTTTTAAGGAGAGGCTGGATGGCCATCTGTTGGGAATGCTTTGATGGGTGCTCCTGCATGTCAGGGGGTTAGACTCAATGGCCCCTGGGGTCTCTTCCAACTCTATGATTCTATGAACTTTGGGGCAGAAATTAGTTCGTTTTTAAAAAGTAGCTGGGGAAGCCATTACAAAGGCATGTAAAATCATGCATATGAAGGAAAACGTAGGTAGGAGGAAGTTCTCCCTCTTTTACAGTATTAGAACCCAAGAAAACCAGTTGGCATAAATATTCACTGAGATGTGCTTGTATAAAAATATTAGACTCGATTACATTTTCTTACCCTGCTAAATTGCAGTGAAAATGAGGAATTCCCACAAACCCGATTTATGCAATCATAGGACAGATGGTTTTGAACTAAAATGCATTAATGATTTGATTTTGACATGTGCTTATTTGATATAAAATAAAAGTGTGGTTGAACTGTTGTACTGTAATTTGGAAGATCTGAGTCTCCACTGAGTCATGAACTCACTGGTTGAGACTGTGCCAGTCACTCCTCTCTCAGGCCCTTTGCGTGGTAGCTTCCCATCCCGGTATGGGGGTGGACAAGGAGTGGGACCACGACAATGCTTCTGCATGACATCTTCATAGTCCTGCTCCTCTTCTGTTCCCAGGCGGTGGGATTGCGGATTAAATAATTGACCTGCCATCGCGCCACCATCCCGCACTAACCTTTCCTGCTGAAGGGCAGGAAGCATGATGGCAGAGCTTCCTGCCCCAGCGCAGCCTGGGAAAATAACTGGCTGCAGTGCAGAAGGAAGAGGCATATACATCATGCTCCCTTCTGCAGGGAGCCAGTCCAACATGGAGGGGAGTGCTCCCTTCACACTCCCTTTCCATCAGAGCCACTGCCGGGATTGCCACCAGAGGACCATGCAAGAAGGTAGGGTGCAGAAAGGGCTTCAGTTAGACCTACCTCACAGGAGTGTGTTTGAGGATTAACAGTGAGCATGAGCAAAATTATTGTAGGAATTGTGAGGATATATAAATATAATAAGTAACTAAGTGAATAGCATATTTTTCTCCAAGATTTTTTTTCCCCCCACAAAGCAATTTAGGCAGGATTTTAGTGCAGTACCTATTGTAAATATAGTTCATCCAAAAGGGAATATAAATACTATGCCATATATCCAGTTAAGAAATGATACATCCATATGAATTTTGTCAAGTGTTTCAATAGATGTAGGTGGCTTTAGGAATATTTGCTTACAATGAGCAGAAGTTAATAAAAGGTGGCAGTTTGGTTAATTCCAAGGCTAAAACATTTTAAACCAACAAGTAGCAAGAATATTTTGGAATCATCTTTGCCTCCAGATGGTCCACCTATTTGCTGTGCTGGGCACTACATGATCTGGAAACCATGCCCTATGAGGATAGACTTAGGGAGCTGGGTATGTTTAGTCTGAAGAAGAGAGGGTTAAGAGGGGACTGATAGCCATGTTTAAATATTTGAAGGGATGCCATGTAGAGGAGGGAGAGGGCTTGTTTTCTGCTGCTCCAGAGACCAGGACAAGGAGCAATGGATTCAAGTTGCAAGAAAGGAGATTCCACCTAAACCTCAGGAAGAACTTCCTGACGGTCAGGGCTGTCCGGCAGTGGAATATGCTGCCTCGGAGTGTAGTGGAGTCTCCTTCTTTGGAGGTTTTTAAGCAGAGGCTAGATGGCTATCTGTCAGGAGTGCTTTGAGGGTGTTCCTGCATGGCAGGGGGTTCGACTGGATGGCCCATGTGGTCTCTTCCAACTCTACATTTCTATGATTCTATGATTCTATGATCTGTCCCAGAAAACTTTCTTTTGAAATTCTCAGACTCAGGGCCAGTGTGGGAATCATTAAGCAAAAAAAAAAAGAAAGGTAAGGAGGTGAGATTATAAAGGAGTGGGAAAGGAGGGGGAAAGAGAAAGCAAAGTAAAAGAGTTTTTTGGTGAGGTGAGTGAGAAAGGGATGTAGCTGTTTCCTTCTCTTTAAAGCCTCAAAATGGGGATTAAAGGGGGGAATAATATCATAGATCATATTTTTCACCATCAATTTGGTAAGGCTTTTAATGTTGCCATGTAAGGTAAACTTAAATATGCATTTAACTAAATTGTTTAAAATGCTCCCCTTTCAACAGAAGCATAACAGAATTAGGTTTTTAAGCATACTAATACTAAAGTTACCTTTTTTCTCTCTCTCAGTGTATGTGCAATAACAGCAAACTGTGTAACTACTAATGTGCTGACATTTCATGACACTCAAAATCTGTGTAAGGGTTTTTTTAGATTGGTCCAAAGAACCATGAGTTCTCATTATATTATTCCTTGAGTTTTGTTGGTTGTTGATGTCTCTGTATCCAGTTATTCCACTCTTTTGCAAGGCTGCTAGTACTAATTTCTTGGGTCTGTAACAGGGCTCTTCAAAATTTTTTTTTTTTTAATGGGTTGTAGTTTGCAGAAGTGATCATATGGGTCAGCGGGCAAATTTTCTTCTCTTGCCTTTTTTTTAAAGTTCTGTTAGGAGTTGTAGAGTTATTGTGCAAATGTGTCATTTTAGTGATGCACTATGGCACTATATTTTTAAAAAAGGAAGGGAAGAGAAAGGAACATATTGTACTGGTGTATTTTGGAAACAAAAAGAAATCCACTTGAAGGTGAGAATGAAATGTTGCCGTTAGTGCCAGAAATCGCCAGAAGGTACTCTGGGACAAAAAAAAATGTTGCTTGGGTTTTCTTAATGAACCTACACATACTATAGCCTCCTGACACATTTGCCCCATCTGGAAGAGGTCTGTAACAGCTGCCTCCCTCTGCATAATGAGAGAGCTGTCCTGGATGCCCAATGATCATTTAAAGCTCTTGTCTATGGGATGCACCTGCCAAAATTTATCAGACCTGCCTAAACAGCATAGCCAGCTGTGTTATGTAAAAGGCAGATGGGGTCTCCTGCTGATTCTCTGAAATCAGCAAGAGATTGATTGATTGATTGATTGATTGATGGACTGGAATATTTCTATCCCACCCAATATCAAAAGGTCTCAGGGCAGTATACATGTAGAATCAATACTAACTTGTTAAAACGTTCTAAAATGATAACAATAATTTAAATACACTAAAAATATATTAGACACATTAATGAGTTAAAACAGGTTTAAAAGATTAAACCAATTTTAAAATTGCTGTATATAGCATTTGAAGTAAACCAGTAAGGCCCTACAAATTAGCTGGTTGACATCCTGTTCAGTAATTACAATGTCATATGCCTGACTTAAAACACTGCAATTATTCCAATTTACACTTATGGTTGTTACACAATCACAACAACCAAAAGTGCCCCCAAAATCCTACCTTTGAAGCCGTTTGGCCCTTCCTATCACAGCCATTTCTAAGGTACTAGACAGCAGGGTGGTGAATAATGATGTGTCCAGCTCTGTCCCAGGCCATTTCTGCACTAGACTGTTATAGCGCTATTATTCGACTTGCAACATCCTATGGAATAATACTGCTATAACAGTCTAGTGCAGAAATGGCCATAGTCACAGGGCGTGCTGAGACAGACTGCTGTGACAGGATCCTGACAGGGGTCTCTATAGCTGTCTCAGTTGTTAACAAAATTATGTTGCTGGAAGAGACCACAAAGGCCATGAAGTCCAACCCTCCTAGCATGCAGGAATACACCATCAAAGCATTCTCAACAGATGGCCATCCAGCCTCTGTTTAAAAACCTCCAAAGAAGGACACTCCAAACTGCTGTTACCATCAGGAAGTTCTTCCTAATGTTTAGGTTGAATCTCTTTTCCTCAAGTCTGAAGCCACTGCTCCATGTCCTAGGCCATTGCTACACTCCACTGTTATAGTGCTAATATTCCACTTTCAACATCCTATGGAATCTTGGGAATTGCAGTGTACGGAGGGGCATCTTTGGCCTCAGTGAACTGCAAACCCCAGAATTATACAGAATGTTGAAAGCAGAATAATCATACTATTACAGTGTAGAGCAGAAATGGCCCTAGTCTCTGGGGCAGCAGGGGGAAAAAAGAACTCACAGAATTACTGTTTTAAAAAGAGAAACCCAGGAACTGATGTACAGTTTAGGAAAGCCTGAAAACAGAAGGACAGAAAGGGCAACACGCTGTTCCCTCTTCTCCCTTCAGTTAATTAGCTGAGTGTCAACTACTTTTTCACTTTGAGCTAAATATGCAGCAACGGAAATAAGCTGATGACAAAGGGGGAAAGTGGGAGAAGGGGAGAGAAACCCTCAGTGTGCTAAAGGCAGCTGAGAAGGTGGGACAGCAGTGGTGTAATAGTTTGAGTGTCAGACTATGGCTATTTCCACACTAGAGTGTTATAGTATTATGATTCCACTTTCATGTCTGGCCCCTCCCAAAACTGCAAACCCCAGGATTCCATAGAATGTTGAAAGTGGAATCATAGCGCTATAACTGTCTAGTGTGGAGATGGCCTATGATTCTGGAGACCAGGGTTCAAATCCCCACTTGGCCATGGAAACCCACTGGGTGATCATACTCTCAGCCTGTGAAGGAGGTAAAGGCAACTTCCTCTGAACAAATTTTGCCAAGAGAACCCAGTGACAGGGTTGCCTCAGAGTCCCGTAAGTCAGAAACAACTTGAAGGCACACATCAAACAGCAACAACAACAGCTGCAACAACAACAACAACAACAGAGAATTAATCAGGATTGTTTCTGCTAAACTGGGGTAGTGGGAGGGTACGCTGTTTTCTGCATTATCTGCCCTTGGCACATAAATTATCTCACTTGGTGGCCATTTGGTGACCCCTGGGCTACCAGGCCTTGGACTTGGATCTCAAAGTCCAATCCTAGTGGAACCATTGGGCTGAAAACATCGTGTATGCCTCCTTGAATTTATTTATATTTATTTATGATTTAATTAATTAATTTTTCTCTTGCCTTTCTCCCAATATGGGACACTGGGTGGCTTACAATTTGCGTTAAAATAAAAATAAAATCAAAACAATTGATACCATAAAAGTTTAAAAACTATCAAACATGCATCATACGAAAAATATTAATCTGAAACAATCTTAAAAAGCAGTTAAAATGTAATAATAATGATTCAGATACAAATACAACACACTCCAGTGAAACGAGTTTCTGCACTAAGCAGTTAATGCTCAAAGGCCTGAGAAGACAGAAATGTATTTGCCTGCCAGTAGAAAGAGAACAGAGATGAGAGCCAACTTTGCTTCCCATGGCAAGGAATTCCACAATATGGGACCAGCTACTGAGACAACTCTCTCCTGCGTCCTCATCAAACATGCTTGTGATGATGATAGGGTCAAAACAAAGCTCTCCCCTGCTGATCTTAAAATCCTGGCAATTTCATATTGGGCGATACAGTCTTTTGTGGAATGCTGTGGTAGAAGAATGAAAGAGACTAATACATAAGCAAATACAAACAGGAAGAAAAGCCATTTTTACATATACTAGGCTGAGCCAGTGTCGGGTAGTGGTTTGAGCATTGGACTACGACCCTGGAGATCCAGGTTCAGTTCTCCACTCGGCCTGGGAAATCCAGTGAGTGACCTTGGACACACCACATACTCTCAGCCCCAGAAAACTCTGTGGCAGGTTCACCTTAAGTTTGCCATAAGTTGGAAAAGACTTGAAGGCACACAACAACAACAAGGCTGAGACTGTGAAAGAGCTATTAATTTTCTTCTCTCTTTATTTCTAATACAGGTATCTGCTCTTCATTGGTGGGAAGTATGGCGACAGTACATCAGCCCTGAGGAACCACTGCCTTGTTGTCCTTTGTGTACTGCTGGGTGTGACATCCATTCTCACACACAGGCAGAAACCCCTCAGCTGTCTAACAAGTAGTCCCTCATGTTAAAACAAGTCATGGGCAGCATCCGGGTAAACAGGTAAGAGAACCCCACCCAGCTTTCCTAATTCTCTATTGAGCTCAAGAAATGGGAATTAAACCCTCTTGGATTTTAGATAGTGTGAATGATTTCTCTCTCTCTCTTCCTCTCATCTGTTATACACTAAACTAAAATATTTCTGTTAGGTATTTGCTATGACAGCATCCTCTGAGAAAATGATGATGTCAAGAAAAACTTTCCATGGTGAAACTGCAATGGATATAGCTCTCTTCTTGTTAAGGCAAAATGGAGACAGAGAGGGTGACATGTATTGTGAAGATAAGAAGATAAAGGCAGGTCACAGCTCTTGGAGGGAGGGAGTTTCTTTCAGGCTATGTGCCAACCCTTTGTTTCTTGATCTCTAAATTACACCTTTGGCTTTAGATATAGGATGCTGGGAAACACGTTTGTTGCTGTAGCAACAGAATTGTCTAGAACCCAGGAAGTGTATAAACATTGTCACAGATGCACAATTAGATCAGCAATGGAGAACAGAACAGAAAATAGACCCTTCCAGACTTATGCAATGCAGAGGTAAAACGTTATAAAACCACATTCACTGAGCCCCTCATTTACCAATGCCGATTGCACTTATTTCTCCTTGTTAATCAAGACCTGGAGGCCACTCTAGTTGTTCAAGTTGTAGGTTTCCTTGCTGGAGAATAATATATGCATATCAGTCAAATAAATCACTGTGCCTTTGTAGTACCAGTTAGCTTGGAGGTGGAAAATCTGTGGTCCTCTAGATCTAGTGGTACTGAGCCACCATGGGTCACAATGAGCATGATTAGTGGTGAGGCATAATGTGAACTGTAGTTCAACAATCTTTAGAGGTTCATAGTTTCCCTAGCTGTGAACTAGCTGGACATTTCCACCACAGCATTGCTTTGATTAGATTCAAAGATGGAATGCTGCATTTTGATTTGGACAACCTAGAGACTGAAAAGCATGTGTTTCTGCAACCTTGCGCTTCACGTAACAGCCAAAATGAATATGTGGCAAAGACACTTACGGGGATTGAGTCCTTTCATTCCTCTCTGTAGGCATGTGCCTTCGACTTATCTGTCAACTTATGCCAATCTCATGAATTTCAGAGAGGGGCTTAGGCAAGAAATAGAGGTGATTTGCCATTGCTTTCTCTGAAATATACCCTACATCACCTGATAGTCCCCATCCAAATACTAACCAGGTATGACCCTGCTTAGCTTCCAAGATGAAACAAGATCTGGTACTTTCTGGGTGTTTCAACCTCCTTTCATCCCTACTTCTATGTTTAGATTCTGATTTCTACATTTATATTCTAATTGCCTTTTTCTCTCTCTCATACCAAACAAGATCTGAGAAATGGAAAAATATCATCTTCAAGAATAGAAAATTATTTTAATTGCACTTTTTTTTAAAAGTCAGTGATTCACTCTACTAAATCTTTGTTGAATATAGGAATGTTAAAATTCGCCATGCTCTCTGCCTTTTTCTCTTTTAAAGTACCATACAGGCATATACAAGAAGGTCCAATGCAGGGATTCTGTGGTAAGGGAGTTGGAGTACTTGAAAAGTTACCTTAAAAACCCAATTAGTTACAGTTACCTTTTAGATGGTAATTAGTTAATGTTGTAGTTGTGATTTTTAGAAGTGGCCTTTTAAGGTCAAAATGCTACAGTTGCTGACTGTGAAACAAATTACACTCTGTAACAATACACGCACACACACACACACACACATATATCTATCACACTTACCATTACACTACAAAAAGAATGAAATTATTCTTTGTTAGATAGTTTTCATAATGTACCTGAGCCTCAGTTAATTTAGAAAGGAATTCATGACAAGTAACATTCCTTGAAACTAGTTACTTCCAAGCTCAGATTAGCAAACAGAGGTTTTAAGGGGACACGAATTGTCTTTCCTCCACTTTTAACTATAATCTCTTTCTCCCCTACTCATAAGGTACAGTATTGTCTCCACTGAAGAGGATGGGCATAAGGTCTCCTCCCTTGGCAGCATTAATGCTTACAGCCGGAATGGGAAAGGCCACGCGCCACGACGGAAACGCCGCAACCGTTTTGTTAAAAAGAATGGCCAATGCAACGTCTATTTTGCCAACTTAAGCAACAAGTCTCAGCGTTACATGGCTGATATTTTCACAACATGTGTGGACACCCGTTGGCGCTACATGTTCATGATCTTTTCAGCAACCTTCTTGGTCTCCTGGCTGTTTTTTGGCCTTCTCTTCTGGATCATTGCTTTCTTTCATGGTGACTTAGATGTCCCAAGTGCAGGAGGTGACCCTACTCCTACAAAACCCTGCATCAATCATGTCAATGGTTTCTTGGGAGCGTTCCTCTTTTCAGTTGAAACACAGACAACCATTGGCTATGGTTTCCGATATGTGACTGAGGAGTGCCCACTAGCCATCATGGTGGTAGTGGTACAATCCATTGTAGGTTGTGTTATTGACTCTTTCATGATTGGTACCATCATGGCTAAGATGGCCCGCCCCAAGAAAAGGGCTCAGACTCTCCTTTTCAGCCATCATGCTGTCATCTCTCTACGGGATGGCAAACTCTGTCTCATGTGGCGGGTGGGAAATTTGAGGAGAAGCCATATTGTGGAAGCTCATGTTCGGGCTCAGCTTATCAAGCCCTATATGACAGCAGAAGGTGAATATCTTCCCCTGGACCAGCGGGATCTGAATGTGGGCTATGACATAGGCCTGGACCGCATCTTCTTAGTGTCTCCCATTATTATTGTCCATGAGATTGATGAAGAAAGTCCACTCTATGCAATGGGTAAGGAAGAGCTGGAGAGAGAGGACTTTGAGATTGTTGTCATCCTTGAGGGCATGGTGGAAGCTACGGCAATGACCACACAGGCTCGCAGCTCCTACCTGGCCAGTGAGATCCTTTGGGGCCACCGTTTTGAGCCTGTTATCTTTGAGGATAAGAAACGCTATAAGGTGGACTATTCACGCTTCCACAAGACCTATGAAGTGGCAGGAACCCCTTGCTGCTCTGCTCGAGAATTGCAGGAGAGTAAGATTACCATCCTGCCTTCCCCTCCACCACCGCCCAGTGCCTTCTGCTATGAGAATGAGCTGGCTCTTGTCAGCCAAGATGAAGAGGAGGAAGATGACTTGGATGTAGGAGTAGATTTGGGAGGAGTAGATTTGGGAGGAGGAACTAAGGAGGATGCAGGAGTCATACCCATGATGGAGTTTGGGAGCCACATGGATCTTGATCGGTTGCAGGTCTCCATTCCCCTGGATGCACTCTCATACCGCAGGGAATCAGCCATTTAAGGTCCTAGCCTAGCTTTCCAGCCCACATATTTTCTCCTATGTTTCTTTATCCAAAACACCAATATGTGTAGTTGGGAAAGTCTTGCAGTCCTTCATTTACCAACTGTTAGAAACTTGACTGCATATAGATATGACTGTTCCTCTGGTGTTGAATACTTCAGGTTTCTTTCCATAAGGTTAGGAATTGGTTTTTAAAGATCCTGAACTCAGCAGAGCACTGATCCTCATTCTCCCACTCCTGCTTGTCTGTGGGCCCAAACTGGAAGACAGCAATTGCTGCCGCAGGCTAGGATGATAATGGGACATATTTCATGCCAGCAAGAGGACCAGTGCCTGCTAAGGTGACTGATATTATTGCTGCAGAAAATGTCAGTCAAACTGGGATGAATTGGAGAACCTATTCTTTCAAGCACAGGGCAGTGGAAGATACTTTGCATGGGTTTTTATTATTTGCAGCATACCCAAAATGTTAAACTGAGATGGAATAACTTTATCTTCCACTGTTCTCACACGTGAGCCTTTAATCTCTGTCTCATTCAGGTTATTGATATCCATGACACCCAACTATCTTACCACCAAGTCTTCTATGAACCTTTGAAATTCAGATCCCTCCCCACTGAGATGCAAATGAAGCCAAGAGGGAAGAGTTGCAGTGGGGCCATATGTGAACAATCTGTACATGGTTTCTCCCAACCAATGATATCTGTGTGCTCACCCTGCCTTCTCCATCTAACTTACCCCATGTTTTCACTTGGAAAACTGATATTGGAACTATTTATTTTTAAATAAAATACAATTTTCCAGGGGAAGCCTGGAAACAAAGACCAGGGAGTCCCAAGTTCAGTACAAGGTGCCATGGTTATTATTTGTTTGATGATAAGCTATTTATAAGAATATACCACAGATTAAATTAGATTAATATTAAATTAGATTTATATTTTTCTCTCACTACCAACGGATTCTGGGAAATAGTTCTATAATAGATCTGAAACTGTTAGGTCATTGCCTCCGTAGCAAGTTATTTCTAGCATTTTTGAGGGGCTGCCACAACAGCTGCACTGGTGAGTATTCACAATTGTTTTGTAGTTCATATATTCCTACAGAGAGTATACCAGACAATTTTGGCTGTTTGTTGTTCTGGATGCTTCATCAACACATATCCAAACTACCACAAAACTTACAATCTAGACAAAAATGATAGTGGAGTACAGTGTTTCCAAGTGTGGTGGAGTCTCCTTCTTTAGGAGGTTTTTAAACAGAGGCTGGATGGCCATCTGTTGGGAGTGCTTTGAGTGTGGCCATTTCTGCACTAGACTGTTATAGCGCTATTATTCCACTTTCAACATCCTATGGAATCCTGGGGTTTGCAGTTTCGGGAGGGGCCAGCCGTGTGTTCCTGTATGGCAGGGGAATGGACTTGGTGGTCATTATGGTCTCTTCCAGCTCTTTGAGTCTATGAGTGTTTGACAAGTGGCATAGCAGGACCAGAGCTGGCACAGTTGAAATAGCAGGTGCAACACTCTTCTGTCTGTCTGTCTGTCTGTCTGTCTGTCTGTCTGTCTGTCTATCTATCTATCTATCTATCTATCTATCTATCTATCTATCTATCTATCTATCTATCTATCTATCTATCTGTCCATCTATGAGAACAGAGGCAATGGTGTCTCTGATATCCCGGAGCTTTGGACTCTTCTAAGAAACATGGCTGTGGGAACTATCATGATCTGTGCTTGTATCTCAAACTTTACTACTACACGTAGCACCTAAGGCAAAGCAGGAATGGACTCATATTAATTTCTCTTTTACCCTTTCAGGTCTCAATCTTAATCTCAACTACAGTAAACTAGTTGAATCAATGAGATTTATGCATCATTGAACAATTGATTCAAAGAGTGTACTTTATTTGGAATTAAATAATAGGATTCAAAGTGTATCCACACTGCAATTATAGCAGTTTGATGCTATTTGAGCTGCCATGACTCCATGCTATGGAATCTTGGGATTTGTAGCTCAGTGAGGCACTGAAAATTCTTCACTTGAGTGCTCTAGTGATGTGGTTGTGGGGTCTGAACTAGCGCAATATAGCAGAATTTGTAAGCACATTACCGAACTGCATATCTCAGGATTCTGTAAGGAGATGGAGTTATAACTGTTAAAGCGGTATCAAAGTGCAATAAACTGCATAGTGTGGATATATTGTCACATGTGCCACAGGCCAAGTACAGAAAAAAAGGAAGATTGATGAAGATGAGAAAGTCAAATGTGTGACAAACCTAAAAAGCAAAGATAGGAGCTGAAGACACAATAATTGGGATATTTCTACAGTCTACAGTCAAGGTATTTAGGTATGTGGTAGATTGGAGGCATAAAGAGAGGACAGCTATATCTAATGAAGAGCTTTAAGTTGCTTCAGTACACATGCTGTATAAATTTGGCTGGAAGAATTGGTAGAATCCAACTGTTTCATGATCTGGCCTTCCACAGCTCACAAACCAAATTTATCATTGGCATATCATTGGCAAGTAAAGAAACCTGATATTGAAACTGGTGAGACAATTTTTGGAGAAAATATTTTAGTATCGCTCCACATAGATAACAAAGGCAATTTTATTTTATTGAGTGCTGCTGAATACTCATTTTTTAACCATGTCAAAGCTTTGCTGCTCATAAGTGATAAAGTTTGGAATAGATTGGTCTACCTTTCCTCATTAAGGGAACTGTCATTTACACCCTGGCGTTCTTTAGTTATCAAGGAAAAGGACGAGAAAGAAATGATAGAAATCTGAACCTGAACAAGGAATAAGCAAGGTGGGAAGTGGAAAGAAAGACATAGAATGGGAGAATTAACAGAGGAGAAGAAAGAGGTTATCTGCATATGAATCCCTCCAATATTTCACATATGAAAGCAAGAGCATTTTGCTTAGGTCAGGACTGGGAATCATAAGCCTTTCTAGATGTTGCAAGACTACAGTTACCAGGAGCCCTAGCTAGCATAGTCAATGGTAAGAAATGCTGAGAACTGCAGTCCAACAATATCTGAGTAGCTCCAAGATTCTCACTCTTTGACCATATCCACACTACACTGTTATAGTGCTATTACCCGTATTTGCCAGCATATAAGATGCACCAGCATATAGGATGCACCCCATTTATATGCTGGCAAATACTGTTTGCCAGCATATGAGACGTACCAGCGTATAATACTCACCCCATTTTCAAACAGTATTTTCTTGTGGAAAAAGTGAGTCTTATATGCCAGCAAATACAGTATTTCACTTTGAACATCCTGTGGAATCCTGGGGTTTGCAGTTTAGAGAATTTAGAGAATATATAAGCTATTTAGAAGTCTCAGCCAGAGAGTTTTTTGGCCTCAATAAACTACAAACTCCAGAATCACTTTTAGTGTGTCTGTACGTACATGTGTGATCCATAGTGCACTATGGAGACAAAAATTGGCCATTTACACATTGCCAAAAAATGAGGAAAAAAGGGACATAGATTTGCATAAAATGTGTCCATGCTAATGTGTATGGATACATATAGAATATATAACCTAGTTATAATGAATACATAATGCGATATCTCCTAGGCAAACCCTCCCAAACCTATTTTACTAGATAGCCACTGCACTGAGAGATGAAGGTCTGTTCTGCTGGCAATCAGGACACAGCAGGGTAACGTTTCCATCCCTTTCTCACTCATCAGCGAGGCTGTGACAATCATAAGCAGGACCCCTGCTTGTAATTCCTTGTTGCAGCCTCACTCCCTCACAGGAGGGGAGTAGAAACCTCATGCTCCTGTGCCACCAATCCCCAGCTCAACAGACCTCCATCTCATGGTGTGGCTGCTGCCTGGAAAAGTAGGTTTGTGAAAAAGTGCCACAATTATGATGATCTAGTATGAATGCTGCATCCTAGCCAGTGCAGTCAGTGTGTAATATGATGGGGTTGCAGTCCAGCAAAGTCTGGAAGGGCAGATGTTCCCTATGACCCTGGAGACCAGGGTTTGATTCCCTGCTCAGCCATGGAAACCCACTGGATGACTTTGGGTGCATTATACACTCTCAGCCCCAGAAAACCCCTTGTTAGTGTGATATCATGGTCCCCTTGACAATAGGTTCACCTTAGGGTCACCATAAGTTGGAAACAACTTGAATGCACACCACTACCACCACCAGAGACCTAAATACACTAAAGGCACTATATCCCATTTGATCTCAGAAGCTAAGCAGGGTCAGCTCTCGTTAGTACACAGATGGGAGGCCACCATTGAATATCAGGAGCTGTAGGCTATATTTCAGAGAATGGAATTGAAAAATTACCTCTGAGTATTCCTTGTCTAAGAAAACTCTATGAAATTCATACAAACCATGTCAACAGGTGACTTGAACACCCACACTCATTCAGACACACACACACGCACACACACACACACTATGGATTCCTCATTGCTTGCCTGATACACATGCAGCCTCACATGGAGATTGCTGATCCATATGTGTGCCAGAACTTCCACCTCTCACAATCTTTCCTCCTCTGTGGTAATTAATGACATCTTTTCTCTAAGGGTATGAGTGAGGCCTAGTATTGACCTGGCTTTTAATATAGCTTTCAGAGGCCGGCACTTGTTTCCAGGGCATTAGCTAATGGACCGAGAAGGAAGGGCTCTGTGCATGAGGACAAAAGAATCCAGGACACACTGTACACACATTCCCTGTACCAGAGTTCAGAACACTTGTGGGATTGTAACTCCTACAATCCCACAGAAATTATAATCCAAGAAGTCACCTTTCCAAGATCTGTCCTCCCACAACCTGGCTGATGGAAAAGGTGGATATCATCAGTAGAGAAGATGGATTATATCTGTCTGACAGCGCCATCTCATAGTGCACACCAAGAAACACACATCAAATTTGCTGAGGCTGGCCAAGTCCTAACGACAGAAGCCAAGCTTTCACATGCCCCAAATTTATGGAGAAGGACTGGACAAAAGAATTCAAAAGTAGAGAAAAAGGAAGTGAGGGTTAATTATTTGCAAATGCAGAAGTGGAGCCCAGGGCCTGCAACCAGGAATTGGTGTATTAGAAAGATGCATAAATTCCTTAAACATTCATCGGTTTGTGCCTGCACATTCACATGAGGAGAACAGTGCAGAGGCTCACTGGAATTCAGCTATTGGCACATAAATACAAGGCTATGGAAGCCTCTGCAGTATTGATCACTCCATCTCTCTCTCTCACTTTCCTCTTTTTTAAAAAATTAGTTTAAACACATATAATCTAATTCACAAAGAAATATACATGCAGAAAAAGAAATGTATATTTGGAAAAAAAACTTAAAGAAGAAAAGAAAAATTAAAACACAATACTAACACACTAAACTAAAACACTGAATACTAACTCACTAAAACACAAAAGGCCTCTGACCCCTCCAAGCCAAACTGTAATGAAGGAGGTCGGGGGAGAAAACATATTATTCTACCATTACAAATCCAATGATGTAATCCTGCTAGAATTAGTAGTAACCATAGCCACAGATTATTTCAGCATTAGATTTCTTATTGCTCAAAAAGTTTAATTTCCAGTCTTTCAAAAAATCTTTAATTGGCTTATCCTTTAAAACCCATATTAGTTTGACAATTTGGGCTAACCCATCAACATTAATTCATTCTTCCTTCATCGGTGCTTCAGTGCATTTCCAGGGTCCTTTCCGTACTAGCCTGTTATAGTGCTATGATTCCACTTTCAAAATCCTCTGGAATCCTGGGGTTTGCAGTTTAGGGAAGGGCCGAACGTCCCTTCCCGAAACTGCAAACCTCAGGATTCCAGAGGATGTTGAAAGTGGAATCATAGTGCTATAACAGGCTAGTGCGGAAATGGCCCAGGTTTGAGCAAACAATGTTCTTGCTACTGTTATAGAGTGAAGACATAATCGATACTTACTATCAATTTTTTATCCATAATACCCAGCAAAAACATTTCTGGTGACATTATGAAATCTACTTTAATTTTTTTTTGTTTTAACATTTAAATCTTAGATCTATAGCTTTTCACCTTCTTACAAGTCCACCCCATAGGAAAAAAGGAGTCCTCCTTATCTTGACATCCCCAACATTGATTTGAAATATTTTTAGGTATTTTCAATGGCTTATTTGGGGTAAGATACCATCTATGCATCATTTATACATGTTTTCTTTTAGATTACTATACAAACTAATTTAAAGCATATCTATAAACCACATTTTTCCCCATAAATCCATTTGAACATTGTGCCCAAAATTTTGGACTCACTTACTCTCAGTATCAATAACTCCATTTCTGTTGCGTTTGGGATCTACCCAGGCTATGCACTGCCCTGACTGGATGTGTGTACTAAGTTTTCACATTGTTGCACTACAAAAAACCAAGCAGATGGGTGGTGCACAATACAGTAAGGGAAGGTATATTCCAAGCTTGGGAAATATCCCCTTTGGACTACATCTTCCAGAATCCCCTAGCCATCATGGCCACCAGTATAATGCTGGCAGGGGTAATTCTAGGAGCTGCAGTCAATAAATGGCCTATTCTAAGCTCTGAAAAAAAATTACAGGACTCCAGCTAGTTTTTGTTTTTAATGGTAGTCTGGAGACAGTACATCCTCAGCTAATGGATTTTGACACCATCTTGTTCCAAATGCATACTTTTCTATCAAGTGGAAAATTAATGTTTTCATTTGGTTGCAGCCAGTTCAAGCGCAAGAAAATCAATATTCTATGAATCAGCCTGTTAGATACAGCCTCTCTATTGGTTATAAGTTGAATTTCTCGCTACTAATTGGTATATGTAAACAGATCAAAAACATGTGCTGTCCACATGGATAGAGAATTTTGCAGAGTGTGTGAGTGGAATTTTCTTTTGTGCTGTACAAGTCTCTGCAACCTCCTGTCTCTAGGATCTGACCCTCTGAAGTAACAACTTGACAAGTGGAAATGCTACTCAACAATCTTGTGAAAACCTAGGCAATGGAGACTCAGCCACAAGAACAAATTTTGTAATTCTGTCTCAAACTGCTTCCCAAAATTTTGAAGAAGGCAATAGCTCTGCTGCTAGAGATGGTGGAAACTGCATTACAACTAACTTGGATGGCACCAGCTGGGAAAGGCTGATTTAGATCATGGGAAGAATCCATGTTACTATAAATTAGCCATAGATAGTTATGTGAAGCAATATTGACAAGCTGATTGTGAAAAAAGAAACAGACTGAAAGGAAAATTTATTAAATAAGATATTTATTTCCTTTTATTAACAATGGGATTTCCTCAGAGATATGTGTCTCAGTAACCAGGCTTGCAAATTAAGGTCATGCTTATCTTTTACAACCACAAAAAAGCACCATAAATATCAGGAATTTCTCCCTGCCAGCCGATGGCCAGCAAGAGAGGAGAGAGGTCAGGAACACTTGGGGAGTCCAAATATACCAAACACCAGGAAAACACACACCAAGCCACATCAAGGTCCAGTCCAAAGGTTCAGGAGGCAGAGATCCATCCGTAGGGTTTCAGGGAGCAGGAGACATGAAGGTCGTGAGGGCTTGCTGATAATTTGCTGCAAGCAGGAAGCAGCCATGCTGGCAGACTTAAATAGCCCCTGTGAGCAGGTGCTGCTCATGATTGTTTCCTCAGCCTAGTCCATGCAGCCCCCCTCTGAGCAGCCCGTTTCAGCCTTCCGCGTGATTGAGAGCTGATGGGCACAGCTGGCTGCAACTCCTCTGCATCACTGCTGGTTCTCTCTCTGTCATGAGCTGGCTGGGGCAACTCTGTCTCTGTTTGACCTTCCAGTGCAGGGGATGTTTGCAGGTTGACTTGCTCACTCACTGGCTCGGCCCCCTGCACAATCAGTTGCTCCTCAATCACAGCATCATCATCTATCACACTAAACATGAAGTGTATAAGTGTTGAAAAGCACATATTGTGACAAACAGATGTCTTTCATCACTTGACAGAGCATCATTTCTAAAAAAAAATACTAAACATTTTGTGAGATATAATGTTTCACCTTGAATGTATGTCAACTTGAAGAATAAATGAACCACCCTCGTCCAGGTCTTATTTTTTTAAATCTGCTCTGTCTTAATTTTCAAACAGTCATCTCAGCTCAGTCCTTGTCATCACTAGCCAGGTGGCCGGCTGTATGGATTGAGTCTGGAAGAAGGTAAGTTAATAGATAGCATTAGTGAAAAGAACAACAATGAGAATGTGAGATTGCTCCTCTTAGGGAGGGTGATCCACTTACAACATCTAGGAAATGTGTGTGGGGGTGTACATGTGTGCATATGTACACGCTTGCATAGATTACATTTCCAGAGTCCAGCATGTCCAGACTTTTAGTCTGCAAAACTACCCTTTCTATACTCTGAATGCTTGTTTAAAGGCCCTCCCAAAATATCACTATGATAATAACTCTTAACAAAGGATAATACCCTCAAAGTACTTTATTTTTGTCTCTGAGTCTGATGTTTCATCATTACTACTGCAGTGCTGGATTGGAATATTAGAACACAAATCCTTCTCAAAATGACCTTTGAAGTTTCAGGTAGTCCAAGTTTCTAATATCCATGGTGCAGCTATTCGCTATAGGACTTGATTAAAGCCATGTGCGGTATGAGGAACAACTATTTTGCTGATAGTAAACAGGTGCATTCTGATTGGTTTATACCGTGTGTTTGCAGACTTTACACAGTTGGCTGAGGGCCCTTTTGTATGTGTACATGTATCTTCAATGTGCCTGTTGACATATGGCATACCCCCTTTTACACTACAGAATTACAATACTATAATTTCACTTTATGTTGCTACGGCAACATAATTTGTATTGTTCTTTTAAACTGTGAGCTGCTTTGAGTCCCAATTCTGGGGGGAAAATAAGATACAAATAAATATAACAACGACAACATCCTGTAGAATATTGGGATTTGCAGTATAGAGGGAGGCATTTAGAACTTTCAACCAGAGAGCTCCAGTGCCTCACCCAACTACAAACTCCAGAATTCCACAGGGTGCAGCTAGGGCAGTTAAAGTGGAATAACAGTGCTATAATGATGTAGTATGATAGGGACCTTGGTGGCAGAAGCAGGATTAGTTCATCCTGCTTGATGCAAAAGGCAAGATGGTGTACTCTTTCCATTCCATGGATAGAAGCCAACTGGATAAGCAGAGAAATCTTACTTAAATGCTGGCAATGTGATGGTGTCCTCAGAGACAATAGGCTGATTTAGGAGCCTAGAGCAGGCAGGGTGGCATACACAATCCTCCTGTCTCTAACACTGTGGAACTGCTAGCAGTGCAGGAGGAAAGCTGCTTAGGAGGAACAGCTGGGGTGTTTTTGCTAACTCTGTCCTGTTCTTCAGGTTTGAGCATTGGACTATGATCCTGGAGACCAAGGTTCAATTTCCTGCTCAGCCATGGAAACCCATTGGGTGAATTGGGTGCATCACACATTCTCAGCCCCAGAAAACCACATGATAGGTTCACCTTAGGGTTGCCATAAATCAGCAATGACTTGAAGATACGCAACAACAACATTCCTGTGTCACATCTGCTTCCTGAATTGCCTCCTCTGTGTAATAGTAGGGCTGGTCTTGGGCAGAAGATTGGTCAGCTTTCCTACCCTACCCCCCCCCCAATTTCCATCAGGTTAAATACTTGTAACAATGGGATGGTAAGATTTTAGGTGGACATAGATTCCCTCCACTATATTCGCTTAAGAAAAACTTAACATCAGTACAGTATTTTATGCTGAAGATAATTTTGTTTTTGCTAGAGGGAAGTTGCTCTTGCCTGAGCTTCCCAAGACTACCATCTAGTGACCAAAGTGTAAACTGTATCTCCTCAGCTCTGTCTGAAAGAAAGGAATACAGCTGGGTATCATCAACATGATGACAATATCCAGCTCCGAAACTCCAGATGACCTCACTCAGAAGATTCATAGAGCTATTAAACACTCATTCACATAGCCACCGGTGAGGTCATACAGCCAACCAGCCAGTTTCCTCCATCAATGTCTCCTGTTAGAGACCCCCAAGCTTTAGTGGTGGGACCTCTGTATCCTTGTGTGTGTACATATGTGTGCGTACCTTAAAGTTACATGTTGACTTACAGTGACTCCATGAATTTCATAGGGTTTTCCTAGGCAAGAAATATTGAGAGATTGTTTTGCCAGTTCCTTCCTCTGAAATATAGCCTACAGCACCTGGTATTCATTGACATCCTTGCTGCTGCTGTTGTTGTGTGCCTTCAAGTCATTTCTGGCTGTTGGCAACTTTAAGGTGAACCTGTCAAGGGGTTTTCTGGGGGCTGAGAACATGTTATGCACCTAAGGTCACCCAATGAGTTTCCATGGCTGAGCAGGGAATCGAACCCACCCTTATATAATAAAATGAGAAGGAGGAAGAAAGGAAGGAAATGTCTATGGTGACAAAAAAGAAATCAATACCAGCAATCCCACCAGAGTGGCCCGAAGAGACAGTGTAAATGGTGTCAGGAACACATTTCTGCACCACATACAAAAACTGCCTCTCCATGGAACCAGTTATTTCAGTAATAGTTAGCTCGAAGGGGTACTTAGAACCAAGGCACTGTGGGAGAGGTGACCAAGAAAGGACATCCCTTTGTTCCCAGAACCCTTGGAGGAAGGTATTGTTGAAATACAACTTCTATAAACAGTTGGGAGATGTGGCCAGCTCTACCTCCTCTTCTGTGTCTTCACAGGTGGCAGACAGTGTGCTAGCACTGGTGGGAGCAGCTGCTGCTGTTGCTACTTCTCCATCACCAATCATTGACAAAATGACAAATTCTTAAGAAGTACCCATAATAGCAGTTCCCCAAAGCAGCATGGAACCTCTTGGAGTACTGGCAGGGAGCTGTGCATTTGCCATCCCCAGAACTCCATTGCCTGAGGCTACTGCTGAGTCTCATGGTAGAACAAGCCCTGAACTTAGGCCATTTCCGCACTATAGGGCTATTATTCCACTTTCAACACCCTGTGGGATCCTGGGGTTTGCAGCTTAGGGAGGGGCATTCAGTGTTCTCAGTCAGAGACCTCTTTGGCCTCAGTAAACTACAAACCCCAGAATTCCCCAGGATGTTGAAAGTGGAATAATAGCACTATAACAGTGTAGTGCAGAAATAGCCACAGTTTCTCTCCTTATTATAGTTCTAAAGAGGGTGGATGGTGGGTGAGATCCTGCATTAGGAGATGTACATCTATGTCGAGTGGCATAGCTTGGTGTGAGCGGGGGAGGGGCGGCAGGGGAGGGGCAACGGCGCGGGGGGGCAGGCAAAGATCAGTGGTGCCCTCCCAAAAAGTGCTGCCCAGGGCGCACTGTCTCCCCGTCCCTACGTTCTGTCTATGTCTCTGTAGCTATGTCTCCCAATACTAACTCCCCAAACCCACCATTAAGTGACTCCCCCTGAAGGCTATTTACATGTTTTTGCAGAGACACATCCAGTTATTTTCCTATAGGAAAACAACTGATATCCAGCTATTTTCCAGCTGGACATGTCTCCACTGATTCTCTCACTCTCCAACAACACAGAAATGGTTGTGTTCTGGGACTGTTGCTTAAAGAGTGGGCTTGGAGGGGGGACTTTGTGCATTGGTAAAGAATCTCAACCTCCACAACAACCCCCAAAGTGGGTCATAATTGTTGCAGGGCCAACATCGGGACTTGCCATTCTTAGAAAGCTGCCATGGCCCAAGCTGTCCACCCACCCATCATTAATATGTCCTCTCCTGACATCCTTCCCCTTTGATCAGCACCAGGTAGCTAGGTCTGGTTGCCATTTTAAATTTCCTACAATCCCTCAGGGGAACAAAGAAACAAAAAATAACATTGGGTGTAATGTGAAGATTTAAATGGTAGCTTGGACCCAGAAAGTTGCTGCTGCTTACTCTGTTCTCTTTAAAGCTTAGAAACATTAATTTTTTCAGACTACACCTCATAGGATCCAACAGTCAGTATAGCCACTGGCCATGCTGGCTGGGGAATTCTAAGAGCTATAGGCCAAAAAAGAAACTTTTCCAAACTCTGTCTCCTTAAGTAAATGTGCCAAAGTCCACAAATGGTAGTGGTCCACCAGAAGTTCTTTGCCTTGATAACCACTTACACTGCAAAGCTGTCCCTCCTTGCTTACATCTCTGCCATGGCATGTCCTACTATCTCTTCCGTCCTTTTTCCAAAACACAGCAAATCATTTTTGTGTCCAAAAGAAAGTGCACCAACGAAATAAAATAAAATTTGAAAAAATATTGACAAGTAAATATTGCAGCATTTTTCACAAGCAAATTTAAGGCAGAAACACATTGCCCATTTTTGTCTTCTCTGCAGGACTGTGAAGGAGTACACAGCACAGAGATATGGAAGCACAGTGGAAAGACCTGCTTGCATTTGACTGTAGAAAGAGCAATGCCTCAGCTGTGTTTTGCCACTGTTCCATCTAGCCTGGCACGATCCCTCAGTCGCATAGGGATGTGGGGGTGGGGGGGATGATTTGCCCTGGACGGCAACGATTCTGGGGCGTCCTGGCCCTTAGCCACACCCCTACATGTCTTGGCCACACCCCCATGCACAGCAGCCATGCCCCGTCCACCACGGCCATGCCCTTGTGCTGTAACCATGCCCCCTCCTTCCCCCCACACACACTCCAAGCTCTGTCACTGTGATCTATAACAGCCTTCCTCAACCTGTTGCCCTCCAGACGTAGTAGAACACAATTCCCACCCATCCCCAGCCATTATCTGCCTAGAAATGATACTGTTGTAGTCCTACAGATCTGGAAGTTTCCAGGTTGGAGAAGGTCAGGAGTGTAGCTCTGAGACGGCAAAATGAAGGTGTTGCCCAGCCAAACGAGAATTCTGTTTCTCCCATTAAATTTTCCTTTAGTCTCCAAATTTCTAGTATTGCTGAGAAGGAGATATTGAAGTCATTCATACCTAGAACTCTTAAATTTGATAACTTGGCCTGTCCCTCTGATTTGCATTTTTATTGCTAAATGCTCAACTTATGTTTTAAGTTACAGTGGGCTCTGCTAGGGTTTGGTTCCAGGACTCCCACCCACCCATCATAGATACCAAAATTTGTGGAATGCTCAAACCCCATTATATACAGTGATGTAGTAAAACAGCATCCCTTACATAAAATGAAAAAATCAAATTTTTCTTTATGAATTTTTTTTTAATATTTCAATGATTGGTTGAATCTGCGGATACTGAATTCACAGATATGGGGGGCCAACTGTACTAGAATGCTGGAAATGTGAGGATTGAAGGAAAAATTCATGAGGGAGAATTCTTATTTGGGAGGGCAATGCCCTCATTTTGCCCTTTCCTCACCTTCACCCCTGGAGGGCTGGATTACACTGAGTAGAAACAGTTTGCCAGGGCTTTGACACCACAGGTGACTTAATGCTGTAATGCACTCTTGGCTTGGAAGCTGCAGCAGGCCCCCTATCTCTGCCCACCTTGAACACATGACATTTTTGTAGGCATTGACACAAAGAAAACTACGTTTTATTTAAGAAAAAAGATAACCTTGAGAGAAGGTTGACACTGACTATACGGTCCTTTCCGCACTACACTGTTATAGTGCTATTGTTCCACCTTTAACATCTCATGGAATCCTGGTGTTTGCAGTTTAGGAAGGGGCCTTTAGAATTCTCAGCCAGAGAGCTCTTTGGCCTCAGTAAACTATAAACCCCAGAATTCCACAGGGTTTTGAATGTGGAATAATAACGCTATAACAGTGAAGTGTGGAAATGGCCTATACCTTAGTGCAGGAGTGGGGAAAATCTTTCAACCCAAGGGCAGAATTTAGTTTCAGATATGTTCTTACGAGGCTATCTTCCAGTGGTTAAGAGGGCCACAGGCCAAGGAGTTTGTTGTTGTTAATTGTCATCAAGTCAACTTCGACTCATGCTGACCTTATGAATGAAAGGTCTCTGAGACATCCTGGCTGAGATCCTACAGAATCAACTGCCTGGAACTCACCTTGAAATTGAGGGAGCCTCTCTACATGATCAAGGTCTGCAGTACAGGTGGAGCACTTCAGGAATGATGCAGCTCTCCTTCCTCCCCACAAACCATGGTGTGACAAGACCCCTCCTGCTCCTGAGCTATAGTGCAACAAACAGAACCTTCTGTTTGTCACAATGTAGTTCGGGAGTGGAGGAGCAGAAAGGACTAGACACATCATCCTGAAACACCCCACTTGTCCTTGTTGCAGCCTTCTGTTGCTCAGAACAGCTTCTTCAAGTTTAAGGTGGGTTCCAAGAGATATTTACAATTGTGGTATATCCACACAGGAACTATTGTGAATCTGTAATTCTAGATTATGAATCTGTAACTGCAATGCAAGATGCCAGCCCCTGTTATTAACCGCCCTGTTTGGATCTTGCAGATTCAAGGCTGTGGCTTCCTTGATTGAACCTTTCTACCTGCAGTGTGGTCTTCCTCTCTTTCTCTTCCTCTCTCTTCTACTTTATCGAACATTATTGTCTTTTCTAGCGAGTCACGTCTTCTCGTGGTATATCCAAAATATGACAGCCTCAGTTTAGTCACCTTGGCTTCTAGGGAACGTTCAGATTTGATTTGCTCTAGGACCCATTTATTGCTCATTTGGCAGTCCATGGTTTACATAGAACTGTCCTCCAGCACCACATTTCAAATGAGTCAATTCTCCTCCTGTCAACATTTTTCATTCTCCAGCTTTCAAAACCATATATGGGAGTGGAAAATTGTGTGGCACCGATGCCTTTTGCCCCAAGTACCAGCATATAGCAGCCCATCCTCCTAAGTTCTAGTGCAGAAAAGACCTAGTCCTGCACTTGAGGAAGCCAGAGTCTGTGGGAGGTGTTCCTGATCCAGAGAAACTGGCAAAGATGCAGGATCTATTCTAACCTAAAGAACAGTATGGAAAATATACATGCATTGCATTTACTTAAATTAAGTGTGTTTGTTTTCAAATGGAGAGAAAATAATCTTCCTTAGGAGGCTTGCAGAAAAAATGATTTCCTGCCCTCTCCCATCATACTGTATTAGGACTACAGTTGTGAGAGGTCCTTTGTTAATCAGTCCCCTGTTCTTTGCCTGGTGTTCACTTGCTTGCTCAGCTGCCCAGGACAAGCTGTCCCTTCTACAGAAAACCCTTGCATAAGAATTAAAGCTAAGCTGGGTTGAGAGATGCTGAACTAATCCAACTGAAGCATGCTGGGAAGCCACGTTTTTAAAGCCATTCTCTCTCATCCTCTCCCTTTGCTCCCTGTGTGCATGTCTTTGTGTATGTATGTTTTCCTATCACTGATGCTTGCTTGCCTCTTCTTCCCACTGAAGTGTGTGTATGTGTGTGTGTGTGAACTATCCTCGCTGAGCAGGCTGGTTTCATAACAACATGTGTTGCCTCTTATAGTCCACATGGGGGCAGCCAGCCCATTGCCGTCTTCCATACTCAGCTGCCTGCCTGTTTCTCTGTGAGAAACAAACAGGCCACCCCGATGCTGTGCGCAGCCTTGACCGCTCACGCATAGCATACATGTGTGCTGCTGTTCACTATCCAGGACATCCGCATTCTTTCACAGATGCTTGTTGTAAAAATCCCTGTCACCTGCCCGCCATGCACATATACACATGAATGTGCAGAGCATCTTAAATAATCATGTCCTGGGTCACATACTCATGGAAAAGCCTGCTGCAGAAAGCTCCACATCCAGAATTCATCATAGGGATATTTGAGCCTGAAACCATTTGTAATTCCAATACAAGTAGACCCATGAACTAATGCGGTTAATATTTGTGAAGTTTTTTTCTTCAGCCATCAATTCAGTGGGGTTTACTCTGTTTAGGAGTGGAATTGGATTTCAGCCATGATGCTCATCCTTCCAAAATATGAATCAGTTTTATATTTGTATGCTACCCTTCCACTTACACTGGAGATGACTCATAGCACATCAAAGCATATTTCAGTCAAAACAACAAAAGAAATGCCATGAAACATCTCATATCTATAAAGCAGTCTTTTATCTAAGCATTTCACTGATCGCCATAGGTGACAAGGAATCCCCTCCAGGTAAATGCATAGAAATAAGCAGTCAATTCAATACAGAAGAGGGTCTCCATGCTAACAGGAATTTCTGGATGTTCTGTCAAAATCAATGGGAATGCACATAACAACAACACTCACTTTCATGAAACATAGTAAGCTATTTTATGCCAATCAGTCTATAGTAGCAGAGGTGCCTACTCCAATCATGAGTAGCATTCCAGACCCTCACAGATACTACTTGCTAACTTTGTTGTTGTTGTTGTTGTTAATCTGGAACAGAGCTTGGAAATGTTACTTTTTTGGACTTTAATTCATATCAAGTGGTCATACTGCTTGGGGGATATGGGAAGTTGTAGTAAAAAAAAAAAAAAAGTACCATTTTAAAAGTCTGACCCTAAAATGTGAATGAGTGAACCCGGAACTTTCTTTGTGTAAAGCACTTGCTCTGCCACTGACTACTAACCTCCACCTTTGGTTTGTGTGTCTACTCTCTCTGATTGTGAAACACTTGGGGCCTTTTCACACTACACAAATACAGCACTACGATTCCACACTAACTGGCATAGGTGCATTCTACAGAATCCTAGGACTCATAATTCAATGAGTCATTTAGAATTTTCAGTCCAATAGCAGTAAGTGCCTCAAAAGGTTATTCTTTTAAAAAAGCTAAAAAGCCCAGGATTCCATAAGATGTTGACATGGCAGTTACAGTGGAATCATAGTGCTATAAGTGTATAGTGTGAAAGGAGTTAATCTGCTTAAGAGTTTAAAGGAAATCATGGCCATTTCTGCACTATGCTCTTATAGTACTATTATTCCACTTTCAACATCCTGTGGAATCCTGGGGTTTGCAGTTTAGGGAGGGGCATTTAGAATTCTCAGCCAGAGATCTCTTTGGCCTCAGTAAACTACAAATTCAAGAATTCCACAGGATGTTAAAAGTGGAACAATAGCACTATAATAGTGTAGTGTGGAAATGGCCCGTATGTATGGATGAGAGTTATATACTATATGGTATGACAATTTACATATCATCCCAAAAGAAGATCCCCCCAAAAAGTACCAGTTTTCATAAAATAAACACATGGCTATTTAAATGGATACAGCACATTTTTAAACAATTGCTACACTTTAGGGAAATAAATTATATCTCAGCATAGTGATCACTACTCTGACTCTGGCCTTTCCACAGTATAAAATTATAGCAGTATGGTTTCACTTTAACTGCCATGGTTCCAACCCATGGAACCCTGAGATTTGCAATTTAGGGAGGGTTATTTCTAATTTTCAGCCAGAGAGTTCTAGGTCTCACTAAACTACCACTCCCAAGATTCCAGAGGAGGCAGCCGTGACTGTGAAAGTGGGATCTTAGTGCTACAATTGTGTAGTGTGAAATGGCCCCAGGTGACCAGTGTGCTTGCTCTTTTCTCCATGTGTTATTGGTTGATGGGTAATGTCAAGGTCTCTCTTTGCCCTCCCTTTTGGGGAGTGTTTATTTCTATACCACACTCAACAGCCATTCAAACAGAGAATGGTCCCTCTAAACAAAGGGAGTAATAAGACAGGGGAGCTAGGGAACAAGGCATTACTACCCAGTATGTCTAAGAAACAGGAGTCTTATTACATCTTTTAGGAGCAAGATTTGATCCTTTCACTCGTGTTCCAATGGGATTTGCCAGAGATGTACACAGTGAACATACTGTGAAATCTCCCTGCTCATTGCTACAGCTGGACTGGTTGCTATTTCTAGTCCATGCTAACACACAGGCTGTTGGATCAAGGCTTAAACTGATGGAGTTAGTGCCTTAATCATCTTTGCCCATTGAGGGCAAAGGGAAAGGAGAGGTGGAGTGGAAGGCAGTTGTAGGGTGAACAACTATAGTCTGGTATACCAAAGGCACAGGAGATCTTTTCTTCTTCCTAGTCCTTCTGTTGCCCCCTCCATTGCATTTGGGGGCAAGCACCTGGTATTTACTGTATATGTGAGCTAGTTTATGATACATACTTTGATAAGTTCAGTATTAAGGCAATGGATATGTAAGCTTTCTCTAGTCTGTCACCTTCCCAGAGCTTTGAACTAGAAACATTACAGACATTTATTCTTATGATGGATGACATCGCTGTCATTTCCATAATTCCTAACGTGCTGGCAAGAAATTATGCCGAGGTTGAAGGCCTACCAACAATGACACTCTGCTGGAGCTTTCTAAAAGAAGTTTCCTCAAGGTACCAAGTTAGAGAGATCAGGTAGGGAAGAAAACAGGGAATCAGTCTATTGCTGTCCAGTCGCTGTGGATGTGTTCTTGTGGGCCTGGCCTGCAGATCTCCAGTTCCTCTCCTCTGTCTTTTATTTTTGCTTCCAAACTTCATTACTTACATGGGACTGGGACAAGACTGCAAATCATGCAACTCTCCAGATGTTGTTGGATTGCATTTCTCATGATTCTTCTCCATTGGCTATTCTGGCTAGAACTGCTGGGAGATGCAGTTCAAGAACATCTGGAGAGACACACATGCTTCCTAGATAGTGTGGAATGCAAGGTGATCTGCCAGTGTATAGTGTCTGAGACAATTTCCTTCTCAGAATCAGAAGAGATGTTTTGTAGGAGTTTAGCATGCGGAGTTAAATCTTCTGGAATTAGTGGGTCCCCAGATCTAGACCAAATGATACATCAAGACCCACCAGGCAGGCCTTGAGGTAGATTGCTGGACTGCTGACAATGGGATTATTTCTGTAGGATGTGTGGCACACATATCTAAAGGGGGATGGCAGCTGGGTGATTTTATTTGTAGCTTCACTTCGAAAAATGTTTGGGATTGAGGTTATAAACAGAGGACTCTGCATAGCTAGGTCTGAATGAAGTGCTAGGATATATCACTGTGACATCCTAGAGGCCAGAACTATAAAACAATTCAGTATATTTCTCCAGAGAGGAAAACACGGGCCATTTCTGCACTAGACTGTTATAGCGCTGTTATTTCACTTGCAACATCCTATGGAATCCCGGGGTTTGCAGTTTCGGAGGGGCCAGGTGGCCCCTCCCGAAACTGCAAACCCCAGGATTCCATAGGATGTTGCAAGTGAAATAATAGTGCTATAATAGTCTAGCGCAGAAATGACCATGGAGTCTAGGACAAAGAAAGTGACCCCTCATATGGCAGATAATATAAATGTAGCAAGTCAAAGGTGAGGCAGAAGGTGAATCCATTAACCTAAGAGATTAACCTTGGAGAAGAAATCTATTCAGTGTTATCTAACCAATGTGTGTACAAATTCGCCAGGTATCACAGTTGCCATAGGGACTGTGATTGTGACTTGGAGCCTGGGTGGGGAGAGTGTTTGTGAGCTCTGTCCACAGAGATAGTCCAGGATTTGAAGTGTCTGGAATCGAAACCTTTGCTCTGACGAAGGGCCTTTGAACTAAGAGTGTCACAATCCCAATTTGGTCTTTGTTATAATGGAAGAGCTCAGATCTTCAAAAACAAGGTCACTTTACCAGATCCCCCGGGATGAGGAGCCATTTTGTCAGAATGGTGAGGCCTAAACTGCTGATGAAGTAAACTTAGCCTCTATGACACCACACTTTTCATCTCAAGTTGTTGTGCATTGTCAGTTGCTTGACAGAGTGGTTTTTTGTGGCCTGTGAGGACTACACAGAAGATCGCTGAATCCCAAAGCTGCCGTGGTAGAAGACAAAAGCCTGGAGAAAGGTAGAATGAAGTGGGTTTAGAATGAAAAGAATCTGAAGACATTTTCTGGATAGCAGGGATAGTTTGTCTTGATTAGCTTGGTCATGAACCTACTATATATGGTGTGGAAGGAATTGGAACCTTATTTCTAATATTCTGCAGAATGTGCATTCAGTTCTTCTTTGCACTTGCTACCCAAAGAAGCTTATGCATTGGCCGTCAGCCATTTAGACAGTAAAACCTCAAATTGTAAACAATTAGTACCAGCACTGTTAACAATGGATAACTATGATCCCAGTCATTTTGTTACTTTCAAACAGAGTAGACTCATTGAATCAGTGGGATTTATCTGAGTGGGTTTATAATTTGAATAACTGATTCAATGGGAACAAGAAATTCAATTGGGAGTAACCAACAGGAGTCTGGCCAATGTTAAACATTCAAGGCCTTTCCACCGCACACTGCGCTAGAGCTATGATTCTACTTTCAACCTCCTGTGGAATCCTGGGCTTTGTAGTTTACTGAGGCCAAAGAGCTCTCTGGCTGAATATTCTAAATGCCCCTCCCTAAACTGCAAACCCCAAGATTCCATAGGATGTTGAAAGTGGGATAATAAAACTATAACAATGTAGTGTGGAAATGGCCTAAGACAGGCTTTTACATTTTGATAACATTCCTGATTTTTCAAAGTCTTCTGCTAAATAGATTTCTTTCCCTGGCACAATTACTATTTTGTTCACGAATTTCAGCCAAACAGTGGCACTCAAAGCAGCTAAACATAGTTAATGCAAATAGAAATAAATACAGTTAAAACATAAAAGCACAACAAAAAAAAAACATATAAATAGAAAGAAACTTTGGCAATCCATCAGTGATTAACGTGGAATCACTGTGACTTGTCCACTCTTTTTAAAAGGTTCTTTGTAGAATGTTGGCTCTCAGTTGTCATCCACCTCTATTTTCCCACCATTTTTAAATGTTTTTTCTCACAGTGTAGAAAATCTGATATTTGGAAAGGGTAGGGAAAGAATAGCAGATTGAACTCAAGATGCATAGTCAGTTCTTAGTGTTAATCCTCTGCCATGCCAAGGTGTACATGTGCACAGAGATAAAAAAAAGTTGCTGTTTGAACAGTACCCCCCAGAATCCTCCCCCCTTCACCAACATGATTTTTTAGCCCCAAAGTAACATTTGCAAAATCTGCGTGTAATATATGCCAAGTAACATATTGGGCAGATGAACTATTCACCACTTAAGGCTTTCATTATAACCTCTGCAGTGGGCACAGTAATCTCACTGTTTGCTTATTGTTTGTTTCACTTAGTCTTAACAAATTAGCACAGGAAGGCTTTTCTGGCTGTCATTGAAAATAGTTTAATACTAGCAGAATATTGCTGAAAGAATGATATCCTACTCAGTCGCCTAGGGACTGGGGGGGCGATGGGAGTGATTCGCCCCAGGCAGCAATGTTTTTGGGGCAGCCGAACCCATAGTCATGTCCCCTGCACCTTGGCCACACCCCCACACACTGCAGCCACGCCCCCACACTCTGAGGCCACACCCCCCCTGCTCCCCCACCACATACTCCAAGCTCTGCCTCTGATCCTATTTCAATGTTAAAATGTTCGTCTTAAAAATGAATAACATAACCTCTTCCCTTTTCTCCATAATTAAACACTTCTGATCATACTTCTGATGCAATTGAAAAATTAGATTTTGTTTTGTTTTCTGATATTTCAACAAATAAATGTGAGCACCTTAGCACAAATTAGTGCTAATTAATTGTTTTAAAGCTGGATTGAACCAATTTGGAGTCTCCAGTTTGGAAGTGATGCTTTTCCTCCCCATCTGCTATGGGCAAAACTGGTAATGAGTGGGAAACGTGGTTTGGAGGCTAAAGCAAGGTGCAAAGGCCACAACCTTTCCTTCAGAGAAAAAATTCACATACCCTCCAACTGCCTAATTTAGTATGGAAAATCCTGATTAATCATATGCCATTCCACTTTTTCAGATACTTTTAAAATGACCCAGTTTCTTTGTCCTCCTCCTA
The DNA here is from genome assembly GCA_948472985.1 of Iguana delicatissima. NCBI lineage: Eukaryota > Metazoa > Chordata > Lepidosauria > Squamata > Iguanidae > Iguana > Iguana delicatissima. Next base: position 177,079 of record CAOKZL010001237.1, read on the forward strand.
CTCTCACTTTTCATCCTGAGCTTACTTCAGTGGCTGCAACAGTGGGAGGTGGGAAAGGAGAGGAGAGATTGGAATCTAGCACTTCCCAGGAGGCTCAGGCAAAGCCAAACTGCTGCAGCATCTTCTAGCTCGGCTGTTCCTCCACATTAATAACTTTTGCCATGTTGACTGTGATTTCATGTTGTTTGGCCGCACATGTCCCAGTTTTCCTCTGTGAACTGTGGTGGAAATGCCCACCACCACTCAAGGCTATGAAGTTTTGAGGGCCACAAAAATGGTTGGGGGGGGATGCATGCAGCGCTCATGCTGTACTTTGTCCACCTCTTATCTAATTGCTGGCTGGGAATTATGAGAATTTTGTAAAGAGTGAGTAGCCTGAGTGTTGGACTTCGACCCTGGAAACCAGAGTTCAATTCCCCACTCAGCCATGGAAACCTGTTGGGTAACCTTGGGTACATCACACACTCTCAGCCACAGAAAACCTCAGGATAGGGTCACCTTTGGGTAACAATGAGTTGGAAATGACTTGAATGCACACAACAAAAGTGAGTCCAACATACATCAGTGAAGCACCAGGCTGTAGAAGACCAACTCAACGCATAATGTCCAAGAACCTAAGCTATTAAATGTTGTCACTGATCAACTGATTTTCTTTCTATCCATACCCATCACAAGAAACATGTATGCTGTTCACTATCCTTCAAAAACATGTGGAAAGTTTAAGAGAAAATGGCAGTCAACTTTAAAATGTATGGCAAAACTCTTTCTTAAAATGCCCTTCAAAAACAACTTTTAAAAATAATTAGAAGACATTACTAATTGCATCAAAATGTAGTGTTGTTCTTCCTGATTAAGTTACTTTAAGTTACTTGAGAGCACTGGTGGTGTAGTGGTTAAATGCCGGTACTGCAGCCACAACATTGTGAGTTCAATCCTGCAGGGCTCCAGCCTTCCATCCTTTTGTAGATCAGTGTCAGCGGCGGGTGGAGGCCAAGCAGACGTGGAGTGAGCGGCTGGAGTTGACAGCGTTTATTAGCAGCCAGTAATCAGAGGGTCGCAGCTCCCCTACAGACAAGCCCCAGCACAAACGTAAATCAGTCCCAAAGCAAAGGTTAGTTCCCAAAGTAAATGCAGGCTATTTCCTAAAACAAGAAAGGGTTACTTCACCCAGGCACAGACAAAGTACTCGGCCGCCAGGGAGACCGGACGCGGTCGCTGGAGGGAGGGGCTGGATCCGGACACAGGCAGACGACGAGGTGGAAGACCGACGGTTGTTGCTCCGTGGTCCTCCCCTCCCAGCACCCGTCCTAAGTAGCCCCCTGGCCCAGCAGCGACCAATCAGGCGCAGGCTCACAGCTGAGAGCCCTCAGCCTGCCGCCTGGCCTCACAGCTGAGAGCTCTCAGCCCGCAGCCGCTTCTCCAGCAGCCGCCGGAAGCGGCAGACTGCCTCTTTCCCCTGCCGCCGCTGCCAGAACATGGGAGGCGGGGCGGCTGTCTCCTCCGAGTCGGAGCTGTGGGTGGGCAGAGTCCCCGGACTGGGGCCGGCGCCCGCCCCCCCAGCAAGCCTGCAGGCATCCCGACTGCCGGGGCAAGCCCTGGGCCACCCCCAGTGCTGCTAATGGGGCTGTTCGCGGTGGCGGAGGCCTCCGCGGTGTCCGGGCCTTCCCCCGCGTCAGCGGCGGCCTCCACGGCGTCCGGGCCTCCCCCCGCAGCAGTGGCGGCAGCCCCCGAGGCATCCAGGCCCTCCCCTGCATCGGTGGCGGCCTCCGAGGCATCTGGGCCTTCCCCCGCGTCAGCGGTGGCCTCCGAGGAGTCCGGGCCTTCCCGTCTTGGCGGTGGCCTCTGAGTCGTCCGGGCCTTCTCCCGCGGCAGCGGCGGCCTCCGAGACAACCGCAAGCTCAGCCGGACCCGGGCCCATGACAATCAGTAAAATAAGTACCCAGCTTTTTGGGGGCAATTAACTAAACACATTGTAAACCAGTTAGGGAGTGCTTTGCACTGATAAGTGGTATAGAAATGTAACTGCTATTGCTACTTTTAAAATGGAACTTCCTTATTAATTATGAAAGGTGCCTCCAGTATTTTGACTTGTTACTCACCATCCATGGGATGGATGAGCAACCATGGTGTTAAAATGACTAAGGTATAGGGTTGCCAGATCAGGAGCATCCAGGATGTGAGAGTACACATCCCAAACCTGAGATTAAGCAACAGTACCTGGTGATGTCACAGGAAGCAGAGTGCAGCAATATTATTATGCACGACACATTAATATCGATGACAATTGTTCAGAGTATGTCATTTTAAAAAAAACTGCCATAAACCTAACAAAGGAGAGAAAGGATGGAGGCGAAGAGGGGAGATCTCTGGAGAGTTTACAGTGGTCATTCCAAAGAAGTCTATACAGTGAGACCCAATAGCACACAGTCTTTTTCAGGGTAGTGTTCTTGCCCTGATGTTCCTCCCTTTGTCCTGAGGTCTGGAAAAATGGGGTCTGGCCTTGAGATATGGAAACCCTGCTAGAGTAGCATTAACACTTGCATGCTCTTTGTTAGATACACATTGTCCCCTAAGATTTCCTATTTCACTAATGGCTCCTTTTTCCTTCTCTTCTCTCACCCTACTTTATTCCATTTCCTGTTTTTTCCTGTCTATTCTTTGGTTATCGACTTCCTTTTTTCTCTTTCCCCACTCATGCTTCTCTGCCTTATACCACAATGTACTCTGTGTTTGCCAAAAAGCTGCCTCCATGTTTTTAAATCTCATGTTTATCCTTTGAACCCACTTCCTTTGTTTTCCTTTGGAGTGTTGGTCCTACAGCTTCTGCTGTCAGTAGTTAACAACTTCCTTCCATCCTCTCTACTAATCAAACATGGCTTGTCCCTTCAGTTTTCAGGGCTTCTTTAGAGCACAAGAGTAGCAGAAGCAGCCACAATCTTTTTGGTCTTGAGAATGTGTCTTTTAGTGACTCATACGGGATCATTAGTGGGATTAGGCATTACTGAAATAAGTAAGCAGCTAGGGATGGCTCTCATATCACATGATATATGTATATATGTATACTGTAATTTAAAGTGTCTATCTGTTTTGTCGTATGATTGCCTATGCTTAATTACAGAATCACCAAACTTGGTGCATTATCTAACGGGATGAACACAAAGACTGTAGCAAGGATTTGGAGCTGATCCATCCACTGCTTTGAATATCTCCTGTGCACACACTTTGCATTTCCTGTATTTTTAAATTCTATTTTTTTTTATGAATCAATTTTAACCAAACTTAGTATTTACAGCTGATCTACTGAATATTTTAGTGCAAGTTCAGGACTGATCACCAACTTTTTGGCTTTATCTGGAGAAGGCAATTGCTGTTTCTTGTTTATTTGGTGGAAGAAATAAATAAATTTGAAGGAGTGTACATGCTACCAATCAAACTTCTCCTTCAGGCAAATCAAAAGAGAAATGAACAGCATCAACCTAGGAAACACCATATACGTTTCCGTATACAGTCGGCCTTTCACATTTGCAGGTTTCACTTCTGTAATGGAAATGGGGATCATCTTTCACAAGGCCTGCCAGCCAGATCAAGGTAGGCCGTGTGGGACACACAGCATTGTCCTCCAACAAAGGTGAAAAGCTGGGAACTCAGGAGGGTCAAAAGACTGCCACAACTACCCTTAACATCTTATGCTTGGTGGCAGGGCCTGCTTTCGCCCTGCACCTGAGGTGGTGAGCTTTGAATACAAAAAAAACACACAAAAAACTCCCATCAAGGAATAGCAGCCCAAGCATCTGGCAACCTATGGCCAGAAAATACTGAGATAAGAGAGCATATGAAGGAGAGCCTTGCTGGATCATTTTGAGCCACAAGGTTCATCTTCTTTAGCATCTGTTTCTGTGTTTGTTTTTAAAACTTCTATAATTCTTTTTAAAACTTCCATTATATCTTCTTCATAATTCCAACATAAACTCAAGGCAGCTTGTTGTTTGCTGCTGTGTGCTTTCAGGTCATTTCTGACTTATGGCAACTCTAATGTGGACTTATCATGGGGATTTCTCGGCAAGATTTGTGCAGAGGGGGTTTCTCTTTGCCTTCCACTGAGGCTGAGAAAGTGTTACTTGCCCAAGGTCACTCAGTGGGTTATCGTGGCTGAACAAGGATTCGAATCTTGGTCTCCGGAGTCGCAATTCAGTGCTCAAACCACTATACCATACTGGCGCCAAAGCAGCTATCAAACTTTGGCCATTTCCACACTAGACTGTTATAGTACTATTATTTCACTTTCAACATCCTATGGAATCCTGGGTTTTGCAGTTTAGGGAAGGGCCCCTCCCTAAACTGCAAACCTCAGGATTCCATAGGATATTGAAAGTGGAATAATAATAGCACTATAACAATCTAGTGCAGAAATGGCCTTTAAAAACACTGCAACATATTCATTAAATTGCATGGGGCAATCTGTATTCTTAATACTACTAACCACAAAGTTAACACAGAAAACCAACAACAAGAACAGTTTTTAGCAACAGTGTCAAAATTAAGGAAACATTAAAAAACAACAACAACACAGCAGCCACCAACCAATGTCACTGGAAATCCATGAGCAGGCTATAGGTTTGTTCATCTCCAACATTTTTTTACTATGAGGTAAACTGACTCAAAATATGAGAATCAGATTCAGAGCTCGGCAAATTTACTTTGTTTGAACGCCCAAGCGTTTTTTTAAAACAAAAATAACTTACTATAGAACTTCTTACAAAGCCCCCAAAAGCAATTTGATACAATGAATGTTGTCCTGTAAAAGTTGCTTATCTGTTGTGTTTTAATGTTGCTCTTTATTGCTTTTCTAGTACTGGAAAAAAAAACAGCATAAAATATGAAAAACTCTCTCAAATATTTAAGGAGTAACTTAATAGTATGACTCATTACACTTAAAAATGTTAACAGTTTTCCTCGCTTGTTTGGCTAGTTTTGAGATGTATCTTCATTGCATCCTCATTATGGGATGGGAGAAGGAGAAAGAATTGAAGGTAATTTCTTATAGGTGTCTTCCATCCTTGTTACTCTTAAGGTCAGATTGGTCTTCTCATGAAACTAGGCTTTTTACTCTTGTAACCCCAGAAACTTGAAATACTTTTTCAGGGAGGACTAATGTGGCTCTCACTTTTTTGAATGCAAGTCACTATTTTAATTTTTTTTTAACTGTCATTTTTAGTAATTATTTTGAAAAGTTTTGCTCAGCCACCAGCTTCAGCTGTACCAGCTTTGCTTCATTGTGAATTACTTAACTGTTTCAGTTGTTTTGTACTGAGACATTGCTTTACAATTTATCCTTTTAAAGCTTTTCCTCTTTTGTACATTGCTTTGGGACGCTTCTGTTGATAAAGCAGTATAAAATGAAACCATAAATGCACCCCCCCCCATGAGACCCCTTGTCAACTAAGAACAGTCTAGGAGAAGCCATGGTGCAATGGTATCATGAGGGAGAGGGCATTGTTCTAAATGGAGGACCAAATTCAGGCCCCAGGAGGGTCAGATTCAGCTCCTGAGCATGAAGTTCTGTACCCTGAATAAAATAAAATTAGTTAATAAAATTAGCATGCACTGAAAGCACATATAACTCTATATATACACACATAATGTAAAGCACAGTGCAAATTATGGAATTCTTGCTTCAGACTTTGAGGCTGCATCTAAACTAGTCTATCCACCACAGTTTATTTTGAGGTTTGTTTGCTTTTCATTTTGTTCCTCATTATTTCATAACAAATTTTTACACACTTCCCACATACATAGACTTCCTTCTCCCAGACTGCGGGGCTTGCACTTCTTCTGTCATTTTTAAAATCTTCTTCATAGGTCCTTTCTGCACTGGGCTATTAAAATGGTGCAGAGCGACCTCCGACGGAGGTCTTCTGCACCATGGAGTGGACTGGGGCGGACTACTTTTTGTAGTTCCGCACCTCAGTCCAGTTCGGAGCGACCGGAACTGGCCGTGCAGCGTGTTTTTTAAAAAACTCTTTTAAGAGGTTTTTAAAAAGCACGGAGTGCGCGACTCCGTGTCGCTCCGTCGCCGCGCTCTGGTGCAGATTTGCAGGCGTGCACTAGTGTGTGCCTGCAGATCTGCCGGGGGCGGGCTTTAGGCTGGCAAGCTTCTCCGGTTGGTGGAGAGCCTCCACCAACTGGAAGCCATCATTTTGGATGCTGGAGCAGTGCGGAGCGATGAGCTTGCACTGCTCCTCATCCTGATGGACTCGCCCAGACGCTGAAGAAATCCAGTGAATCCCGTTTTTGCGCGGTTCCTTTTCCACGTGCGGAAAGGGCCATAAAAGCTGAATTAACCCAAATACAGTTCACACACATACTTCAAAGCATTAGTTTAAGTTTTCAGAGGAAAAAGTACAAAAACTTGAGAGACTATGGTGAAATAACCAGCTCTTGTTTCTGTTGAAAGGAATGACAGACAAAAATTACAGCACTGAAGTGAACAGATAGTAAACACCTACCTTAACAAACAAACCAACAAACAAAAATGTTAAAGAGAAGGAAAGAACAGTCTTGTGGAACTTTAAAATTAGCTTTTGTGGACTACAGCTTATTTCTTCAGACCACATCTGAAGCAATTTTTCTACTGAAATAGACTAACACAGCTATCTCTTTGAAAATATAAAAGACAATAAAGAGAAAAAAGGCTGATTATGGAGGAAGGGCAGGACAATGCTCCATATAAGAGGAACAATACAAAGCTTCTCACTATTTTGACTCTCAAATTAGATGCAAGAGTTCTGCAAAGCAAAAGTGGAGCACAGTGATAAATTCTGAAGAATAGCATGAGTTCCCAAGTCTAGATGCACCCTGAAATCATGACGTTAAAGAAAAATGAAACCATTTCCAAGACATAGTTCTAAAAAGACAAAGAGAGAGAGAGAATATCCAGAAGCCTCTTATTGCCATTCCCTCCTCTTTGTCAGATTCTTTTAATGCACAACTCTGCGAGATGAGTCATCTAATGTCAACTGATGGTTTTCATCAGGAGAAATGCTGCGGTTCAGTTAATGCATCCTAAATTTCACCTGGAACCACCCTGACATTTGTGACACAGTTTTAATGGTCTTTTACACTTGTGCACATACACATACTTACTATATGCATCTCCCAAAGCCCCACTCCCCTAAGTTTTTTAAAATTAATTTAAATTAAATGAATTAATTTAATTAGCATTTTTTAAATCTGGAGTTGTGGGCAGACAATTTTGCCATGTTTTTGCTCCCCAACCTCCTTGGCTCAGTTCAGCAGGTCTCCTCTTAATAGTCTACTGGATGAAACTTGCAGTAATGTAGAATCATAGAACTGGAGGAATCCCAAGGGACATCTAATCCGATTCCCATCAGCAAAGGAGTCATACACAAAAGATCTATTGGTGGCAGTGAGACTGAGACTGGTTTAGACTGGGGTGGACTTTTTTCCCAAATCAGATATAACATCTGGTCTCTGTGTGTTTTGAAAAAAAAGGCCTCTCCTGGGCTTAAAACACAATAGAGTCCTTTAAAATACTATGAAACTTCTCCCCACATCCGAAATGAGGGCATTTTCAGTGAGCATATATTTTTTTTAAATTTTTTTTCCCAGAGGTTCAGCCCACCAAGGGATGTGCAGGCCGCACATGCTGGGTAGTTGTCCACCCTGATTTAGGTGGTATTTTCCTCCAATGTATGATAGCTATCCTGTTGCATTTGGAGATCTCCTTGCTCATTTTGCTTTGTGAAGATGGGGACTTCTGCCCTGAAGCCCTGCCTTGCTGATAGCATTGCTTGGCATATCCGTGCAGCTCCATAGCCACAACCACTTAGACAAGTGTGTGGAATAAATTAATAGCAATTGAGACGCTGCCATTCATGCCACCCGTCAGGCTCTTATGGGCAAAAGGTGCTTTGGGATTGTTCAGAAGTGACAAAGTATATTGTTTTAACATGTCTTGCCTATAGTTGTGGTTGTAATTAATTTTGTCTCAGCTTCCACATGAGCCAAACGGTGAGAGGGTTCTGGGTACTGATAACAGTGCCTACACGTTAATGTCTTCCAATTTCTCGACAGTCTTTCTCTAACAGCTTAATAACAGTAAAGCAGCATAAGAGAAATCCAAGTGGATTTTAGAACTTTGTCAATACACAGTGGGCTTGTCATTCTGCTTTTTGAACACTGTTCCTGAGGAGGCTAGTGCAAAGCCCTACCTGTCTGAAATCAGTTCAGATTATTTTAAGGGAAACCAAAACATCTCAATCTGGCCACCATCCAGATCTTTTGTGAATGACTCCTTCACTGATGAGAGTTGGACTAGATGTTCCTTGGAATCCCTTCCATTTCTATTATTCAGATTTTGTCAGGTACAGTATTAAGAAGAGATCTGCTGGGTTGGGCCAAAGGACAACCTGTTTCTTCATAGGCCATTTCCGCACTACACTGTTATAGTGTTATTATTCCACTTACAACTTCCTATGGATGTTGTAGAAATGGCCATAGGTTCCAATGCCTACAGGAATCCCCCAAGTGGAATGTTAAGGTATTTGGTTTCTTTTGTAGTTGCTGCTTCCCAGCAACTGGTATTCAAAAAAATCCTGCCTTTCAGCCTGAGGACTGCAAAAATAATTTGTCTCTCTTTTAAAAGGGTGAGAATTGTGAGAACCTCTAGTTGTTGTTGGACTGCAATTGCCATCAGCCCCAGCCAGAATTGCCAATGACAAGGAGCTACAATCGAACAGCATCTGAAAGGTCACATTCTTAACCAGTGGTCACATTATCCTCCAAGAATTTCCCATATTTATTTATTAATTTATTTGATTTATAGGCTGACTTTCTTTCAAAATTGGGACTCAAGGTGACTTGTGATTTTTTTTTATTTAAGGATAAAAATAAAAATACAAAGAAGTTTTTGTATTAAAAAACACAACTAAACAAATAAAAATATTCAACTGAAATTGAATTAAAAGCATTTTAAACACATTGATTAAAAAAAGTTGCAGGCCCCACTCCAGCATGTTTATGCCATCTGCAGGGGCAAAGTATGGGACTGCAAGCAACACTACTGAAATGCACAGAGTCATGAAGAGCATTCACATACTCATCCTTTTAACTGTCCTGGTTTGGCCAGGACAGTCCTGATTAATCCTCTCTCACTTTTCCAGGTGCTTTTAAAATGACCCAGTTTCTCTCTCCTCCTCCAATTTTCCCCTTTTGTCTTCTGCTTACTTCATTTGCTGCAAACTGAGTTGAAAGTGCAGATGTTTGCACTCAGCTAACACAGGAAGGGGGTGAGGAGGAGGCCAAGAAAGAATCCTGCTCTTCCCAATAGACTCAGGCAAAGGCAAATTGTTGCAGCCACTCCTGGCTTGGATTTCTCCCCCCCCCCGACACCTTTTGCTATCTCAACCACGCGCTGCTCTTACTTGGCCACACCTGTCCACTCCTGGGTTTCATCTGTGAAAGGTTGAAGGATATGCATGCCCTTGTTTTAATCTGGAGGAAGAATGGCCAAGTTAAAGTTGCAGTGAGGAGATGCCATTTCGGCACTGCACTGTTGGAGTGCTATTATTCCACTTTTCACATTCTATGGAATACTGGGGTTTACAGTTCAGAGAGGGGCATTTAGACTTCTCAGAATTCCACAGGATGTTAAACTGGAATAATAGCACTATAACAGTGTAGTGTGGAAATGGCCTAGGAGACCTGCTCTGAGAAGCAGGAATAACAGCAATGGCTGTCATTCACCCTCTCCAATTTCCAGTATAGAAAGCATACTTTTTGAATTACAGCTCCCAGAATCCCCAAGTCTGTGTTGGCTGGGGATGCCAAGGGTTATAGTCCAAATCAGGAAAATTTCCAAGCTCTAGCCACAATGTATTTGTAATAAGCTCAACTCACCTTTTTCTCTCCAGAGGTTTCTGTCCTTGGTGACTGCATAAACAAAGAAGAGGATTATCAAAGTTTGTCTAAAATGGTTTGGTGCTCAGTTATAAGAACCTGAAAAGAAACATCCTCTGACGTTTCTGAACGGTGAAGGTATTCCTCTTTGAAAGAAGGAATGAAACACGAGATTTTAAGCCAATCTTGCAAAGTGTGATTGAGTGAGCAGGACACTTGCAGTGCCTTTAAATTATGGTATTTACCGACAGTCTCTCAGTGGGATTTACTACTAGGATATGCATAGAACATAGGGCTGATGATGAAGAACAATATTTGTATGCACCTGATTGTATGTAAAACATAACCCTCCTTAGCTGGAGACATCTCTCCATGGATGAGGGTTTCACTGACATGCGTTCAGCTGTACAATAGAGGGAGCCCCGTCTATGCGTGTTTACTCGGAAAGAAAAATGCTCTGAGTCCAATGGCGTTGATTCCCAGCCCCATATAACCTCGGCTTGGCTGGTTTGCAGCCTCCCGGGTCCTTAGCAGAACAACGGGATCATACCTCTTTCTTTTCCATCCCGAGCCGCCCAGCCCCCGGGCATTTTGTGGTAATTCCGTGCTTTTTGCATCGCAGAGCGGCTCCAGATGTGAGCATTAGGTAGGGCGTTTGTGTTTACACTGTATTACTGGCACATTTGTTTGTTTGGCGGTGGTGGTGGGGGGCGTAGTGGACGTTGCTTTTCTAGTCTGTTTTTTAGAAAAGACAGCCAGTCGTGAACGAGGGCCCCTAGATGAAGAAATCGAAGCCACCAGGAAAAAAAAATACACACATCAACAAAAACAAGGCGCTGTCCCTTTAAATCTGCCAGGGGAGGACCTTGGCCTTTGTAGGATGACATCAGTGGGTTTGGCTTGCTGAGGCTCAATGGAAACTCAATGAGCGAGAGTCTCGGCAGTACACACGGAGAGAGACCGAAGGGGAAGGAGGGAGCCAGCCAGGCAGCGGGCGAGCGGAGGAGAGGAAGAAGCGGCGGCGGCGGCGGCGGCGCTGGCTACGGCGACCGGCCGCCTTTCCCAATCCTCCGTCATCCTCCCCTCCCCGGCGTTTCCCCCCTTGACAGCCCCAGGAGCAGAAGCGGCGGACGGGCTCCTTCCAGCCAGGGTAAATATTGGGGGGATCCGACCCTGTTTGGGGGTGCAAATCCAGGGGGAAAGGCCGCCCCTCCGTCCCTTTGTGTTTTTTCTTTCCCTGAGAGAGGAGGATGTAAGGCGGGGGGAGGGGGAAGCGGCGCTCGTTCACTCTCCCTCTCTCTCTCACACACCAGGCTGGTGTCGTGCCGAGGGGGGGCGAGAATTATGTGACCGAGGAAGAAGGCTGACCGAAGGAGCGGGGGAGAGACTTTTATTTTTGAGGAAAACAAAGGAGCAGGAAGGTAGCTCGCCCCTCCGCCGCCTCCCGGCGCTTGAATTTCAGGAGGATATTTTAGGGGAGGGGGGCTTCTGTACCTCTTAGCTTCCCCCCCAGAGGTTCCTCGCCCCCTTTGTCTGCAAGTACGGAAAGCTCTTATTGCTATTATTTTTTTAAAAAGGCTAAACTGGAGGAGGGGCTTTGAGAACGCCATCGTATCGAATTTACTGGCTTCTTTTCCGTGGCGGATGGGGGAGAAGCAGTTGCCCATTGTGTTTTCCCTCTCCTTCCATACCGCTTCCCATCCTTAACATCTGGGTATGATTTCCAAACGGATAGTAAGTAACGGATATTTCTCAGCCCCCCCCCAGTTCTTATTCCCTTCAACCCAAGCTGTGTGGTATTTTTTTTTTAATTTTAAGGAGGAGGGGTTGTTAGCGTATTTCTAAAAAAGTGTTCTTTTTGAGAAATAGGGTGTGTTGTTGGGGGCAGGCAGGGAGATGTTGTTGTAAATCACTGTCTCCTTTTGTGCCCAGGGAAGGTTGGATATTGGGGGGAGAGGGGTGTTAGAGATCTCTCTCCCGCCCCCCGCCGGCATTTCTGCCAAAATGTTCCTTCTTTGTACCAGCGAGGGGCTTTGTAATGAGGGTCTTAGAGTAAAAATGTGAGTTTGGTGTTCCTTTCTAGTGAACTGCTGCCTAATTCTAAAACCTTTGTATTATTTTCTGCCTCTCCAGTTCTTCAACTGTGGCTTGAAGGTAATATAATTTTAAGTCGTGCTTGGGAATGAGCAAAGAGGAGAGATGGTATCAGTGTTTTTATCTCTTTTTAATGCTTGCTTTGGTTATGTGGTGGAGTGGTTGATTTGTCTTCAGCTCCTTCCCCCCCACCCCAAGAGAAGGGAAGTGTTCAAGAGGAAAGGAGTGGGAGAAGAAAGAAGCAAGCAAATACATTTCTCTTCTGGCTCTTCTGGTTTTTTAGGGGAAAAAATCTTCCTTTTTCATCTCTGGTATCCTCCCCCCAGCATTTAAAGCTAACATGAAATAACCTCCCTTCTCGCCCCCCACCTTTAGTTCTCCCAACCTGGAAGCATCCATTATATGTCTGGTCAACGCTCCCACAGTCTGGCCCGTGGTTGCCCTCGGTGCCTACTCCTTTCCTTGCAAATCAAGTCAGGCTAGTAGGAAAATCCTCTCATTTGCAGTAATTGTTTCAGGGGGAGAAAGCTGGACAGGTGGGTTGTTTACATGCAGAAACCCACTTGTGTGGGTACTACTTTGTGTGTATGCATATATGTGTACACCTTCACAGCCTCCGATTGTATGTATTTCTACAATATATAATAGATCTTGTGTGTGTGTGGTATGCTCACTGGGTTGTAGCTTTCTAGAGTTGTGTGTGTGAGGGAGAGACAGAGTGCTGGAGAAAGGGATATTAATATATAATAAGCATCCACTCACGCAGAGTGTATGCATTAGGGCAATGTGTGGGAATCCTTCCTCATAGTAGAAGAGGGAATTCTTGGTAGGTTTCTTGACTTCCTAGGGTTTTTGTTGTTCAGGAAAGGTAGACGGACCTGGCTTCATTTCTATAGTTCGATTGTGGAAAAGAAGGCCTGAGGCTGGAAACAAACTAATGTGGTTACAGTGGTAGGTGCGAAGGGAGGAAAGCTGTTTTTCCCTTTCTTCTCCCTTCTGTTGCTTGAGAGTTTGTATTTCCCAAGGTAACCGGATGTTTGTAGCCCTTGGCATGAAGAGTCTAGCTGCCTTTGTGTGCCTTCTACCCAAGACTTTTTCATACCCATGCTCCTCATGCCTTACTAGATAAGAAGTCCCTTGAATGTAGATGTATTTAGGAACCTGTGTATCATGTATGAGAAGGCAGCAGAGACTTATCATTCTTTGTTCCTATCCCTTTCTTTTCTTGTCTGTTGTTCTCTTGCCTTTTTTTATGATGTGGATAATATCTCCTGGGCTTCTGTGATGAAAGATAGGGTATAAATCAATAAGTTAATGCTAGTAATCTGCTTTTTACAAAGTATTCGGTGACCAGTCAGCTGGAAGAATTCTTATAAAACTGTGTGGGATAACTGAGAACCAGTCTCTCACAGGAAGCTGTTACAGGAAGTTGAAAGGTCACAACTAGCTGGAAAAAAACAAAGTGAGCAGCTGGGTCCCTGGGGACCTGAAGGAGGATCTCTTCCATGAAATGGGTTACTAGCTGATTCAGACACTGAGCCCTGTTTGTTACTGCGCTAATAGCCCGTGCTTGTCAGCAAAGCTAACAGAGAACACTAACCTACCAACACCAAAGCATAACTTCTGAAAGGTGCTGGCTTTTTCCAGTTTTTACAACAATTAATTGTTCAGTGAGTGAATGGGGAAAACATGTGGGCCTCCAAATGTTCATAGACTGCAGCTCCTATCAGCATTAGCCAGCAAAGCCACTGATGAGGGATGATGGGAGTTGTAATCCAACAATATCTAGAGGGTCGAATATTCCCCATTCCTGGTTTTTAGGGATACAGGAACTTGCCCTTCCAAAAAGGTATAGCATGAGCCAAGACTATGGGTTACGTGGGTATAGAATCTTTTCCTCTCAATTACCTGCCCTCTTTCTTCCTGTTTGCTTTTTAAGACTGTCCTCCTGTTTTAAATTCTGCTTGACTGAATTTAAAAAGGAGAGATGACAGTGTATTCTTTACTGATACATTTGCAAGTACTGAGTACATGTGCATTTTGGGAAGCTGGAACTGTGATTTGTAGGGTTTATGGTAATCATAAAGCACACACAGAATACAGTACTTAAATGTGTGTCTGTAGCTTATACATCCCTCTTGCTGTAATCTCATGATTAGTGGAAAATGTGGATTTGGATGTGACTAGAACTTCACTTATGGGGCTTATTCTAGCATCTTAAGTCCAAACAGCTTCCTTCTGCTGTGCCCTATCAAGCGAAAGGATCCCTTCGTCTACTTAATCCTTGCCCGTTCTTCCAAGCAGCCCACCCCATGAGAGCAAAGCCTGCATGGAGTGCATTAATAAACATGCGTTACATAAATTAACCATACAGCAGCATCCTCTAGGAGAAACCACAGCCTCTCCTCCCCTTCATCAGACAGATCCATGTCACTTGAACAGGGACATAGCACAAGATGGTGGCTGTCCAGGGGGATCTTGTGGGGGAAACTTCAGAACTCCTTGTTGGCACAATTCTCAGCAAAGAGACTGTTCCTGCCACCCACATCAAAAGTTGTAAAGCTGAGGTTTAATTGGGTCTCATGTTAATGAATGCACCATGGAGAAATATAGAATAGGCCTCCTGACCAGTTTTAGAGGCATGCAGTTATATGACTTCAGGCCAAGGAGCTGTGAATTGTTTGAATAATGTGAGGGAGAAATTTAACTGGCCACACTGATTTACAGCAGTACTTTCATGAGACTGCACAGAGACTCAGTATAAAAGTAACCTGTTTAGTGGAATGGAAAAATTAAGACTTAGCAACATGTTCCTGTTTATCTCTATCACCATCTCTCCTTGTTCTGTACGAACTTTGGAAATAGTATTCTGGGATAGCTTCAAGTTTCTATTGATGGGAAGGTATATAGTATTTCAACAAGTTTTTGAGTTGGGTTAGCTTCTTCTACCATTAGCTTCTCTTACAGTTTCTGTCAGAGACCGGGGCTCTGATCTTAAGTATGTTAAGTTCTGTCTCTTCGGTTTTATACAAAAAGCAAAGGCATCCATGATTACTCATAAGAACAATTCCAAGATCTTATTAGCATTGTACTTTCAATAGGCCAACCAAAAATATGCAAAAAATATAAGTTTGCTTAGAATGGCAGCCCAAGATAGCTTTGGATTTAAGGTTACTTTAGGTGACTGGTTTGGCCCTGCTGTATTCCTGATTTCCCTCCACGCCACCCATGACATACATATTTTTCTAACCACATCATTGAAGAAAGATTGGGCTTGTTAAACTGAACGTTAGGGATCTTTTCTCTTTGGGACAGAAAACTAAGTCAGATTTTTCTAACCTAACACTGTATGTCTTCTGCTTTGTTCTCAGAGCAACTGAAACATGGAGCTTCGAGTGGGGAACAAATATCGGCTGGGGCGAAAAATTGGTAGCGGATCCTTTGGAGATATTTATTTGGGTGAGTTTCTCTTCTGTGTAGATAAGTGTCTTTTAACTTTTACAGTGTCTCAAGCTAATTTGCTGGGGTGCATATTTGATGTGTGAATTTATAAAACTATTTTGCTTTTTTTTTCAACTTGAGGGATCTGAGGTCAGACTAGACTTTTTAAAAAAGCATGTCTTTCAAACTGAGAAACCCATCTAGAACAGGGATGGATAAAATCAGGTATTCCCTCTAAGCTGTTTTTTTCCCTGCCGGTACTCCTAGAGGTTTTTTGTTTTTTAAAATAAGAATTGCAGAGATTTGCACCCAACTCTATTCATGAGGGGTAGTGCTTTTAGATGGTAATAGGTTCTCCACTACATGATGTTGCATCTTGTTCTTGAGCTGAATGTGTAAGGGACAACAACAACAATACTTTATAGCCAAGCTTTTCACTACAAGGTTGTCAAGGCTATTTACAGTCTAAAATGAAACAGTCTGGCACACAGCACAATAACAGAAGCAGCAGAAAATAGGTAAGCAAAAAATGACAAAGCTATTGTGTCTGAGGCAGATGTTTCATAATTTGGGACCCTTCAGAGACAAAGGCCAGTCGCTGATAGCAGTCTTGTCTATACTGTAAAGATGGAGACACTCAGAATAGGACCTCATAGGTAATAGTCTGTTGAAGTATGTGTGCTCCCAGTTGGGAGACTTTTTACCTACTTCTGGCAGCTTTGTTGTGAAGCTTGCTTCTCTTCAGGGAGTCTTCTGTCTTTTTTTGATAAGGTCATTAGTTTAGTAGATAGGAATGCTGTGAATGTTATTTATTTGGATTTCAGCAAAGCATTTGATAAAGTCTCCCATTATATTTTGTTCAGCAAACTGATTAAATGTGGAATAGATGGGGACACTGTCAGATGGGTCCATGCTTAATTGCCATCGCTAGCTGCACTTCAGACTGGAAGGTGGTCTCAAGTGGAGTGGCTCTGGGTTCTGTCCTAGGGCCATTACTCTTCAACATTTTTATCAGTGACTTAAGTGATGGGGTGGAGCAAATCCTTACAGGGTTTGCAGATAACGCAGAACTTGGAGAGGTGGCTAACACATTGGAAGACAGGTCCAGAATTCAAAATGATGTAGGTAAACTAGAAAATTAGACAGAAATTAATGAAATAAAATTCAATAGAGACTAATACAAAATTCTGCATTTAGCCCACAAAAGCTAAATGCACAGGTATAGAATGGAGTATACCTGGCTCAGTAGTACTACATGCAAAAAGTACTCTGGGATTATTGTTGATCATAAATTGAATATGAGCCACCAGTGTGATGCTGCAGCAAAGGAGGTGCATGTTATTTTAGGCTGCATTAATAGGACCATAGTTTCCAAGTCAAAGTAATAGACCCACTATGCTATGTGCTGGTCAGACCTCATCTTGAGTACTGTATGCAGTTCTGGGTGCCATGTTTTAAGAAGAATATAGACAGGTTGGAGCAGGTTCAGCTTGGTGAAGAGAAGACAGAAAGGTGAAATGATTGCACTCTCCAGATACCTCAATCACTGTCACAGAGAGCAGGGGCAGGCCTTATTACCTGCTGCCCAGAGAGTAGGACCATGTCTAATTGTTTGCAAGTACAGGATGGTAGATTTTGATCAAACATTGTAAGCAACTTCTTGACAATAGAAGTTTGGCAGTTGAATAATTGCCTGGAGAAGTGGTGGGATCTGTTTCTCTGCATGTCTTCAAGAAGAGTCTGGACAGCTGGGGATGTTTTAACCAGAAACCCTGCATTGAGCAAGGAGTTGGACTCAGTGGCCCAAGCATTATCAATCTGCTTGTGCAATGAAGAAAAAGAAACACACACTTATGACCCCTGGAGGTCTTCAATGGAGAACAAAGTGAAGTCTGAACTTATGGAGCTTCTTAGGTTTTTTACGCTTCTTAGGTGGTGCGAATGAACAACAAAGATGTTTTCCAGATTATAAGGGTAACATCATGGGCACTTTTGGTTACTGGGGGTTGAAGAGTTGTTACTTACACCTTTTTGCATCTGGCTAGGTTAGAGGAATGAGATGGGCAGACAAGTTTTTCAATAGCAACTTGGCTGCTTGGTGGTTATATATTATTCCATGTAGTTCTGACTTCTTCCAGATGCTTTGGACTACAGTCTCCAGAATCATCCAGCCATGGCTGAAGCATTTTGGGGATTGAAGTCTTAACACATTTGGAGGTGCCAGATTTGGGGACGACTAGCTTGAATCCTATTTGTCAATGATTAGAATTCCTGTTTTAAGAAAAATAATACCACATGTGTCTTGCCTTGTGATACATTAAGATCTCTTCTCATAACTGCCCCAGACACTTTTTATTCACTATATCTTTTGTTTGTCCACCTCATATTATGTTCCCAGAAGCAATTAAGTGTTCTAGGTGTGGCTTCCCTGCCCAGTGCTGCATTGAAAAGTGTTACCCTCAGATTTGGCGGATGTTAGGAATTATAGGCCCATCTCTTTATTGAACATAGATTATAAAATTTTTGCCACTATCCTTGCTGGAAGATTAAAAAGGATTATGATAACGATTATACATCCAGATCAGAATGGTTTTCTACCAGGGAGAATGCTAAAATATAATATTAGGACGATTTTAAATATTGTAGAGTATTTTCATAGACATAGTGAAAAAAAAAATGGCTATATGTTTTCTGGATGCAGAAAAAGCCTTTGATAGGGTAAATTGGGAGTTTTTGTTTCAAGTTACCAAAACGATAAATCTAGGACCGAAATTTCTTGAATGGATTAAGGGTATATATAGGGAACAAACAGCTAAAATTATTGTGAATGGGGAAGCGACTTGAGATATTAGGATTGCTAGAGGAGTGAGGCAAGGGTGCCCTTCAGCACCCCTGTTGTTCATCTTGGTGTTAGAAATTTTGAATAATAAAATTAGGGGAGAAGTTGAAATTAGAGGTGTTAGGATTAATAAGGAGGAATATAAATTTAGCGTATATGCTGATGATTTGGCTATTATTTTGGAGGATCCCAGCAGGAGCATGGATGTATTGATTAATGAATTAATAAAAGTTGGTTCTTTTTCTGGTTATAAAGTTAACACATCCAAGACTAAGATGATTCTTAAAAATATAAAGGCCCAGGAGGAACAAGAGCTAATAAATAAATTTGGATTTACGGTAGCAAAGATAGTTAGATACTTAGGTATTAATATTACAAAAAATAGTATAGATTTATTTGATAATAATTATAAAAAAGTATGGTCTGAAATTAAAGCAGAGCTTAGAAAATGGCAAAATTTACCATTATCGTTATTGGGTAGGATAGCGGCAATAAAGATGATCATACTCCCCAAAATAAATTTCTTATTTCAAAATCTTCCAATAATCTTGAATGATAAACCTTTTAAGGAATGGGAGCATGACTTGAGAAAATTCATTTGGAGTGGAAAACGGCCTAGAATTAAATTTAAAATCTTAGAGGATAGTATAAGAAGGGGTGGAATGGGATTACCTAACTTGAGATTGTATTATTATGCTAATGGATTAGAATGGTTAAGAGATTGGATAACTTTGAAAAATTCCAGAATTTTGACATTGGAGGGTGAAAATATACATTTTGGCTGGCATGCCTATATATGGTATGGTAAATCGGCCATTGATAGAGATTTTAGGGATCATTTCCTCAGGAAGGCTCTAATTACAGTTTGGTTAAAATATAAAAGGAAGTTGTATTTAAGGACACCACTGTGGGTTTCACCTCATGAAGCGTTTTATAAGAGGGAAATTCCTAAAATGGGTCATTGGCTTACGTATAGGGATATCCTAAAGATACAAGGGGATGATATTGAATTTAAATCTCAGCAGGACCTCCTTCAGCAAGGTTGGAAATCACATTGGCTGTTGTCTATGCAATTGCGGGATAGATTTAAGAAAGATAAAGAGCTAGAAGGTTTTGAATTAAGAAATCAGGATTTTGACATGGTATTAAAACCTGGAGCTAAACATAAAGTTAGTGTTATTTATAATATCTTACTTACCCTGGAAACTGAGATGGAAACTGTTAAACAAACAATGATAAAATGGGCCAAAGATGTGGGGGAAGAAATTACTATGGATGAATGGGAAAGCTCTTGGGAAATTACTTGGGAAGTATTAAAACCAGTTAGTTTGAGAGAAAATTATTGTAAACTTTTGCATAGATGGTATTTGACTCCTGTTTGGTTGGTCAAGACAAAGAAGAGTCAAATTGAGGTGTGTTGGAAATGTACCCAGAAGGGCACATTCTTCCATATGTGGTGGGAATGTGAAGCAGCAAGGACATTTTGGAAAGGTATACACAATAAAATTCAGGAGGTACTAAAAATCAAATTTGTGTTATCCCCAAAACTATATTTGCTAAATATGATAAAAAATTTACAAATTGATAAACGTAAAAAAGATAGTCCTTTTTATGATCACTGCTGCTAGATTATGTTATGCCCAATATTGGAAGGAGTCAAATTCACCAGGATTAGAGCATTGGCTGATTAAGTTATATGATATGGTAGAAGCAGATATGGTGATGGAATCTTTGGAGGGCCGAGGGAAAAGAGAAGTTATAGAAGGATGGAAAATGGTTTTGCCGCTTTGGACGGATAGGTGGGGGAAAAAAGCGATAGCTTTCATTGGATAATTATATATTATAGGAAACTGGATGACTTAGGTTGAAGTCGGGAAACGGTAATAAATTTAGTTGGAATTCAGGGTGTTGAATATGATGTATATATATCAGATATACATTAATTAAATATTAGACATATAGATATATTTAAGTTTTAGATATAAATATATCTATATATAGATAAATATATATAAATATATATAGATAATATATAGATATTGTATTGATGGAACAGATTTATTCTATAAGAGATAAATGTTATGATTCTGTAAGAAATAATTGTTAAAATTTAATATATTAAAATAAATATATATATTTAATGAATTAGAGGGAGGTGACAGATAAAGAAGCATGTCAATTTCAGCAATGATGGGTGCGGTGGGGGTAACGGGACGTGTAACTTGATTGTTTGAGTTATATTATGTGATGTTAGATATTTTAAGTGTACTATAAGTATAATGTGTAATCTGTATTGTTTGCTATATTGAGTGTTGTTATATGTTGTATGTGTAAATGAATAAAAAAAAAGAAAAATTAAAAAAAAAGAAAAAAAGTGTTACCCTCTCTGTGAACTGAAACATGATGCCTCTGCATACAGAGCGTCCCTTGCATGTAGCTGCCTTTCTTGACGTCCAGCAGTATATCACATTGCAGCCTCCATATCCAGTTTGCTCTTCTGGCACTGCTACAAGATTTGGCAAATTCACTATTTCCCGGATTCTTTCTTTGAACAGAATGTCTTTCAGGCTGTTTCAGTTTTCTAGTTTCATTCATATTCAATTTGTATAAGCCATTTAACAACCCAAAAAAGCACTCAAATGATGTATGACACAACTAAACATCTATAAATACACACAATTATAGTAAAAAAAAAGTTCAGATGGGAAAACTTAACATGCTTTGCTAACTCCTTAATTTGTTTGAAGTTCACATGGAAATGTAAGTTTCTGTGTTAGCGTATGCATTCACATTAGTACAGTGGTTCTCAACCTGCCGGTCCCCAGATGTTCGTGGACTTCAGCTCCCAGAAGCCCCAGCCACTATGGTCAATGCTCAAGGCTTCTGGGAGCTGAAGTCCATGAACATCTAGGGACCCACAGGTTGAGAACCACTGCATTAGTATATCTGTCTCCTTCATTCATCTTACTAATCCTGATTATCTCATTGACCTAATAGATACTTACTTTATTGATTTGAAAAGTTATATCCTCCCTTAAAATTATTCAAAACTCAAGTGTCTATCACAAACAGTTAAAATGACAATATGGAAAACATCAGAATATTGCAGTTGCATTGGGTGCAGATGTGTTGTTTTTGTGAGGCTATATCTTCCTATGTTGAGGCCTGTAGACTCATAGATACATCTGCTAAACTGTCCCTATTATGTCACATCTTCCCTTTGACTCTTTATTTCCAAGATTCTGTTTTTACTTATCAAAAGCTCTGTAGAACAACTGGATTACTTCTTATTTTCAAAAGTTTACTTTCTGGTTTTCTTCCTTACCTTTTACTACACTTAACTAAAGCTATACTTAGTTAAAGGTATTAAATTGGTTTCCTTCTCTCCTTCCAAGGTCTTAGGGCTGTTTTCAAATGTTATTCTACCTTTTATCCTGGAAACAATTCTGTGAGTGTGACAAGAGTAATTTGAGTGAGTGTGACAAGAGTGAGTGTGACAAGAGTAATTTGACCATGGCCCTTCTGGTGGCTGAGCAGGAATGAGATTTTATTTCCAGTTGTCCCTTGCTTTGCACCAGGCTTCCAGAGAGTCTGACTTGCTGTTTATTGAGCTTGTAAAAATGACCATGACACAGTTTTTAAAGTAGGCTTTTCTACACTAAGGTATTTAATTATTATTGTGTTTTAGTAATAGCAATAACTTTTAAAATAGCAATTCTTACTTTTTTTGTGTCTCTGTAATGATGGATGTAAATAGTTTTAAGAACATTTTTTTGGGTTGTGAAATGGGGTATTAAGCATTTAAATAAAACAAAAAAAATTGAATCCAGATTTCCCTGCTCCAAATCACATATTTTGCCAACCGTTTCAATTACTTCTTATGCCTAAAAGATCTTCCCTCCAATAAACTACTTGTGAAAAGCCACCACTTCAGCAAATCTGTTCTGTCCCCCAGTACCTGCATTTCCACTGTCTGTTGATTTCTTCCACCTCACTTACATTTCCTTAATCTGACTTTTAACCCTGTCCCTGTCTTTGTTAAGCCTTGTGGACAAACTCTTCTGTTACCAACTTGTTAGGCTATATGTCATTTATAGTTATTTAAAAGATTTAATGAGGTATAATTATCTAGTAGAACATCTTTGACATCTTTTTGAAAACTTCAGCATGGCAGTAGTTAAACATATTTTATGTATTTTGTAATTGTTCAGAAAATGGAACTCATTTGGGGAGCCAAAACATGGGTAGTATTACTTTGTGCTTTTGGTTTGGCACTTACGTAATTCATAGAAGACATAAGGACAGTTAGTGAACATTGACACCACATGAGCAATCGCTGCACAGGCACAGGTGCATCCAAAATCTTGCCAGCAGGCATCTTGTGGCCACTGATAAACTGAGAGTAGAAAAGAAGGAAAGATGCAACATGTCATGGAGCAAGTAAGATGGCAGTGCTCCCCATTCCATTCATTTCAGTTAAGTAAAGATAAGTCTACGCAAAGGTTATGTCCTTGAACTAGTAGTTTTGCAATTTTGCGTGACAAGTGAAAGATGCATAGTTTTGATTTGGAATATTAAATTTCTATTAAAAGGTGGTGTTCAATTTATTGTGAGTTTGGGGAGCAGTTCATATTAGGATACTAAACTCTCCAGCAATTCCTCATTGATTTGGAAAGCTTCAGAAATCAGTATCTGAGCTGCTATGCGTGATCCATAGTCATTCCAGGTGCATCTAGATCTCATCCTGTGTTGACCAAAAAAAAAAGAATGAATCATGTGGGTTAATTGCCATTGTACTTGTTATCTTTGCATTCAGGTTGCTTCTGGTTTTTTTCTACTTTTTTGTTTCCTTGAACCAATAGCACATTTGAATTGTGTTTTATTAAATACAGGGACTTAACATTTACTACTGCAACACTTAGCATAGAAGGTAAAGAAATCAGTTACTCCCACACAAACAGTTCAGGATTTAGATGATGAAGATTTATTCAATGAAGATTTATTCAGTCAGGCATTCTCAGATCTCTAGCCTGGTTATGTGAATCAGAGTGTCATAATCTGAGAGAGGCTGTACCATTGCTTGGCAAGTCAGATGTTAGGAAGAGTGCTGGAGATCAAGCTAATGAGAGACAGTGGTACCAGACTAGACATCCAGTAAGCCTCTCTTGCATTTTATGATTCTGAAATTCAATGGCTTTTGTAAACACTTGTCTGGAATGTGGAGACTTTGCTTTCTGTGGTGAAGATTGTTTGGTTTGGGAGGCTCAGCTGGGCAGCACTGGAGAACTGATAGGGTTGCTTGTGGGACATGTGGGTTTTGGACACAAATCACTGCAGTTTGGGGGGTGTAGCACTGAAACCAGAGAAGTCTTAAACAGATGGAGTTTCTTCAGGTCAGAATTGAGGTCTTGCCAGAGGGGCCTATGCTGTTCCTCTGTCAAACTCTTTGGCTAGTAAGCCAAAGCCAGCTTGGCAGAGCAGGGTATGATGGGAAACTGGTGGTATCTGCTTGGACAATTCCTGATTACATGCCCCTCCCTTACAGGGCTGAGGATGTATTCTCTTTGTTTCCTGGCCTGTTAACTCTCTGCTGCCTGCCTGACTTCACCCATCTGTTCCTTTTCCATCTTTATTCATTTGCTACTCAGTAACAAAAATGGCAAGCAGGAGCAAAGAGGGAGAGATGTTGTTGCTCTGTGATACTGGAGGGTAGCAGATATTTGTGTACATGTGCTAAGAGGTCTATCCATCTGAATGTCTAAGAGGGTCCCCTGCAGAATGCCATCTTCACTTAGGCTGGTGATGTTGGATATCTTTGTAAGAGATCTTCCTCCCCATTACTCTTGAATAGTTTGAAGCAAATGGATTCTGAAACATGCAGCCCACACAACTGAATGAGACAGGGGGTGGATGCTACATAGAATTTTTGATCAGTTCCAGATCTCTTGGATCACTGAAGCATAAGGTCTCCTCTGTAGCATTTGTGTCTTTATGAACTGTTGCAAAGAATGCGACAGTTTCTTTGCAGGATATTGCCTAATCTTATACATAGTGGCAAAGACAATTTACCTTCGAGTCTAAAGGATGTGATAGAATATGGATTCCCGGATCTGTCTGAGAAATACTGTTTTTGTACATCTGAGTGAATCATCACATGGGAAACATGTGATGGATCAGGGATTCACAAAAGAGAGGTGAGGAAAATGGAAGCAGTTTGCAATCTAAAAGCTGTAAGGCTTCAGGGGAGGATTTTCTCAAGGATGGGATCTGGAGGAAAAACCTGAAGGGAAGTTTAAAAAGCCTTACAAATGTGTGGTTATAGGAACAGTGACAGCATAGGGCTAAAAGCTCAGAGGTGCAGTTAAAAGGACAAAGATTCATACTTTAAACTTTTTAATGTAGAATCTGGCCATAAAGATCTTACTGGGTTTTGGTGGATGATGTTCTTGTTCCATGTCTGGCTCCTTGCTACTATGATAACCTCCAGTTTTGTCCTCCTGCGCCAATAAATAGCTAACTTGCTTGTGGCACAGATCCTACAGGTGTTGTGGGCAGCATGAGCTTGTGACTTGGTAGGACAAGAACAAAAAAAGTTCATGAGCCTAGCTATGGCAGAGCCAGCTCTTTACACCAATCTGCCTGTTCTGCAGCTGGCGCGCTGCCCCCTGCTCCCTAGCTTAATAGACCAGACACGAAACCACTTTTATGACATGACTGCCATATAGATGTTGTAATGCTTGTTCTAGTGGCCTTGTCTCATACCGCACACTTGACTAGTGAAATTTGCCCGAAAGATTCATTGTGGTTGGCCTGCCCATGTATTCAAATTATCTACTTTGTACTAGTACTACCTGTTCCATGTTAACCAAACTGAACATAATTTTTGTCTTGTAGATGACACAAATGGAGAACAAGGTTTTTCAAAGCATTCAGATGAGATAGTTGTATGCAAAATAAGCAATTTTGTGTAACTTACCTGCAAAGAATCATGACCCAGTCACTACACTCTGCATGCAGGAGGTTCTTGTTTTCAGTTACAGGAATGGGCTGGAGATGACAGAAGAGAGCTTGTGAGAGTAGGCAGTAGTACTTAGCTAAATGGATGTCCTGTAATGAGCCAAAAGGCTTCTTGGAGCTGAATTATATTTTTGTAAAATTATAAATCGGCAGTTGGCCCTCTTCACAGGTATGTTAAATCTTTAGCCCAAAGAATACTTTTGGCCATCTTGATATGTTTCACTACAGAATTCTTTTACATTTAATACAGTCTTATCACTTGTAGGACTCAGTTCACAAAAATACCTTCTTGTGGCCACTGATGTTATTAATGGCTTCCATTTTTCCTGAGTCTGCAGACGACAAACGTGAACCAGTGACTCAGATGTCAGTTTCTCTATGCCCAGAGCCTCTCTCCTTGCAGCTAATCTCATTGGGGTTGTAGTTCTAAAGCCTACTGACAACACTCCTTAAATGTCAGCATTAACTTTGGTTTGCTGATCATTTTAGCAGATGGAGTGAGAATAAAGCCCATGGGAGGGGGAAGAGCACTGGGAGTTCAAACTGAGAGGGAAAGGCAGGTAGGAGAGAAAAGGGTGGCAGGTTGTATAACACTGGTCTGAAGGGGGAAGTATCTTTTTAATGAGTAATGCTGAGCATGACAATAAGTTAATGGGTGAGTGTTTAATAACAGAAGTATATTTTACATAAGTGCTGCCTTATACAAGAAAAGGTTTGAGAATCACAATCCTGAATTTACACCTGAGCCTCAGGGCCCTGACTAGGAAAAAGTGCAACAGCTATGTCATAATAAAGTTCAGTGATAGAGCAGTGATGCTTGTGTGGGTGGATGTTACGCACCTGCTTGGTTTCTTCTAAAGACCATTTCAGGCTACTGTTTAATCTCCAACTGTTCTGGTGGAGCTTGCAATGCTCCATATCTCTCCCTGCTATAGCCAGTCTGAGAGTCACTGTAGTGTAGTGGTTTGAGTTTTGGACTAGGACTCTGAGAAGTCAGATTTTGAATCCTAGCACAGTCATCTTAGGCAAGTGACACTCTCTCAGCCGCAGGGGAAGGCAAAGACAAATGCATCCCTGAACAGATTTTGCCATCAGAACTTGATAGGTTTGCCTTAGGATCACTTTAAGTCAGAAACAACTTGGAGGCATGCAACAATAGTCAATTCATATTATGTTTCTAGTTTTTGTGATATCCTGTATTGTCACTGGAAAGATGGGATGGGGCTGTGCCATGTTTGTCTCTTTGTCATTTACTTTATAAAAAATTGCAATTCTTTAAACATTTACATCAAAGCCAGCTTGGGTAATCCTGCTCAGGACTTTATGACAGCCATGGCATTGTTTGAGAACACCACTGGCTCAAAACATATGAGTGGGCAGCTCCTGGAGGTGAATTTCTATACTGGATATCTGGTTTACCTCTTAGTTGGCAGAGTTGGTATTACCCCAATATGGTGGACCAACCATTTCCTGGGGAAAAAAAAGATTTGACAGCATCAGTTCTCTGTTACCTGTTGGGGATGCTTGAACTTGAGAGCCTTCATTGATCAGGGCTTCAGATTCAATGGCCAGTGAAGCCTCTTCTAACTCTGTGATTCTGTTATTTTAGTTAACATTGTCTAGTGCACTCTTGAAGCTTGAGAGGGAGGTGGCTGTTGAATTTCAAGCACATTTGGAGAGAAGAGACTGCTTATTTTGACCCATTTCAAATCAGCCATAGGCATGGTTTTAGCACTGGAATGGCTTTGGTCATCCATATGGATGATCTGCATTAAAAGAGAAATGGGGTGAGGGTCAGCATTGCCATATGAAATACAGGACAGCACTCCTGTTCCTTTAATAGCTATGTAGAAGAATTCAGCACAAATCTTAAAGGTATAGGAAGCCGGTCCTGTATTTCAAATAGCAACCCTAGTGTGTGTGCAGGGGGAGAGATAAGTGCTGATTTTGCTTGATTGCAGCAGCTTTTGATAACACTGATCACTCTATCTTTCTGGACTGACTTGGTGAATTGGTGACATAGTGCTTCCTCCTTGCAGGGCTGGTTCAAAGAATAGCATTAGGGGATGTTTGTTTGGCCCATGAGAATGTCCTGTGGGATCTTTAAAAGGTTTTCTGTTGCCTGTGTTGGTTAGTGTCCATATGAAGGTTTGGGAGCAGGATGTCATTGGTATAAGGATGGCATCCAGCTGTATTTCTTGTCATCTCAATCATATGAGGGCAAAGGGCTGATGGATCAGTGTCTTGGGCAGATGAGGGCCAATAAACTGAAGTTCAGTCCTGAGAAGATAGCAGTCCTATGGATACATGATTCCTATATGTAAGAAATAGGAAACTTGCAAGTTCTGGGTGGGATTGCAATCCTCAGAAGGAGCAGGTACATAACTTGGGAGTGTTCACAGAACACTGGGGGCTTCCACAGCCAGATGTGCTTTTTCCCCAAGTTTGGGTGGTTTGTTAGCACCTGCTGCTTGCTCATGGACAGGGATAGTACAGTCATAGTTATCTGTGCCCGGATAACCTGCCAATCAGTGCAAATTGCTGTATTTGGGGCTGCCAGAGAGAACTGCATGGAGACTGCAGCTAGTGTGATATACAGTAGCCAGATGTTACTGGGCATGCCAGAAAGTGATTGCACTATACGAGTCTTCAGTGAGCTGCACTGGCAGCCTTTTATTCATTTGGTCCAGTTCATGGTCATAATGTTAACATAAAAAAACTTTAAAAGGTTGTAGACCAAGATATCTGAAGGGGTTCATAAGTGCTTTATTGTACTGATAGCAGATTCTCAGAAACTAAAGTGGAAGTCTTGACCCTGGTCCAGATTGAGACACAGTGCCTTGCCTGAGCACAATCTTTGTCATAAGGTTTCTCTTGAGTGGTTCATGTTTTATCCCTAACCACGAGCAAGCAGCTGAAGGAATATTGAGCAACTTGATTGTTACACCTGAGCCATCACTTTCAGTGGAGTTAGGCCTAGCGGGAATTCTTATTTATCTGTGTGAATGGCAAACTGGATCCATCTCCTGAGGTCATGGAATGGCTTTCTTATCTCAGCAACACACAGTATTTCTTGTAGATTATAACTCTTCTGTGGACGTGCAAGCAAACTGAACACATTAAAGAGGCACTAGAATAAACCCATTAAGAATACCCCTTATGTATACATTATTTGGATTTCTGTTGCTGTCTTATCTCCTGCTTTAGATTCAGAGATGTGTCCAGAGTCACTTTTGAGGTTTTTGGATGAGGGCATCGCAGACTGTGATGCATTTTCTGGTCCTTTGTCCCCACTGTTATCATATTTTCTGAATACCAGAAATATATGTAGGCTAATTTGTGCCATATAAATGGCAGTGTATGTATTTGCAGTTTCCTCACTCCCAATTCACGTATTATGTTTGGGTATGCTATATGTGCGTGTGTGTATAGATAGATAGATACACCCCCAACTGTTAGATGTGTGTGTATACACACATGCACATGTGCGCGCACACACATCTTAACAGTTGGCTGGATCCAAGTTAAAGTGTCCACAGCTGGGCTTGTGGAAAGATCTGTGCCCAGATTTTAAGAATTCATCCTTTCCATACCACAGCTGCCTCCATGTAGCAGTATCTTTTGCTCCTTTGTGGCATTTTAGGAATCTGTAATGGGAAGAGGGGGAAAGGTAAATTCACATCCTCCAATTTGGTTCCCTATGCCTAAATCTGGATTCAGCAACTATACCTCTGCAAACTGAGAAAAACACTTCATGCAGCTGAAGTTAGAGCTAGTTTATAAAATCTTGCCATGAAGGCACTTTCCTCACTTACTTTTTGGGTGCCTAAGAGTGTCTAGAGCAGTGATTCTCAACCTGTGGGTCCCCAGACGTTTGTGGACTTCAGCTCCCAGAAGCCCCAGCCACTATGGTCAATGCTCAGGGCTTCTGGGAGCTGAAGTCGAAAAACATCTGGGGACCCACAGGTTGAGAACCACTGGTCTAGAGACAGGTCTCAGTCTCTCTAATGGAGGGTTGGTCATGGCTGAGTAATTTCTGTGATGACAAATTGTACATTATAAGTTTTTTAAAGATAACTGGAGGCTAAATAAGAGTGGGGAGCTAGTGGTCTTCCAGATGTTGGTCTGAAAATCCCATCATCCTTGACTATTAGCCATGCTGACTGTGGCTGGTGGGCTTTGGGAGTCAAACAACTAGAGGGCCTCCAGTTTCCAAATCCTACTGTAGGGCACTGGAGGAGAGCCAGTATTTGTACCAATACAGTAAGTACAGGATTTTCTCTCTTCCCTGTGTTTATCAAAAGCCGATTAAGCTGCAGAAATATATATAATGAATGTTATTTCTACATTCTACTTCATTTGTGTAGGTGTTCTGTAAGTGTAACAAGCCTGACAATTTTTTTTGCAAAACCGTACTTGAAAAATTTGCAACTGGTGAAGCTAAATTCTGTACATTTGTAGCAAACAGAACAAATTGGGGTGGACCCAGATTAAAATGCCTGTAGGTCTGGTAGAAGTGGTCTTCTTTGCCCCTCCAGCCCCCTGAAAATGCTGTATAGAGGATCAGGGACTCAGGTGAAGGGGGTTAACTATAATAGGTGATGGAGGGAAGGACAACCTCATCAATTAATGAGCCTTTCCCCAAGTGCACCCTTCTCCAGCCCATTTCATGGCTGTTTTTTATTAATCAAATTTGACTTTAATGTTTAGAAAAGCTCTCTCTTGAGCATTTACAGGAGAGCTTCCCAACTTGTTCAGCACCATTTGTCTCCAGATAGGTAGCATGTGCTAAACCATTGCACAATGGATAAAGAGGAGAAGAGAGAAGGTAGGTTGGTAGGTAGGATAAGTGAGAGTAGAGAAGACTGCAATAGCTGAGAAAAAGTCCCATTTCTTGGAAGTTTCTTTAAGAGTTTCACTATTCCTGCACCTCAGTTCTGTACCACAAGAGGCAGATATTGGGGTTCCTAGGAATGTAATTTATAGGCTCGGAAGACAGTGCCATGACTTGGACTGCAGCTGTAGCATTGTAATAATCAAGGCCCATTCTAATGAGATAGGAAATGGAACAAAAGTTGCATAGGGAAGGTTTTTAAAAATTTGATTCTTTGGAGTAGTTTTAAGAAGATATAGCTACAGTGCTACATATCAGATACTAACACCAGATACTAATATTTCAATACCATCAGTACAAAGGCCTATTTTTGCACTCCAATGAAAAATAAGCAGCTTTTAGAGATTTTTTTGGATGGTGCATTTCTTCCACTTACTCCTTTTCCTGGCAATCATGATCCTGTTTCCAGAATCAGTGGCCTGATACTTTGTGTGATGTTGCAGTAGAACCACCACAGCATAGTGTGGCAAGACAGAATGCATCCATGTTGCCAAAGAAACTGGACCAATACTGGTGCAGTTGCCATGGTAACAAGTGTTCTAGCCCTTCACAAATTGAGTGAGAACAAGGCACCGTAATGTCACAGGAGCAAATCTGGGGGTCTGATGCATATGATGGTCTTTATATGATCCCTGATTGGCTGAGATCACTCAAAAGGGAAAGAACCAGCCCCCTCAAAGTAGTACAACAACAGAGGAACAAATACAACAGTAGATTATTGCTAGCAGCAGTGAAGAAAAGTACTGGAATGGTGGTGGCTGTTTTGTTCATCCCAGAAGCTACTCTCTCTCCACCTTTTGAGAATGAATATTCATCCTAATCTGAATATTCATCTGTAAATACTGAAATATATACAGTATCCAATAGATATTGGTACCAAGAAAACCAATTTCTGCAACCAATTTTAATCAGACATTCTGCAGACTGGAAGAGGCAAGGATGTATGTGGGATACTGAAACTTTGCTCCTTGGGTTACTACAGATACTTTAGAACAGACATTCTCAGCAGGAACCATATTGCCCCCAAGAGGCTCTGGCACATTTGAAGGAGGTCACAGACTGAAAACTGTGAGAAGGGGAGCCCCAAGTGTTTTGGGGAGCCTGGCAACTGGACCAGTGAAATACCCAAGCAGCAACCTTAATTGGAGTCAGTAGTCTCCCTCCTGTGTATAATATGTTTCCAACACACTGTTTGACAGTATCCTTGACTGCCATTGTCTAATTTGGATGTGAAACTTGCAGAAGAGCACCAAGCTCAAGGATTACATAGGGCCTGTTAGATGCTTAATTTCATACATCTTTAAAATTTTTGTCCAGTATATCAGAATGTTCAAGCTTTCTTGGTGTTCAATAGTAAATTATTTGCTATCTATCTGTTTGTGTTGTATTGCTATTTGACAGGGGGCTCTGGAACTTGAGAAGAGTTCCAAAGGGGTGTGTGGCCAAAAAACCATTGAGAATGTCTGCTTTAGAGAAAGATGTGCTTTCTTAAAGGCAGACGCTGATCATCACCAAGTTTCCAGCCCTCATTGCTGTGCATCTTTATCAAAATATGACAAGAGTGTCTATTATGTGTATCATACTGAATTTGACATGATTTTGAAAAGTAGCCAGCCAGCATGGTTTTTGTTACAGCTGATGTTCATAGCCAGTCTTGTAGTTGTGCTAGATTAAAAGTACTAGTTTATGAACAGGGCTTAAGCAAACCCATATTCTTTATCCACAATAAATTGAAATGACTATATATTATAAGAGCACTTTAACATTCCTGGTCACTTTCAAAATGTGCCTGGATTACAACCACAGTTTAAAAAATAAAGAGATTTCATCTTCAGATGCTTCTTTTTGGAAGAAGTAACGGTCTTGTTCAGAGCTTGTGGAGGGGTGGACAACTTGTATGTCTTCATTGTTGTGGGCCTGCAGATCTCATAATCCCTCATCACTGGATATGCTGGCTAGAGATGAAGGGATTTTTAGTCCAGTAACATCAGGAGGGAAATAGATTGCCTACACCTGTCCTAGAGAAATTCAGCCTGCTGGATCTTCCTCTAGAATACTTTCACAAAGATGGCACCACTCTAAAAAAGTTCTGTTCCTTGCAGCTGACAATTTAACTTTCGTTTAGAAACAATGTCCAGGTTAAGACATGTTTAGAGCACTTAAGACACTGGGGGAATTACTCAGATGTGAGGGTTGCCTGGGTCAAGTTGAAATTGAGCTAGAGTGATGAGCAAAGTAGAGATCATATTGAGTTCTGGGAAGGTTAGATAATGATGAAATGGGGCTAATCTTTTACTGTTGGAGTAGTTAGAGAATTTGGGGGTGTTTACAGTCTGAATAAGTTAGTGTTTATGCAAATACTTAGATGACTGGACTGAATGCTTCTAGCCCTAGGTTTTTTGGAATAAAATAGACTATCACACACTTACTGAACTTGCAAGGAACCATCATGCGTTGATTGTTTCGTAACATGACACAGAGACATAATTATAGATGGTCTTGGAATTACATAGCAAAATTTCTCCCAAAACATTTTGTAATTAGTCCTTTTTAATGATACTTCAAATGCATAAAGTCCCTTGTATCTTTTCTGCCCTTGTATAGTACATTTTAGAGTTTAAGTCTATGGTGCTGTGAAGATTTTTAACACGGATTCAAGCTCATTGTTTTCTGTCTAATGGTTCTTTCAGGAATAAGCCACTCCTCAGTGGTACAACCTGCAACCCTGAGATTAGGAAAGAGACTCTGGTAAAACTGTAACAACTTTGTTTGCACATCTATCTATGATATTTTTGTTTGTTAGATAGGTACAGGAATCTCCTTGTTAACATTGGCGTGGGAAATAACAATTACTACACATTCCTCTTCTTTATCAAAAAGTCTTCTTTTGTTTTCTATTTTTTTTAAGGTTGTGTATTGCATTAAAGTGATATGTTTGTTTTGGTGGTGCCTAAATTTAGCTCCTCCAAGTCAATATTAAATTAAACAAGAAATTTACTGGTATTTCATATTTCATGAGTAACAGTCCCTTTGTGGTTTAGTTTGCTAGTAGATCTTTTCCAGCGTTATTAAAAAGTTGATAAACTAAGATGGCTTTTACATTATAATTCTACAACCTACTTTGTTGTAAAGCTGAAGAGTGGCACCTGAATTCAGTGGGCAGACAGCTTTGAATGGCTTGGCGGGGGAAAGGAGGTTTGGGGTTGCTGGCTTTTGAATAATTTCACTGCAGAGTTAACAATGAACACATGATTTTGTTCGAAGTGGTGGTGCTCTCAGAAAGACATGAGGTGCGTGGACAGGAGCTACTCAACCAGAACAAAACTCTACTGGTAGAATTCTGATTCATACAGTTTCAAAGCTAATGTGCTTTTGCTGTAGGATCATGGAAATGACAGTGAAAAAAATAGGGCATTCTGTACATTTCCAGGAGACACTAGCATAATGACTGGACTCTAGTCAACAGTTATTTATGAAGCTACTCATAGCCTCATTGTGTGTATTTTTTTTTAAATAACGTTGTCCTCTTGCAGTCATGTGCCTATTCTGATCCACATCTCTCATGTGGAAATTCATTTGCG
The DNA here is from genome assembly GCA_948472985.1 of Iguana delicatissima. Lineage (NCBI taxonomy): Eukaryota > Metazoa > Chordata > Lepidosauria > Squamata > Iguanidae > Iguana > Iguana delicatissima. The sequence goes on from CAOKZL010001237.1 coordinate 210,863, forward strand.
GCGTTCATTCAGGTTCACATTTTTCATCCTTGAAGGCCATTTTACACATTATACCATGGCTTCCCATCAAGCTTACACTCAACAGGCAGCTGCTTCTTTCTAATAGGTGTCCCTGCATGATAGCTGTGTTTCTTTAAGACTTAAAAAATGTGATGTGTGAACAGCAGGTATGCCCCTTTATTTTGTGAAGTTGTTCCCTTTTAGTTTTTACAATAATTTGAAGCTGAAGAGCACTGATCAGTCCAGTGTCAGGTACACCAATTCTTGTGTAAAACTGGGACCCTCACCTAATTGTTCTCAGTTCAAGTCAGTACCTTATCTGCTAGCAGACTGTGTCTAGTTTTCCTTGAGTATTGCAGGCAAATTGGTGAGCCACTCGCATATACTTAGACATCCATTTGTGACCTCTGATGCATCTTTTAGGAATGGCTTCTTTCCATGGATGGTATTCCACTTTAAATGTCTCCCATTGCTGTGATGTATTTATTACAGATGATACATGGCCTGTGGTGAACACATGCTGAAACCTTCCCCACACCTAATGGCTAATGTGTTCTCAGTGCCATGTTATAACATTGGGGCTGTGTGTATCGGCTTTTAAGAGGCAAGCCTATTGTTGGCTACTAGGCAGGTGTAGTGGTTGCATGTGTGTATCCTTCCCCAAGTTTGAAAGAGAGATTACCATCAAATTAATAGGTAATCTGTGGTTTTGAGCTTAAAGTTGGGAAAATGATGTTTTGAGATAACCATTTCCAAGCTGTTTTCTGAATGTGGTATGGCCTGATAGTTCCTTCAACTGAGGGATCTTGCTTCCTCCTGGTTTTACTTGTGTAAGAGAAATATTTGCTTTGAATTCACAAGGCAAATGTGATAGACTGGTATCTTTTAACTTTCCATGAAAGAGAATGCCAGATATCTAGTCACAGATACCTAGCAAAGGCAGATGTTCAAAGTGAATCCTGGATGCTTGTTACAAGAGTAGAATTAGCTCCTTTCTGTGTGTGTCTGTCTTTACTCATATTATGCTGGGTGACATTGGACCAGTCATCCACTTGCTCCACCTGGCTTATTTCACTGGACAGTCAGAAGGATAAAATGGAGAATGAGAAGAACTGCATAAGTGCTATAAAGGAAAGAAGGAGTTTTTAAAATGTACTAAATCTATTGTTTTTCTTCCTCTCTGTTCTGTACAGGTGCCAATATTGCTACAGGGGAAGAGGTAGCCATTAAGTTGGAATGTGTGAAAACCAAGCACCCACAGCTCCACATCGAAAGCAAATTTTACAAGATGATGCAGGGAGGAGGTGAGTTCATAGGATAAAGAAGATTCACTACACTGAGTAGCAAAGTTGGACCTTAATGCTCACTACTGGCTGTCAGTGTCTCCCAAGATGTTGAGTTGCAGTGTTGGAGATTCCACTTACTTTATGAGAAAGCATTGAACAGTGGAAGTTATGCTAGAAGTGCGTAAAATTATGTATGGTGGGGAGAAAGTGGTTGTGGAGAGGTTTTTCTCCTCTCATGGTAATAGGCACTAAAGTTGAATGGTGGGAGATTACAGAGAGATGTTTTTAAAAACCTTTATGCAGCATATAGTTATCATGTGAAACTGAGTGCCACAAGATGTGGTGGAGCCCACCAGCTTCTGTAGCTTTTAAGTGGGATTGGATGAATTGATGGAGGGTAAGGTAACACTGATTTCTTGTTGTTGTGTGCCTTCAAGTTGTCTCTGACTTATGGTGACCCTAAGGCAAACCTGTCACTGGGTGGTCTTGGCAAGATTTATTCAGAAGAGGTTTGCCATGGCCTTCCTCTGAGGATGACAGATGTGTTACTTGCCCAGGGTCACCTAGTGGGTTTCCATGGCCACTAGGTGGCCATGGGGATGGGATTCAAACCAACACCCAAACCAGTACACCACCCTGGCTCATCCATGACTACTAAACTGCATATTACATTTAGGATCAGAGGTAGTATGCCTTTCTATCACAGTTACTGAGGGATGTGGGAGAGGAGGTGGTGTTGTGCTCATAGCTTGCTTCTGGGTTTTCCATAAACATCATGGTGACCACTGAAATAGGACAGTGGACTAGATTGACCTTAAGTTTATTCCAGCAGGACTCTCCCCCACCTTTCTTATGATATCTTTCTCTCTTCCTCAACCTCCCTTTCTGGTTCTTTTTAGTGGGTATCCCTTCTATAAAATGGTGTGGAGCTGAAGGTGACTATAATGTGATGGTGATGGAACTTCTAGGACCCAGCTTGGAAGATCTCTTCAACTTCTGTTCCCGCAAATTCAGCCTCAAGACTGTTCTGCTTTTGGCAGATCAAATGGTGAATTTTTACTTGTTTCTTATCCATTTCTTAGGTTCAAATGTGCTTTTGTTTGTGGTTCACCATCTACATAGCAATATTAGATTTAATATCCTAAGTAAGCTCATAAGTAAGAATGCAGAAAATTTGCAGAAATAGTAAGCTTTTTTCCACATCTCCCTCTGTATTTCTCTAGCTCTTGCTAAATAAAAGCTAGGAATACTGCAGTGTAGTTATGAAAGAAGTGGTGGAGAGTGTGGGCTAATGGCTAATTCTTGAAGATGCAAAGACGAGGCAGGCTGTGATATGTCACTAATGTTGGTAGTTTGTACAAGACTTGGTGTTCTTGAAGATCTCAGAGACCACGTTTTGCACAACTCTTTGCCTAGTAGTAGTAATAGGAACCCCTTGGTTCTTGTTCCTGTCCTGTGTCCAGGTACAGGAATGCAGGTCACACTTGAGAAATTTCTTCTTTAGCTGTTGTATATCCAGTAGTTGTATGACTACATCCTCACTTTTGCCTTCGTGCTGCTACAATGAATACTTTAGGTCTCCTGATCTCTTTCTGAGGCTTCACCCCAAGTTATATTGCAAGCTTTATCATATATATGCATTTTATTGTATACTTTGCTGTTGAAGTAGTTTCTGTACTTTTACATCTTATTCTTCTCTTTTGCCTTGGTTCATTCCAACCAATTTCTAGATCAGTCGTATTGAGTACATTCATTCCAAGAACTTTATCCACCGAGATGTAAAACCAGACAACTTTCTTATGGGTCTTGGCAAGAAGGGAAACCTAGTATACATCATTGACTTTGGGCTGGCGAAGAAGTACCGTGATGCCCGCACCCATCAACACATCCCCTACCGGGAAAACAAAAACCTGACTGGCACAGCCCGCTATGCCTCTATAAACACCCATCTTGGGATTGGTAAGCCTGTTTTTTATTCATGTGTCTAAGAGGAATGGAGAAAGATCCATTTAATCATATTTTATAATTTCAGTTCCTATTTGGAAATTCAAGTGAAAAGTGAGCGATGACCTCAGGATACCATTTACGTGTTATAGTGGAGCTGTGTGGCACTGTGGACTATGTTTTGCATTTTAGGTCTTCCTGATGTGGTCTTCTGAAGTTTGAATGTGTAGTTGAGCTGAGAAAGCATGGAGCATAGAAGATAAAGGCTATCTTGTGTGTACAGCACAAGACCAATGAGATTCTCTTCTGTAGGGTCACCCGTTTTTTACTATGTTTTGGGTTGTGCTTGAGCTGTGAACCTAACAGCCAGAACACTGGCAAGAAAAATAAACTAGATGAAATGGGGGCACATGATACAACATTCTGTATCAGGTCTATGTGTTTGAAACCTCAAAGTAGCACAAGTCATACAGTATTTTTGAGCTGATGAAAAGGAACTATAGTTTTACCAGGACAATATCCAGGGTGTATTTGTGTGTGTGTGTGTGTGTGTGTGTGTGTGTGTGTGTGAGAGAGAGAGAGAGAGAGTGAGTACACATGAGCTTGTTGCTGTTTCATGGAATTATTTATTAAAATCTGTTACTTTCCCCTTTAGTTCTGGGATAATCGGTGCTTTTCCACACAGTAGCACAGGACTATCATATGCCTTAAAAGTCAGCAGTAAATATGGCAAAGTGCTCTGTTGAAATCAAAATCAGAAACTTTGTCTATGAATATATGAAAAAAAATTCAGCCTGCATTTCTAAGCAAGCTGACCTGATTCACATTTCCTTGACTGATACCTGGGTAAGAATACAGTTTTTCTCTGATCCTCATACTGTGATAAATTTTGCTGTGCAAGTCTGTATTCAAAATAATAATAAAACATGTGAGTTGAGGTAGATGCTAGTGAAAAGTACATATTTCTTTGCAATTTTTTAAAAGCTTTTCAAAATGATACAGATAGGAGATGAAACCAGCCTATGAATAAAATACTTGCAAAACTAACATGGATAGGGAATAATTGATCTGTACAGCACTGCTCAAGTCTGTTCCTTAAAAAGAGTGCCTTTCATAAGAAAATGTGCATTGAAGATTTTTTATCTAGATCATGGATGAAGATTATGTGATCCAGATGTTGTTCTACTTCACTTTCTGACAATCCTAGCCTGCATAGCCAAGGAAGAAGAATGCTGGGAGTTCTAGCCAACAACATTGGGAACTACATGAACTCTATCCCTGATTTAGATTAATAAAAACAAAAAAAAGCATTAAAATCTGGTTTACTTCATGAATGTGAGGTGACATGAAGCATCATGTTCCATTAAAGTCAGTGGATGTGGCAGGTGTGCACCTACGCTGTTGCACTTTTGTTACATGCATTCACTATAATAGGATGGGATGCTTTGCTCTTTTTTTTTTTACATAGGGTTCCTGGAATGGAACCCCCACATGTGCAACAGGCACACTGTACCTTCGTTCCTAGAGTACCCATGGAATGCACCCTTCTGACTCAAGTTCCTGGAGTATACTGGAGCCCAAATTGGAAGGGACTTGCCAGTGCGCCCTTCTCAACAGTTATATTTTGGATTAGTGGTTGCAACATTGCACTACAATCCTGGAGACAAGGATTGTGTTCCCTGCTTGGTCATGGAAACCCAGTGGGTGATCTCGGGTGTGTCACATGCTCATCCTGCAGAAAACCCTGTGATGGGTTCACTTTAGGGTTGCCATAAGTCAGAAACAACTTGAAGACACACAACAGCAACAACTATAGGGTTTCCTTCTTCTATACATGGCAGTTATATAAAACATGGACTTCTGTGGCGTATATTATACGCAGTAAGAGACTGCCTTGGAGAGCCCATTCAGAAATGAGCTAGTTGGTTGAAAACAGTTGGAAAACAAATACAAGACTACAGATAATGTCCAGGTTTTTTTTTCCAAAGCTATGGATCAGTGGTTTCTGTGTTGGCTAGTCTTTCAAGATTCCCCAAGGTCTTAGTTGTACAAATAATCGGGGCACTAATTTTAATCAGGTGTTTTTATCACTTTGTTTAAAGTTTTAGTTGATAATACTAATTGATCAAAGGTTTTGCAAGCCATTTGTATGGTTTATTCATGATATCTAAAATCCAGGCAGATTACTTTTGTGCTGTGCTGGTTACTTCTTTTAAAAAGGAAATAATAAAACTGGGAGGCGAGTACAGAAAGGGGCAATTGAAAAGACCAGGGAGTTGGTTTAAGAGTTTTTTACCCTTTAGTTCTGCAGGATGGCTTGTAAGGTCACAAATTGTCTGGGCAGAGCCAGACATAAATCATCTTTCTTTGTACTAAACCTCAGATCCTTCAGTGACTTAAGTTGGTAAAGAGCCATCTAAGCTGTGGACTTAGCACAATTAATTATGCATTGCGTGAACAAGTGCTTCCTGTTGTCTGTCCTGAAACACTTGTCCACACAGTTCATAATTCACTCTTCTGGATTTAGTGCTTAGATGGCTGCCTTCTTAAAGGATTGGACAAATGTGCAGTTTCTTTAAATGGCAGTAATCTGAAAACTGAACACCCATTTTATGAGGTAATAAGACTCCAGATCCTGTCTGATCTGGGAAGCTAAGCAGTGTCAGATGTGGTTAGTGCTTAGATGGGGGTCTACCAAGGAATACCAGGTGCTGTAGACAAGTGTTTCTCAAGCGGTCTGTTGTGGGGGACTAGCATTTATTTTCTTCCAGTGTGCCAGAGACTGATGTGGCATTTGTGTCCATTAGATATAGTTGTCACTTTCTTTCCTGAAACCTTGCCAGAGACAGGTAGCCAATGGCTCGGGAACTAGCACTGGTCCAGAGACCACCACTTTGAGTAGCACTGTTGTGGGCTATATTTCATAGGCAGGTAATGATAAACCACCTCTGAGTATTCCTTGCCTAAGAAAGTTTAGTGAAATTTGTATTTCTTAGATAAGTGTGGGGGATGTAGGTTTAACAAGATTTATGCTTTGCTTGTCAGCTTACTATTAACATCTGATTTGCCACCATTGGAGACAAACCTGGAGCTAGAGGGAACTTCTTTCTTTTTTGCTTAAGAGTTTTTGTTAGTATTTGATTTTACAGAGGCAAATTGATTCTTGGCCCAAAATCACCCACACCTCCCAAAAATTGTTTTCCCCTATATTTTCCCAATGATTTCCACATATAAAACCCTAGCTACAATTATTTCTGTAATACATTTACACTTGTTGACACAGCTAAAACAAGGTGACAGGTACATGCACAAAAACTAGTGGGGTTAGGGAAATAGCTGGTAAAGAGCATTTGGGATACGTCAGGTTAACCCTTAGACCATTTTAAATAAGTAGTTCTTTTATTTAGCAGTGCTTTTTTCCCTTGCCTCAGTCAGTCACATACATAGTGCTTTGCAGAAGAATTCATCTTCTTTGACTTTTCGCCAAATTTGTTGTGTTACAAACTGGAATGGAAATTAATTTAATTGCAGTTTTTGCCACGTCATGTACACAATATACTCAACAGTAGGATGATGCAAAAGGTTTCCATTTCAGTTATGCATTGTAACACAACAAAATACGGAAAAGTCAAAAGGGTATGTGTGACTAGTTCTGCTAGGCACTGTAGGATGCTGAACAAAACACTGATTGGAGCCACCAAGGCAGCTTCTCTTTTCTTCTATAAGTTGTGAATAACTCAGAAGCCTTGCCTTGTTTTCTGCCCTTAGCTGTACCACTGAAGAGGATAGGAATCTACTACAGAGCCTTAAGCTCTGGGAATCCTTTGCCAGAGTAAGCTTCTGAACAGTTGATCGATGCCCCACATGGTTAAATGTTAAACTCTGACCTGATACTTAAGCACTGTGAAGTACTGGGTTATTGGCATAGACTACTAGCATAACCCAGCAATCTGCTGTTAGGATTTCCGGTTGTTGGCTTGCAACACCATAAAAACTGAGCTAATCTTCCATTCCTCAAGGTACAGATAGAATCTGTTGCACTCCTGGGAATTCGGACATGCAAATAATTTTTACAGGCACAGGAAAACACTTGACCTGCAGAACATTATCACTGTTTTGCAACTGATAAAGCGGTGATGTTTCTGCCTGGAGGGCTGAGGGGGGTTCCTTTCAACTTATGACCATTATCTAGTTGTACTTAAGTCAATAGGAGGAAAGTGTTTTGCATGTTGTATGTTTGGATGGTTAACAAGAAATATTTATTTGCATTGATTTTGGGCAGATCAGTTGTGAAAAGGAATTTGCTGTTTCTTCAGATAACTGTGTTCTCATCTTTGCTGGGTGGCCAAGTTACCAGCAATGTAAAATTAATTGTAGGTAAATTCTCATTTATGAGATGAGTTCTGAATAGGAGCACAAGTGATTTAAATCTTTTGCTTTGGTATTCCTTGTCAGCAAACTGCGGGAGGATTTGGATTAAATTGATTTGGATTTGGGAAAGCCCTTGAGTAAAATGATAAAACAGTAATGACACACTTAATAGTAACGGTAAACATTTTGGATTACTTTACGGAATCACATTGGCTGGCCTATCTGCAATTCATAGGCTAATGACTACAAGGAAATTTATTATTTCTCACAGTCTGGTTTTTGTTTGATTTTACAAACTTGTTGACACAATGCCTTTCCTTCAGTGCTTATGTTTTTAAAAACATATTTGGTTAGATCTTTAAACTGATATTTTTTTGTGAGCCACAAAATATGACCTGGCTGAGTGGTTTTCAGACTTTTTGCTGTCCAGATCAACTTGTCCTCTGAAGAACTTTTGCACAAAAACTTGGTCGCTGTGTTGTTGGGTGTACTTGATGCGTAGAAGGTTTCAGCCAGCCTTCTTGGGTGTGGTTAATGCTTGTGGAAATTGAATATGTGCCCAGTACTCTTCTAAAGCTTTGAATAGTAGGAAGGTGAACAATGGGGGATAATCCAGTTTCAGAAATCCTAATACAGTCATCCCTCCACATTTGCTAGGGTTAGGGGCACAGGACCCCCGTGAAAGTGGAAAAACCATGAATAACCATGAATAACTCTTGGCCCTCTCAAACCATATTTAACACACACACGCAAAAGTATGATCATCATATTCAGTCCACTGTGGATTTCTTTGAAGCATCAGGGTTCCTTCACAAGGCAGAAGTGGGTGGCCAGTAGGGCTTACTGCCACCTCCACTGCTGCTCCACACCATTTTTTAGAGGGACTTACAAATTCACAGTTTCTCAGTCTCACGAGGCTTGCAGCCCTTATTAAAAATGCCAGAGGGAGGCAGCAGAGGTAACAGCAAATAATCTGTGAATAATCAAATCTGCAAAAGTAAAACCCGCTGATGTGGAGGGCTTGACTGTGTGCTTCTGGAGCTCCCAGGGACAATGACAAACAGTTATTGGTCTTAGATGATTATAGGGCTAGCATTACTGTTCTCATCCCTGTGCCCTTAAGACAAGGGTTGGCACAGTATGCCTGTGGACCTTGTGCATCCCCTGGCCCCCATTTTGGTGAACTCTGAAGCCTCCACCTGTCCCTCAAAGCCAAAAAAAAATTGGACACAATTTGTGGACATATTTGACCCCCAAATCACAAGAAACCTCTTCCAAAGTGTGAAAACATGCAAAAGTCCCCAAACCCCCAAAGCTCCCCCAAACCCTATATTACCCCACCACCACTGCCACCACCTCTTTTCCTCTAGAGTGTCTCTCAAAATGGTCACTAGTAGTGATGTGATGTCACTTCCTGTCACCATTTTCAAAGGGACTGCAGGAAAAAATAAGAGATAAATGGATTTTGGTGGGGACATGGCAGGATTTGGGGAAAAATTGGCCCATAACCCCCATGCAGTTACCTACCTCTGCTTTACAGAGTGCTTAGCCTTGGCTTTTCTGTGAAATACTAGCTTGTGAAGAGTCTCAAACTGAGGGACTTCATAGCTAGCAAATGGACTTTGTCAGTATGCCTTGAAGGAATGGCTTCACACTTGTCTTCCATACCTTAGAATGGTTGTTCTGTGCTTTGTTGTACTGCTTATGGTTGTTTCCTTTGGGATAAAATACTGGAAGCAATATGTTTCTCCTTCTTTCTGGGAAACATGAATAAGAGTATTATTGTGTTCATATCCTGTTTGTGGATATCCCATGGACATCTGATTGGCCAGTGTGGAAATAGAACACTGTACCAGATAGACCTTTGATCTGATCCATTTGGCTTCTTAGTTGTTGACAAGTGCCCCCCCCCCACACACACACACAGTGGCAGCCATGATTTGTGCATGCCTGAATTGGCAAGCTCTAGTTTTTGGTCAGCTGGCAAACTTAGGATCAGAGACTACTACATATGAACATGGACATGTTGAACAGATAGAAAATAAAAGCATCATGATCTAATTGTACTTTACTTGTACAATTTGGAAGTTCAAAGCATTTGGGTTCCAAACTACAATTAGTACAAATTATAGTTGGAGTGTTCAGAATGATGCTTTGACTGATAAAATACATGTAGAGCTTCACATGTGCCAGTTACACAGGTGCATATAGCATGATAGAGAAGATTACATACAGTTTCTTAAGCAGTGCTTTCTATGTAGGAAGTTTTTCATAGCTGAAGGGGCCCTTAGTCAACCATTCTAACTGTAAACACTGGGCATGTAGTAGCATGCACAAATCAGTTCCAGCTGGTGTTTGCAAATGGATCTTTTGGACTTTGCATATGAACAGGCAAAGTGGTAGTTTGCATGTTGATTGGAAGTACGTTAACTCTTAACAGTCTGATTTGTATGTTGTAATAAATGTTTAAGCATAGCTTGTGGAAAAGCACAACCTGGAAACCTGAATTTGCTCTGAAGTATTTGAGTAATAACTTCATTGAACATTTTTGTGAATGCTTTCCCTGATTCATGGTAGGCTAAAATCAAATACTTCAGATTACAGGTTAATATGCCTGTGGTGGTAGCAAAGCAGCCTCTGGAATTTAAACCTCTTAGGCTTGATTTTTAAGCAAATTTTGGAGGTGTCCTTTGAGTTGTCCTGTGTTCTTGTAAATTGCATTGGGAGAATTTTTATAAAAAGATGAGACATAAATAAAACTGCTTGTATCTGAAATGATGTTTTGCTTTTAAAATCCAAGCACTGTTATAGCTAAAATTCTTAGTTTAAAAAGAAAATAACATAGCCACTGGAATTCAAATTGTATTGTGAAATAATATGCAGTGCTGTAGGTTTGCTTAATTAGCATGCTGTGGTCTATTTTAGGATATGTCTACCAACTCTGTAGCCCCTGGGCCAAATGCAGCATGCCAGTCATATATTGCTGTCTGTCTCTGGATAGCCATCAGGCAGACTGTGTTAACACCAACCCTGAATTACTGTAACCTTTTAAGAAAAATGATTTGAGGAACTTAGTATGGAGAAGACCTAAATGAATTATCTGAAGTCTTGAAGGAAGTTGAAACAGGAACTATAATTGGAACCCGAAAAAAATGTATGTGGACAGTTGACAAAAATGTACAATTATTAAGGATCTAGAGTTATGTTCTTTTTTAAAAAAAGTCCTGTAGTTAGCAAGGTTAGGATAAATGTAAGCAATTGTTTTTGGTTGGCTTCATGGGTTTGACTGCCCAGGGTTTCCTCTGACTTCAGGGAATATAGTGCATTTTTATTCACTCTCATTTTTTCATGTGATGTTAGGGATAAGGAAAAGAACTACATTCTGTACTCTGTTGAACTTAATTGGCTATGGTATCCAGAACTGAATGTAAAGAATGTTTATTTGAATGCACAGTGGAAGTATTACACTATCCAGAAGACAGGCAGGCTATGTATTTAATCAAATGTGAAGAAAATAAACTGGAAAAGAGAATGAGAAGTAGATGGCAAGATTTATATGGACTCTTCAGCTGGTCCCTGCAGGTTTTGTTGCTAGGAAAAGTCATTTGAACAGCACCCCCTTGATTCACACATTCCAGTCAATTTTTGCATGCTCAGAAGATGACTTCCAGCCTCTCCTGCACCCTTTGGAGCTCAAGATAACTGAAATAGACACTCAAAGGTGCCCAGGAAAAGGCCTGTAACAGACCCTGTCTGGAGGAGTAGGGTATAAATATACTAGTGATTTCTTTTCACATGCTTGCAATTGATTCTCTATGTTGTACCCCTCCATACACATCTGATGGGAAATACCCAGCAGGGTCCCAGACCTTTCCTGTTGATCAGGCTGTCTAGAAGCTACAAATGAATTCATGCCAAAATAATGACACATTATTCACATGAATAATTCCATGTTGACAGGAGGATTCTGGGAGTACTAGTTTAAAAAAAGATTTTTTTCCAAGCTGTGATCTCTAGAATAAATAGTTTCTTTTGATTTTTATCAGTCAGTAACAGGGGTGTTGGACAATACTGGATCTTATATATTACCAACTTGCATTACAAGTGAATTAACTGTTTTGTCAAGCCCAGAGAACTCTGATGTGCTTGTTTGTCTGTGGCCTCATTGAGAAAGTGGAAATTATTGTTCCATTTATAATTTAAGGTTTTTGGTTTTTTTTAAAAACTGTGTTCTTTCTAATGGATTTAATGCCTTATTGTCAACTGCTCCTTCTAAAGTTGGAACTGTAACCCAAGTCTTGATGTCAAAGAGGCATCACACTTATTGGTGAGTGGGTACTCTTAGCCCTACCCTAGCCTTGGACATACAGTCAGCCCTCCACATTTGCGGGTTTCACTTTTGCAGAATTGATTATTCACAGATTATTTGCTGTCATCTCCACTGCCTCCCTATGCCATTTTTAATAGAGACTGCAAACCTTGTGAGACTGAGAAACTGCAAACAAGGCTTGTAACTCCCTATTAAAAATGATGTGGGGCAGCAATGGAGGTGGCAGTAAGCTCCATCAGCCACCCACATCTACCTTGTAAAGGAACCCTGATGCCTCAAAGGAGTCCACAGTGGGTTGAATATGGTGATCATACTGTTTTGTGTGTTAAATATGGTTTGGGAGGGCCTAGAGTTATTCTTGTTTTTTTTACTTTCTCAGAGGTCCTGTGCCCCTAATCCTAGTGAATGTGGAGGGATGACTGTAATCCTTTCTATCTGTGCTGGAAAGAACACACATTATTTTATATCCTGCCTTTCTGCCCAAAGAAATGTTCAGTCATGTCAGTTTTCCAATGTTATAGCAGGCTATCTGGAAGCAGCTGCTAGTATATGCGCTTCTTCGTTGAAGACCATCACATGTATGCATGGATGTGTGCAGGCAGGGCCAGCAGTGAATAACTCGTGGAAGAGGGTTAAAACTCAAGGGATGTAATCTTCTGATTTTCAAACAAATGCTTGAACATGATAAGGATATTACCAAACCACTGTTGGAACATGTTTCATTTGTTGCAATGAAAGAAAGTAATGGGAAAGGTAAGAATGTGCAGGTATCATAGCCTTGGCTCCACAGTGGGAACCAAGAGCAGTTAGGACAGAGCAGCGTGGGAGTATGTGTAGAGGAATTGTTTCCACACCACAACCTGACTACAGCTGTTAGGTTATCAGTCCCAGTGCTTGGAAGAAATAAGCTAGTAAGTTGTGTTGTAAGACAGCTGTCTGGTTGTGCAATTTTTCCATTGTTCATTGATCAAGTATAACTTACGCTGAACAGCAGCTAACTGGTTCAACCTTTTAAACAAGTAGTGGCTAACACCGGAGGCTAGAGAACTGCACTGCCTCCCAGGTGAACTTGGAGGGCTACATGTATCCTACAAAATAAGTCCGTCTGTCCGTCTTTCTTTCTTTCTTTCTTTCTTTCTTTCTTTCTTTCTTTCTTTCTTTCTTTCTTTCTCTCTCTCCTTCCTTCCTTCCTTCCTTCCTTCCTTCCTTCCTTCCTTCCTTCCTTCCTTCCTTCCTTCTCTTTTTTCTTTCTCTCTTTCACCCCAGATGCACTCTGGAGCGTGTGGGCATTTTGGCCTAAAAGAAACTTTTTTTTTTACAACAGGAAGTGATCTGTTGTAATCACTTCCTGTTTTTTAAAAAGTCCTTCTGGTTTTAAGGTAGCACAGAGGCAAAGAGTGGTGGTCATACATGTGTGAGACCCTTGGAGGGGTCACATGTGGCCTACTGGCTGCACTTTGGCCTACTGGCTGCACTTTGACCACCCCATCTTAAAAGTGCAACATGAGGAGATGGCAGAGTTGAGGAAGACACTGCAGGAAGCATAAGGTTTGGATCGGGGCATTCCAGAGTTTCATTCCTGTGTATGATACAAAATGGTTTCCATTGTTGAGGGAAGCAGTGAAGAGTGGGAGCTTCTGCTCTTCTCTTGCTGTAACTTCAATATTGTTCTCTCAGAAAGAAGGCAGTGGATTGTTAAAGTCTGTTGGTCAAATTGTTGAAAAAGTAGTGCTACAACAAATTGGTTTATTTCAGTGTGCTCCGGGACTTTGCTTTTGCTACGGATGATGGCTAAGTGGATGGTAGAATCTGTACAGTCAATGCAGCTCTGGCTGAGTTGTGTATAACCTAAGAGATTTAAGAACTAAAGAGATAAGCAGGGGTAAATTGCCCCTTTGCAATTGGGAAGAAAATTTTTTTGTTCTCATTATTACTTTGACCTACTTAATTCACATTTACCAAATCAATATGCAAACAGATGCAGTTTTCCTTTGGTATCACACTTCTCTGGATTTTTGAAGGGCAGTTCTCCAGTAGGGGGAAAAAAGAATACACAGAAAGATGCATATATTTGTGAAACCAGCTTTTACACAAGTGCACTGTGTTAAAGAAAGATGTATATAAAAATATGTATACAGTGAACTCTATATTTGTGGGGGTTGGTTCCTTCACCCCCAGCCAATAGCAAAAAATGCAAATGATTGCATCTTTTATTATTAAATGGCTGTGGTAAGTGCATGGACACTTCAGTGTGTTCGCATTCACATCCCTACCATTTTATGTATAGACTGCAACGTTCTGCCAGTGCTCAGATTCCCAGATCCAGAGGTTGTGTATATGGAAGGTCCACTGAATATTAGGAAGAATATGCATGGAAATAACTGTTGGAGGCTGCATGTAGGCTCTAGAACTCCTTCCAAAGGCAAACTTGTCTCCTGCTGTCTCAACAGTCCTTTGAAAGTAGGTGAAAATTTCCCATTTTCATAGAATCCTCATTTGGGCAGGTTAGAAAAACCCAGTGAGTACAGTAATCTGGGATATTTTCTTATCCCAGTGGGAATTCCAATGTGTTGAAGGTTATAAAAATCTCCCATATTCACTGTCCCATGTTCATAGTATGTCCCATATTATAGATGCAAAATCAAGGATATTCCACAGTGCCCAGATAACGCAGAGCTAGAAATCACATCTTCACATGATATAAAACAAATCTCAAATTGATGTGGAAATGGATAAAACAGATTTGGTAAAAAAGAAGAAGCTGATGTGGACAGATCTGTTTACCCCTCCCTGTCCATGGCCTAATCTTCTAAAGTCCATGTTGCTTTTCTTTCTTGGCTCAGCTTTGAGAAAAAAGTCAGGGTGAGATTGGGGAAGAGGCTCTGAATGGAGCAAATGAGATGCCCCCAAATTATTCATTGCCCTCCTGTTAAAATTATCCCTTAGCGTCTGGTGTTTATGTATGACTTGGGCAAACACACACTTAAAGCAGAGATGGAGAAATTGTGGACCTTTAGATATTACCAGACTTCATCTCTCATCAGCTCTAGCCAGCATACTCAGTGGTGAGGGATGCTGGGAGTTGCAGACCAACAGCATCTAGAGACATGCAAGTTGCCCACCCCTCATTTTAAGCTGCCAGTCTGTTTCATCTCTTTGGTACATATTTTGGGAAGACTGGTGTTTTTAATTTGTTGACTTTGTATCCCACTGTCCACCAAATGGTGTCCAGGGGAGGGTCATAGCAACAAAATGGATCCTTCTCTGTAATTTGTGCATCCTGACTAAAAGCAGTGACCTGCTTTTCTTTCCTTCCCTTTTCCTTGCCCCTTCCCTAGGTTTTCAAACCAGTAATAAAGGGCAGTCAAAATTGACTGGGACGCATGAGGCAGGCTTGTTATAAAGCCTGTCTCAAGAGAGGGGGGGCTTCTTGTAAGAATTCCAGCCTCCTGTGAGATCTGAAATCCCATAGGAACCCCCTGCTGAAACTGTGGAAATCTTGCGATGGCAGGCTAGCAGCCATCATGAGGTATAGAATTTTACCGCTGCCAGGGCAAGTGTGCTGCTTAGCCTGCAACAGAAAAAGCAGGCACTTGGCCTTATTCAGAAAAGAACCTCCCAACATTTGGTGGGTAATTTGAGAGCCGTATGTTCAACCAGTGCCTGAATATACAGGATTTTGGCATCCTCTTTAACACTTAATGCTCATATGAGAGAAGTTTTCTAGTCATTAAATACAGGACATCCCTTACAATAAGCCTGGTAACCCTATGTGTCCCCTCTTTTTATGACTGTAAAATGGTAATATATGACTCTAGGATAAAGAGACACAATAGACTTACTGTAGTATCGATTCATAACATCTTGGTTTCTGGGATGACATTTGGGTTAGGTTTGTTTGTTTATTCCTATCACAGCCTTTCTTCTGCAGAACACAAAGTAGAATGCAAACTTGTCCTCATTGCCCATTTTTCCCCTACAACCACACTATAAGTTTAGCTAAGAATAGACAGTCCAGGTTACGTACTCAGCTTTATGGGCTGAGCAGAGATTTGAACCACTCTCCATGGTCCTAATTCATCAGTGACACCATACTACATTTGAAGGTGGTGAACCCATTTCTCGGTGTTTTTCAAAACCCACCTGGGCTGTGGTTACTTGCTTGGCCACTGTGTGTGTGGTGAGAATGAAACTCGATCAAGACAGATGGTTACCTGCTTTAAACTCTCATGAATTGGCCTGCTCTGTTAAGAGTATGCAGGAGAAGATTGTACGGTACGCAAATAGCATGCTTTTTCTTTTTTAAAAACCCCCCACTTTATACACTATTCACTTTTATGCTAACAGTACAGTGAATATTATTCACATTGTGTACTTAAGCCTTTGCACTCAGAAGCTATGGCTGGACTCAGTTTGTTTAGATTATTTCTTTAATCTGTCATTCCAACAGGCAAATGGCACAGATATCAGGGAGGGAAATCTTCATACAGCAAAAAAAAATAAAAATTACTGAGCAAACTGGAAGCTATTGGCCCAGATGAAAAATCAAAGCTATAGGCCATCACAGTGAAACATGCTTAAGTCCAAAAATATTAGTGAGTTTACAAGTGCTTAAGTGTTTACTAGTTTACCTTTATTGTTTCACAATTAAATACAATATTCTGTTGCTGTTTAAAACAGCTTTTTGATTTTTTTGTTTTGTTTTGGTTCCTTAAAGACTAAAAGATTTCTTGTGTCATAAGATTGCAGTTGTTGTGCTTTTCTAATACTGACAAGTCTTCCGCTAGGGGAGGATTTGGGGTTTGAGGAAGAAGGCTTGAGGCACTGAAACTTTGAGACAATAGCAGCAGCAATTATGAAAAAGCAGAAGCATCAACACTAGGGACCATGTTATGTTGAGCCAAAAAAGGAGTTAGCCTTGTATGGCTTTTAGAGAAATGAAGGCCTAAATCCAGTTGTTGGTTCCAGCTAAAGTAAACCTGTTGAATCAGTGGGAACTTGGTTAAGTCAGCACTTAACTACTTTCATTAAACTCACTGGGCCTTGTCTAGTTGGGACAAACAACTGAATTTAGGCTTCTCTTTAAAAAAAACAAAAAAACAAAACACAGTTATCTCTTTACCACAATATGTAAGCATGAGTTGTCCTGTCTTTTTGATTTTATTCACTGAAGGAAAGTTTCATTGCTGAATAAAAATTCAGTCAGCCTGTTTTATTTACATTTTGCAACTCAAAAACCTATGGACTTTCTGAGGGTGCGGTAGTTATACAATGCATAAATGAAGAGAGAGATAATTTGATTAAATAGTCTAGAACAGTCTTTTAACGAGTGGACTTCCTGATGTTATTGTTTAATCAAATTATTTGTCACTAAAATGGAGAAGAAATTCCAAATTGCAAAAAAAATCTGATTGGCAGTGCCACTCCTGCTGCAATCAGTCCTGTGAAAATCACTTTCCTGAAGCTGCTGTTTGTGTTAACAAACAAAACAAAACATCTCACATTTTAAATAGTGACTGTTCTGTAAAATGAGGGTAGAGGCAAGGCCAAACCCATACATTTCTACTATGACTTGTGATTGACCGCAAGACCTAGGATACATGTGTGGGTACCACCCTTCAAGCAAATAGGCAAATAGGCATGGCACTGCATCCTTTTCTTTCAAATCCTATGCAAAAGATTTTTAGAAAAGTATCTAGATATGATTGTGTCACAATGTGTATGTTTCTTTACCTCATCAACTTGGCTTCTGCCAGTGTAGCACTGCATTCCTGTTCTTTTCCCTCTTTCCCCTGGCTATAGCAATTTCACGCGATGTTACGCACACCATTTTAATCCTCTTTGCAGTTATAAGGGCTTAAACTTTTTTAAAAATGAAAGCTGAGCACTTGAGATGATTTGTGTACAAATACCAAATTCAGTGCTTTTTCTGCCCTCCTGTAGAATTGCACAACACAGAAAGTCTTCTCTGGAGCTGAACTTTCCACAAGACTTTCTCAGCAGTGATGTGTACTAAACACACATTGCAAATATAAATAAATGTTTGGATTCTTGGCAGGATTGGCCAAACTCTGTCTTCTGGAGCTTTCCTATGTCACTCTCTTTTCTCCCTTTCTTTATGACATTGTTTGAACTGTTGCTGGAACATCTGTGCTCATGTCTGTGTATGTATCCACCTCTTTCCAGAACAAAGTCGTCGTGATGACTTGGAGAGCTTGGGTTATGTGCTGATGTACTTCAACCTTGGCTCACTGCCTTGGCAAGGTTTGAAGGCTGCTACTAAGCGCCAGAAATATGAGCGCATCAGTGAGAAGAAGATGTCAACGCCCATCGAGGTGCTCTGTAAAGGCTACCCTTGTAAGATTTTTGAGTGCCCTTTTATGTGTCCATGTAACTGTATTCTTCTGCATGTAGAATCATAGAACTGGAGGAGACCACAAGGGCCACCAAGTCCATCCCCCTGCCATGTAGGAATAGACAACCAAAGCACTCCCAACAGATGGCCTTCCAGCCTCTGTTTAAAAACCTCCAAAGAACGAGACTTCACTACACTCCAAGGCAGCATATTCCATTGTCAGCCTGCTCCTACTGTTAGGAAGTTCTTCCTAATGTTTGGGTGAAATCTCTTTTCCCATAGTTTGAAGCCATTACTCTGTGTTCTAGTCTCTGGAGCAGCAGAAAACAAGTTTGCTTCATCTTCATGTGACATCACCAGGATAATCATACCCAGCTCCCTAAGTTGCTCTTCATAGGGCATGGTTTCTAGGCCTTGTGTTCTCATTGGCCTTGTGGGTTGGGGTTTTGCAGTCCCAGTAAGAGCAGGATTTCTAAGTTCTGCATATTACAGCTTCTCTTACACACTTCCTCTGTGTGCATTGTAAACAGACTCAGATGTATAGTGATAATCTTCACAAATGTTATTTCATCCTGCTGTGAACTTAGAAGCCAGAAAAAAATGTTTTGCCAAATGCAAAATCTGGATCTGCAATTGTACTCTTTCAACAAACACTGCCTCTAATGGCCATCTGAAAACAGTAGCTGAGTAAGCTGTTCGAAAAGTACCACTGAGAGAGGCAATTGCTGCATAAACGTGGAGCAGGCTTCTGCCAGAGGCCTCCATGTTAGGGGTGGAAGGAGTATTTTCTGACTGAAAAGTAGGGTTCCTGACATTTGGGAAGCATATTACAGTGGTGAAAATTCTAACCATTCACGCGTCCTGAAGTATTTTAGGAAATTATTCTACATAGAAATACACATCAATTTTCTGAGCAAAAATTATGGACCTTTGTACCTCCAAGAAACTAGTTTTCTGTTTCCTGTGTGTACAAAATTGCTGAGTTTTGCAATATTTCACAAAAAAAAGGTAATATTTCATAAAAACAAATTATGTGGATTTCTGGAAGCAGTCTTTTTGTGTAGAAAACATGAGTTTTGGGCAGAAAAAATATTTTGCACAAAAGAAGTGGCTAACTTGTTTTTTGCATGAAAAATGTAGGAGGGGTTGCACAAAAAAGTATTTTGCTCAAAAGCTCCCATAATTTTTATACAAAAAAAATGTGTAATTCTGCATGGAACAGTTCCTCAAAATGCTTTGGGTTGTGTGAATACCAGGTAGTAACTGCACAGAAAGAATTAGTTTTCTCCCACACCAGAGAGAAATTTGCAAATAGTATCCTCACTTATAAAGATGTAATAAGTCAGAATGTTTATTCCTATTCTGCTACCAACTTACAGAGAAAGGCTTCCTATCTACAAGTTCAGGCAAGCATGGGCAGTTTTGAATATACATGCCTGAGCAAACTGTGGTGCGTGGGTGTCCCCAGCCTTCTTTATTGTGTGGAGCAATTTAGAAACTTGGAAAACTGTAGATAAGACTACTACAAGATGTCTGTTGTAGGAGCCTGGCTAATTACAAGCGAGAAGTGACATACCCAGGCAACTGAGTAGAAGGCAGATGTTGAGGCTGAACCAGAAATATCAAGCCACTATTGGAACCCCACCTAAGACAACAGTAAGATTTATTTCACAGAAAGCAACTAGCAAGAGGCATAGTCAAATAACTTGTGAACTAACTCACCTAAGACTGACCTAAGACATTTTGTTCCTCTTCCATAATCCAAATGTGGTTATATAGGACCAGACACTCAAACACTTTCTCCCAGAATCAGCCACATGGGTCCTCTCTTTCTCATCATACACCACCCTGACATTCCATCATACACATTCCATCACGTTCTGCATGATTCGTGCATAATATTCTACATGATTCAGCAGCTCCTCCCAACTACCTCCAAAACCACTCAGCTGTCATCTACACTCTTGCCCTCCTACTTAACAGATGTCCCCCCCCTTTCTTCCTCTACACTAAGAAATTGACCAGAGGCTTTGTGGGAAATGGAAGATGGCTGGAAGCCAGTGCTTCACTTTGCAGCGTGCCTAGCCACCCAATATAAAAGACGAAAGAAAAAGAATTGGTGGATGCAGTAAACTTGTGAGTGCCATGGTGGAGAAGGCAGCTAAAACATGGATAATCAAGTTATGAGTTCTAGAGAAGCTTCAGTGACCATCAGTTGTCTCCTGGTTATAAAAATAACTGAGGCTTAGTGTGGGGGGAAAATTCAGAGTGAGAGTACTACAACTTTATAATCTCTAGCTATTTACTCTCTAACAGTTGAAAGACCGGAAAAGGCCTCCAAGGAGGAACACAATAGTGGGATGGATTAGGGTCCCCCCTCCCCCCACTATTCCCCTCGTTGCTTTTTGGCCCTGGCTTGAAAATGAACAAGGATATACCACAGTGAGTTTGATGGACCAACTTCAGTGTTCAGAATGCCCCTATGTCTACAACATGCTGCTCAGGAGTAATGTTCTTGGGCTTTATAAAATGAAGTCTTATATAAAACAATAGAAAGAATAGCAGCGTCTTTTTTGGATAGTACTGTTCTAAGATAAATCTTCTGCCTTCTCTACTCCAGCTGAGTTCTCTACATACCTCAACTTCTGCCGTTCGTTGCGATTTGATGACAAACCAGACTACTCCTATCTGAGGCAGCTGTTTCGCAACCTCTTCCACCGCCAGGGTTTCTCCTATGACTACGTGTTTGATTGGAACATGCTTAAATTTGTAAGTAACTCGTGTTTAGAGTTTTTGTTTTATGGTGGAGTAAACATTAGATCCTGGCTCAATCTTGAAAGCTAAGCAGATTCAGACTTGGTTAGTACTTGAAATGAAGACTACTAGAGAATAATGGTTGGTGTAGGCCATATGTGAAAAACATGCTTATGTGAGCAAGCATTTCCTGTTTAGTCCAAACTGACTTCTGTTTCTTGGACTTAAGAATATATGTTAGTTTGAGTATTGTATATTGTGCATTTATTACATTTTAGTGAAGTACACTGCTGTGAAATTTTGGCATATGAGTGATGCATAAATGTTTGTAAATTAATAAAAAAAATAGTAACAATAATGTGATGGGATGAAAGAGTGGGGATAACCATAATGCCTCCTTTCTTTAGTACTGGAATGTGTGCTTTTACATATCTGCAGTCACTTCATAGAATAAGAAATACTTAAATCTGGTGTAGAATTCCATGTCCTTCAATCTTGGCTTCTATATTCTCCTTGTAAAAAGCAGTTCATAACCCTTTATGGCTGTATAAAGAAACTTGAAAACAACTGCATAAAATCACAGGCTTGAGCTAAATATTGAATGACCAGGACTACCATGTTCTGCCTGGTTTCTGATTAGGCTGCAGCAGAGCTTGGAAAGGTTATTATTATTATTTTTTTTAATCAACCCCCATGATTGATGAAAATGGTCATGCTGACAGAGAGAATCTTGGAGCTATAATCCCAAGGAACATTTTCAGACTCTGGACTGCAGCTAGCAATTTTATGATACAACACCCTAAGAGTGAATGTATGAGAGTACCATTATAGGTTGATCCAAAAACTGAACCAAGTTTCCTAAAATAATTTGGTGCTATATTTAAATGAATTTTAAATTAACAAATTTGACATGCTTGCCAGTCAACCAAGCGTTTTTGCACTTTATGGCCAGAGAAATGGAAGATAGGGGAGATCCTTTTGGTCCAATACACTTTTTGGTGTAGGATATTATTATTATTGTTGTTGCTGCTGTTGCAGTTGTTACCATCTTTATTTTATCCTTTTTTTTTTCGAGATTGAGACTCAAGGTGGTTTGCAAATTAAAATGATCAAGTATTATTAGAAGCAACAGTATAGTTTAAAGCAGTGCTGCACCCTCTTACAGCCTTCTTCAAGAATATTGCCTGCACATTTCTCCCCCTTCAGGATAGCTAAATGAAAATGCTGATAATGATGAAAGAAAGTTGAACATCAGAGGAAGAGGCCTTAGAAGTACATGACTTGTCCCAATTATGGTTAGAAGAAACAAAGAGGATTCTACAACATAAATTATGGAAACTCCTCTGCAGGATTCAGCATGTAGAATTCTGTAGGGTTTTTTTTTCTTTATTTTGATCTGTCTAGCTACTGTTGCAGTTTACCATGTGCATGTGAATGAAGTGATTGGTCCCTTTTTGGTTGCTGCTAAAGTCTGAGTGCCTTGTTGGGCATTTGATATTCCAGGGGGCAGCTCGGAATCCTGAGGACATGGATCGAGAGCGGCGAGAACACGAGCGAGAGGAACGGATGGGGCAGCTCCGAGGTTCTGCCACACGGGCACTGCCTCCTGGGCCTCCTGCTGGAGCCACAGCTAACCGCCTCCGCAATGTCGCTGAGCCTATGGCCTCCACACCCACCTCCCGCATCCAGCAGTCTGGTGAGTAAAGGGAAGATGACAGTGCAGAGTAACCAAAACCAGGCAACTACATCCTGCTTCAGAAACTCTTTCTCAACTAAAATAAAGCCTTAGCATATGTAACCACATTTGTTGCTTGTTATGCTGGCCTTACTATTTGTTAGCTACATTTCTACCTCACCTTTCCTCCAGTCAGCTCAAGGAGGTTGAATGTGGCTCTCCTCTTGCTCACCTAACCACACAGCCCTGTGAGATAGGTCAGACTGAAAGTTTCACCAAGACCAGCCAGTGACTTCCGTGGTTCAACCTCAATCCCCCAATTCACAGTGAGCACTCTGACCACCATACCACCATACAACCCTGGCTAGTCCATTCCTCCCCATCTGATAGCAGATGCCCTTGTTTTTTATTTCTCTCCTTCCTTTGTCTGTCCGTTGTTAGATTTAGATTGTAAGCTCCTAGGATTTTCTTTTCTTTTCTTTTCTTTTTTCTTTCTTTCTTTCTTTCTTTCTTTCTTTCTTTCTTTCTTTCTTTCTTTCTTTCTTTCTTTCTTTTCTTCTCCCTCCCCCCTCCCTCTCTCACTCACACACATGCACACACCCCTTTGCAAAACACTGATCTTATAAATGCTCTTCCCTGCTTTTCAGGAAACACATCCCCCAGGGCAATTTCACGAGTGGACAGGGAGCGGAAGGTCAGCATGAGGTTACACCGAGGAGCCCCTGCCAACATCTCCTCATCTGACCTCACAGGACGGCAAGAGGTGTCACGAATTTCAGCATCACAGGTACATTTCTACTGAAGTTTGTTGGCCGAGACCTGCTTGATACAATGTGCCTGGATTAACCATTACACTAAAGAAACTCTGGCATTAAGTTTCTACCAAGACACATTAACTTGGTAACTTTAGTGGATGCAAGTGCTTATTCCGGTTCTACATGGGGCTGCTTTAAAATATTCTTCATTGAAAATGATAGCCTTTACATCTTTGCATAGAATGGGAGAAATTACTAAATTCCATATATATATATATATATATATAAAAATTCTGCCAGTCCAGCCTGAAAACTAAGACAGCTGTGCTATAGTACTTCTCAGGTCTCAGAATAAGAAATGATTTTTAGTCTGAACCCCTTTGTGAAGTCTGCACTCACAAATGACAGCCCCCCTCCTCCAAATATGTTCAGCAAAGAACACCATCGCTGTCAGTCTGCTGTTGTTTCACAAAATATGTAATAGTCCCAGCTGTTGCCAGTTTTAGAGATTAATAATAGCACCTTGAATTGTGAGCAGAAACCAACAGATAATCATTGTAATGATTGTACTTGGGTTTATGCACTTTTGTCTGTCCAGATTAGCAGAAAGCAGGCTTCCTGATCCTCTTCCAGGATAGTTTTGTTGCAGTAATCTGTGCTTGAGTTTCCAAAAATATGGATGAATGTGTCTGTTTTCCTTCTGGAATCACTGGACTAATGTGAATGGGTGGAAAGCATGCTTAGCTACACATACTGTCTGTTTCTTCAGATTGTGAACCTAATCAGCCAAGAGAGGGGACATCCTATTGATGTACGATGCCTCAGCTCCGGGAGGCCTTTCTTGCCATCTTGCCAGCACTTATGCACTAGTCCTTAGTCTTTTAATTAGTTACCTGTGGAGAATGGAGATTCAGGCACAGCTAAATACATTTGTGCATATGCTTGAAAGTATGTAAATCTTCTTCCTGTGTTTGTGATAGTGAGATATATTCCTGGGAAGCAGGGGGTGGTCGGCCTGTTAAGAATAGAACTTGGAAGTGTTACTTGCATGCACTACAATACCTAGAATTCCCTGTCCAGTATGGTCAGTAACCATTCTGCCTGGGAGATTCAGAAATGTAATACAGAAATAATTTTTCTGCGGTCTCATGAAAGGAGGGTCTTGGGTTTGTTCCCCCTCATCCACTTTGCCCTTTCTGTGGTTGTCTTCTGCAGCCTACTCACTCCTATGACTGTTTGTTTCCAGACAAGTGTGCCATTTGATCACCTGGGGAAATGAAAAGTGGATTCCACCGGACCAGTGTTTGCTTAGGTGAGCCTTGCTGGTTATTTGTTGTAGCAGGATTATGGATTAGCTGAGCTACGTGGTGCAACATGGTTTCTTTTTGCACTTACTCTAAAGATAATTCCCTGTAGTCAGGGAAACGGGGCATTCAGTGAACAGTGATCAAAAACTTGTGATAAAAGATTGAAATATATTCCGTTTTGGCTGAAAAAGGACCTTGTTATTTCAGACCAGATGTTTGAGAACAGTTTTCCTGCAACATTGGGCATAACTACTTCAGGCTCGTGTGTTATGATATAGCAAAGTTTACAGTGGAGGGCTGTGAAAACTGAAGCCCTAGGCATGAGAAGATAGGGGATACTATGATACCAGGAGATGGATTCACACAGGTGGCTTTACTTCCAGAAGCTGGTATTAGATGTACCCAGCCATTGTAGGGCTCTGTCTTGCATACTAGGCTGCCACTCTTCATTTGGGATTCTTCAAAACACAGTGTGCTTTGTTATTTAGTACAGTATTACTTCTTTCATGCTTTTGAGTGTGAATAATTGGCTAGATTAATCAAGTGTCATTGGTTGCCAGTTCCTGGCAAGTTTCCAGTAGAAAGAGAAATAATTGTAGCCAGTGGGCACAAATAGTGTGCCAGTCCCTGACAAGTTGTGGGGGAAAATACCAGACTCACACATCAGATAAGTTGAGATGCACTGAGATAGTTTCCTTCCCAAGGACAGCATATTCTGTATTTTCTTATTCGGATATAAAATAATGTGAAGGTTTTTGCTTGTCCTTGAGGCACAGCAAGAGTGGGGAACCTTTGGCATCCTAGGTGTTCTTAGACTTCAGTTCCCATCAGTCCTAGTCAATAAAGCTAATAGTGAAGCATGATGGGAGTTTCAGTTGAGCACCATCTGCAAAGCCATATGTTTCCTATCCCTGGCAGAGAGGATGGAGGAAACAAGCAAATTAAAGGGGAGGAGCTTTCGTTTAATGCCTGCTTCTGCAAATGAAAAAAAAAGTAAAGTCATGCTGCTCTTTTTCACAGATAGATAGTAGATCTAAATGTATCGTACTGTAGTTGATCATAGTTCTAACTTAGATGACAAGGGCACAGTTATTTTCTCAAACATGGGACAGTACTGCTTGTTAGGATTTTTAAAAAACAGTTCAAAAATTTATCTGGAACTGCTAGAAAACTCCAAGAAGTGTGTGTAATGCTAGAACAGTCTTTTATAAAACTCTTGAGATTACTCCTTAGAATGTGCATATCTAAACTGTGCATTGGTGTAGGAGTCCCCAACCTTTTGGGGTCATTGGCTGCATTTGGAAATGAAAAAAGCTGTCATGAGTACCATCACCAAATGCCTGCCAGAAGGGCCTGGGTAGTTTCAAAGGATAAAGAAACATGTCAAAGTCAGGAGTTGAGCTTGATCTCCATACCACACAGTCAACTCCTCTGTAGAACAACAAAACTCTGATTTTAGCAACAGGAGAGCACACATATGCCCTTTGCAGAAAAAGAACAGAGATCGATGTGTACATCCCCCATCCTCCAAGCTTAGCAGACAGTGGCATAGTCCCTTTGTCTTTCCTTTTTTAAAGAAGACAGTAAAAGCAGGTGGCTTGGGAAACAGTTAAGCCTCCTGCCAACCTGCTCTCTTTTCTGAAAGCTTCTAGACTCATGTGTAGAATAAAGGGAAAAGGGGACATAATGACTCAAAGAAAGTAGATTGTTCTCCATTTACAAGTGCTGATAGTAGTAATACAAAATTGTGGTAATATAAACTAACAAAATTGTGTGGAGAAGGAGCTCTCCAGCGGTGCAGTGTAGTCAATCTTAGTGTCAGACTATGTCCTGGCACTATTTCAGTTCTGCAGTTTTGCTGCACAGCTGTAGATTCTGAATGCAGAAGTAAGCATCTTAGGCATCTTTGCTTTCGTATGCTTGCTTATTTTTTTTCTAAATCAGGTTTCTAGGCCTTAGGTTTCCAGTGAATTACCGGGAAAATATGTGGGGAATACCTCATTAGAAAATCACAGTACTTCCTGTTTTAATTCATCTTTCTTTGATATGTAAAGTTACAGTTTCTCAAAAGAGAGGAGAGCTTCTTTCCCACCACTGTAATCTGACATTTCCATCATTAAGGAGATAAGCATCTTGAACTTGTTTTGGCTGCTTTCCAACATGTAAAATAGTACAGTACATGCCTTTCTGGCCAATATATTCTGAGGCTGACAGTGAGAAATAGGGAGCACCCTGTATACTATTCTAAATTTTAATTCTAAAACTGTTTCATGGCACAGAACTGTTTCATGGCAGTTTTCTTGTATGTGACCTTCATTAAATCAAGGGGAATTTCACAAAAGTAACTGCAGTTGCACAACTTGTTAGACTTTTGCCATAAGGCTTCCACTATCCTAAGTACTGGGAAGGAAAAATGTTAACAATATTCTTTCTCTCCTTTCTTTTCTAGTGTCTTCACTGTATTTTTCTTTTAAAAAACAAAATAAGAAAAAACAAATTAAAAAAAGAAAAAAACAACAAAAAAACAACTACTTTTTTTTCTGCCAGCCACGAGGAGAAGAGCTGCCCTGTGCTGGCGTTCATGTCTTTTCTGAGATCGCCGACTGCGTTCCCGAGCCCAATTGCCTTCAATAAGTCACCAACGCAGGAGCCCTGCAGAAAAAACAGAAACACCCACCTCTGCTGCTGTGGTGCAGCTTTGTCTCATAGGCCTTGCCCCCATCTCACGCCAGCAGGCCATGGCCAGCCAACCCTGCTTTCCACTCCCGCTTCTCTTCTTTGGATCTGTTTTGTATCATTCAAAACAAAATACTAATTCCCTGATTCCGTGGGTTTGTTTGTTTATTTTTAAGTTCAGCTTGTCAAAGATGAAATGGTTTCCAGTATAATTTTAAATTATTTGGGCAAGGGAGAAGGAGAGGTTTACAAAAAGACTGTAAAATCCCAGCCTGAGTAGGTGGCTTGACATTCATTTCAGAATGAACGCTAACTGCAATTTTGGTGCCTCTGAGGGAAAAATGGCGGACAGAGCCTACTGTGTATGTATTCAGGCTTTCTTTCCCGAGAGGACACCACTGTCCCACTGCATGCATTCATGGGCCAGTTGGGAGATGCCACAGGCATACCAATAAGGCAGACAATAGTGGCATAGTGGCAGTTGTGTGGGCAGGGTGTGCCTGTGGGTAAAAGATGTGTGCTGTGCAAGGCAGGAGCAAATGTGAAGGACGTGGAAATGTAACCTGCTTCTGTGGCAGGCAGTGTGTGAGGGGTTCTCTCTCTTGAAAACAAACCCCTGTTTGTGTGTGTTTAGTTTTATATATTTCTTTATTTTTTTTTAACTTCCCCAGGAGATGGGGAAGATGTTGAAGAAAAGGGAGGGGGTATGTCAAATGACCAGGGGGAGGGGGGAGAGTAGGTGGTTTTCATTGTAGAGGTTGTTCCTGGCATCACCAATTTTTGAAGGACAACCCAGCCTCAGACGCACAACCTCCCCTCACAGAAAGGTTTCTCCCACCTTCCTTTCTTGTCCCATTATTGTTTTTAAATTTTAGGTTTTAACTCGAGAAACCCATCATGGGTTTTGCATTGGAGCAGTCGTCACCATGCCCTCCAGCCTCTAACTTGGCACATTTTTTAAAAAATGTTGGACAATGTGGAACCATTGGAAGCAGGTGGGGCTTGGGTTTTTGGTTCTTTTTATTCTTTCTATTTAACACACAGCTCTTTTGTTTTGTTTTGTTTTGTTTTCCCCCTAATTTATTTACCCTGCTGACTGTCTCCCTCTCTCTCCTTTTTTTAATTAAAGTAAAAAAAAGACTTTTTATTACTTTGTAATTTTAAAAAAAACTGAAAAAAAAACCTTGAAGAACTTTGGGGGGGATTTTGTACTTTTTTCCTGTGTAAATATTGGACTTTTTTGAGCTTTATTGTGGTTGTTAATTTGAAGTAATAAAGTAGAAAATGATAAAGTGATTGAAGCATCTGTCTTTTTTTCTCATCTTTCCCTTACCCCCATCTCCACTATCTTCCTTGCCATCAACCTGGCTGTGATGAAGTCATGTAGGCAGGAAGTATAACATTACATATATTCTCCCCCATGCTCTGTTTCCAAGTTCCAGGAACAAGATTGATGGGAAGAGAACGTACACCATTTGCACACCTAAAAATAACGCTAATCTGGCCTTCAGATTTATCATTGATATTGGTCTGATAGAGGAAGAACTTGGTGCAAAGGAACACCCACTAAAACATGTAGCCTGTGTTTTGAACCTAAGGAAAGAATAAAGTAAGGAATCCTCAGGCCTGGTGCAGAGACCCTTTTTTTTTAGATTGATACACAAGCTGATATACATAGAAAGTGAATAAACACAAATTGGCTCAAAGTGACACTTCTAAGTCTTCAGTCATTGTCAGCTCCGTTAGAATTTGAACAGCACAGTTCTCGTGAATAAAAGGAAACATTTAGGATATTACTAACAGATGCCTTTCAGACACAGAAGGCATTTGATTCTTCACTGAATTCTGCTGGAATCCATCAGGGTAAATTGGGTATATATATTTTTTTCATCACAAATAGGCAATTGCAGACTAATTTGGTATCAGTCCCTTGTGTAGAAACTAAACTCTCCCTTATGCATTTTTCATAGTTTTAACCTTTTGCTTTCTAATTCAGTCAATTTCATATGAAATAGGGCTACCCTTATAAGCAACTTTTTAACATAGCTGAATTAAATTTGCACCATAAATTCTTCCAGGTGGCAGAAATGTGCCAAATTCTAGATAATTGGGCACTGGGGATTTTTTTCTAGATTTCTTCCAAAGTTTTGCTTTTTTGAGAAGGTGCCACTCTCTTTTTGCAGACACGTTTTGCTGGTTTTGCGTAGTCCTGGAATAAAGCTTGTCCATTTTTTGATAAATAAGGGGCTTTGTGTAAAGAAGTGGGGATCATGTGACCCTCCGAATGTTGGTAGGCTGCAGGTCTCAGAAGCCCCAGCCAGCATAGCCAATGCTGAGCAATGCTGGGAGCTGCTGTCTGGTGACATCTAGAGGTGAGATTTGTTAATTGGTGGCCAAGTTATAAAAGCAGACATTGCAAAGTTGACCTTCAGTAAGAAACCTGTTAAAAGAGGACAAGTAAAAGATACTTGTTCTGAGTGACATCAAGTGTATTTGGAATAGACTATGGTCCATTTTGCGAGGTAAAAAACCTCAAAAAGCAAATTAATTAAAAACAAAAAAACCCTTGGTAAAAGCCTAGAAATAACATTCAATAAATAAAAAAACACAAACAGGAAGAGCAGGTACATATGCACTGCACTTAGGTGCTCTAGTTGTTAAAGATAAAGTGTGTCATTTCCGGCTCTGGTCTCCATAGCTGAGTCCATGCTTTCTCCTTGACCGTTCTCTATAGGGAGGGCACCATTGTTCACAGTGGTGTTACTCAAAATAACAAAATAATCCTCTACCTGGCTTTGTCCTGTGGCTCTGGAGTATACAGTCCTTTCCATCCTCTGATCCTCTCTGTCCTCCTCATTTGTTCCACTCTCTGTCTCATCCTCCCCTTTGTTACTCCTGGCTTCCCTTTTAACCTACCCAACTTCCAAATCTTTTAAACAACCAGTTTTGGCAAACTGGCTGAATTACACCACTGATTGTCCACCTGAAGATATAGAGCGGCAGCATTTAGTATCAAATCACAAGCCCTCTCAAGCTCCTGAAGCTGGTGGACTCTAAATGACTGGTCATCCAATCCCAGCATTTCACTAATGCAATTGTTGATTTGAGTTGCTGTTTGCGGCTGCCATCTTGTGGTCTCTTACTTCCCCCACACCATGTCCTCCACAGTGACTTGTTCAGTGTTGTGCTTGGGGGTCAGAGGAGATTGAGGGGAACCTCTCTATGCTTTGTCTACCCTGCTATAATACTTTTGGTCAGGATTCACAACCTTCAGCCATTCGTTCTTCTCTAGGGGAAACTCACACTCTTCCTTCACAGACCAGTTAGACTGCAGGGAAAAAGCATGGTACCCTGGCTTCAAAGATTTTGTTTACTTGCTCTGGGGAACTGTGCAAGTTGCTTTCCTCTTAAGACATTTGCTCAGCAAGAAAATGACTAGCAGGGCTCTAATCCTCAGAGGAAGGCATAAGTGGATGCTCCAGAGAGCAATGGCAGCTGCAGCATTTGATGGAGGCTGGCTGATAGTATAGAGGGTATCATTTGCAATTTATCCTGCACCACTGCTTGAGTTGGTAGTTTCACCCTACCTCATGGAAGGAATTGCCCTGCCATCGATTGAACCAAAGCCTCCTATGTAGAAGATGCGCGCTCTGCCAGAGTGGTATGGTCCCTTCTCTAATAATGAAAGCTGCAGTGAGATAAGAATTCTTCAAATGTTTAATTTGTTTAAAACATGGCTAGAAGCAACAGACCGGAGTGAACATCTTGCTCAGGACTGAACTTGTACGTTAAAAATATATGGTAAGTGCTATTCAGCTGGAGAAAAGGTAATACGTCAGACAATGTGCTGATTGTACTTCTTAGTAGGATTGCCAGGTGTATCCCAGGCCCTGACATTTCAGAGGTAAATCCAGAGACCTATGAAGAGTCCCTGGCGTAATGCATTAAACATTAGCCACAGTTACTCAGAGCATGTCATTCAAATAAAAATCACAGTCTACAAGTGAGAAAAAGTTGTTTTGTTGTTGTTGTGTGCCTTTGAGTTATTTCCAGCTTATGGCAACTCTATCACAGGGTTTTCTAGGGCTGAGAGTGTGTGATGCACCCAAGATCATCCAGTGGTTTCCCATGGCTGAATGGTTAATCAAACTCTGGTCTCCAGGATTGTAGTCCAACACTTGGATTACTACACCACACTGGCTCTCAAGAAAAGGTTTAGCTAGTTGGAAATTACGTTTTGTCAGATTTACACTGAACAGGAAAAAGGGGTTGCCAACTCTGATTTCCATGCTTTTCCAACTACTGGTTTTCACACAGGAGAGTTGTAGTCCAATGCAATAAAAATTTCCAAGGTTTGCTTTGGACAGGATGCCCTTTTCCCAGCTCTCTTTTTGAAAGAGAAACCAGGACATTTTAAAAGTAGATGAGAAAATGGGGCAGCAGAGGATTAACCAGCATGCTGTAATGGTTTGAATGTTGGACTACCAGGGTTCAGTTAACCGCTCAGCCATAGAAACCCAATGGGTGACTTTGGGCACGTCACACATTCTCAGCCCCAGAAAATCCTATGATAGGATTGTCTTAGGAATGCCATAAGTTGGAAACAACTTGAAGGGACACAACAACAACAACAACATCCTTGTCAAACCAGGACAGCTGGAGGGTCTGCATTTTTAGAACCCACATGCCCCTCAGACCAAGAAATTGTACTGTAGCTTCAGCCATTTAGGGTGGGCTATGTAAGATGGGGTGAAACTGGAAAAATTAACAATAAGATAGAAAAACCCACAAAACACCAATTCTGTTTTCAGCAGTTCCTGTGGCAATTTAGAACTTCTCTGCATGGACTGCTCCCTCATGGTAGGCCCTGGTGTTAGCCACAGTTTGAAAATTTTTGAGCAGGAGAAGAAATAGCTATACAGATCTTCCTGGAAAATGTAGCAGTCACTCCACAGTGAGGAACACACAATGAAAAAACAAAGCAGGTGCTAATAAAATGTTTTTATCCTACTATACCTCCCCTCCTGCTTTACTATAAGGCCTGTAGGAGATGACCCAGGCCAGAATCAACACAAACAGCCCTAAAAACTGACAACTTTACTTGTGGAATACAACTAGTGTTTGGGCAGAGTGCTCCCCGATGGTGAGCAAATCTGAATTCAGATTTCAGGCGGTGCATCTGAATGTAAGATGCTTACCTCACTGATATAAGAAGGGCATCACGAGCTTCTCAAAAGAGTATTAGTGAAAAGGTGCTGAAGCTTTTCTCTTGTTGGCTTACAATTGCTTATGTTAATCAGCTTTGTGATACATGCTAATAAGGTTGTTAGGTGTAGTATTGGAGAAGACTCTTGAACAGTCTCAGGGCTTTTTCTTACTGCTCCCAAAAGTCCCATTGGGGGAGTTTTGGGAGTTGTCCCTCCTAAAGGAACTTGTCTATGCTATTTGTTGAAAAGGTTGGGAGACCTCGTAAGTTCCAAAGATGCAACTGTCAGTCAGGTCATCTTCTGTAGAAAGTTTCGTTGTTGCTTTTGTTATTATTTCCTAAAGAAACAAAATGTTTTTGGAGGATCCTAGAAAAGTTTAGAAAGCTTGCCTGTACAAGCTTATTGTAGTAACTTTGTTAACGTTCTTTTAGAATATTAACGTGTGCTGAAAACTTTTTATTAAGAAAATGACATACAAAAAATTAGTAACTAACTGCAAGAGACCAGTACAAGCTAATATCATTTTTGCTTTCCTTTTTTCTGTGCATTTTTTCAGTAGGTCATATGTCTTTGTCAGAGAATACCCTCTGCACTGACTGCACCTAGCACAGTGTTAGGCCAGGGGTTGGGAATTTCCAGTTAACGAGTCCAAATCTGAGCACAGCAAAATGACTGTGAGTTGCATCAGGCTGAACATGCAGAAAAAGAGCAATATTGAAGACTGTAGCTTTTTCACTCTATGCAGTTATGGTGCTATGATTCCACTTTAACTGCCATGGCAACACTCTATGGAATCCTGGGATTTGCAGTTTAGAGAGTGGCATTTAAAAATTCTCAGCAAGAGAGATCCTATGGTGCCTCACCAAACTGCAAGCCCCAAGATTCCACAGGATGTTACTATAGTAGTTGAAAGGGAATTATATTGCAAAATTGGATAGAGTGTAAGAGCCCCTAAGTGACTGGATATTTTGTTTTTTCTTGGCTGGGGCAGGGTTAGAATGGATTTGAAATCTGTTATAGGCCAAATCTGCATTCCTGGAGGCCTCCATGAATAGGGGGAAAATCAGGTTTTCAAAGACAAAAGTAGTGTAAATTCATCAGGGACGAAGCTCTAGGAAGGATCGTGAGTCACAAAAACTGCCTTAGAAGCAACTTGCATCCTCATTTGGGCACACAATAAGCAGAATTTTGTCTTAGGATCCTCTTCACCATTCTTACTGGCATCTGGGAAAATTAAGTGTGGACAACTGAACTCACAAATTATAGGCTCCATAACCTTGCTGAAATTGGCTATTAATGCCATTCAATAAACCAATCAAATAACTAACAGCTAAAGGCCTAAGTACCCTAAAGACATTAGATCCTGCCTGATCTTGGAAGCTAAGTAGAGTCAGTCCTGGTTAGTACTTGGATGGGAGATCACTAATGAATACCAAGTGATGTACTCTAGATTTCAGAAGAAATAACTAGCAAATCCATCTCTAGGTATTCTTTGCCTAAGAAAACTCTGTGAAATTCATGGGGTTACCCTAAGCAGACAGGTGACTTGACGGCACGCCGCATACACACACAGCTACTAAATATGTGTTTTCTCCTTGTAGCCTATATAAAATAACTCACAAAGTACTACAACAGTGGGATGTCTAATGAGAGCTACCTGTTCTCACACAGATGTTCCCAGCCACATAGCACTTTTGTTTGCGTTTATACCCTGCCTTTTTTCCCAAGAGCCCAACATGGAATATATGGTCCTTTCTCATACTTTTCCCCGCATAGATCTTGTGAAGTAAGCTAGGTTGAGCAATGAAGATTAGTCCAAAACATACTGTCCAATTGCTTTGAAAATGTCCAAGTTTCTCTGTCCTCCACCTACTTCCCACTTTTGTCCTTGGCATACTTTAGCTTGTGCAAATTCTACTCAGTAAGGGGAAATATGCCTGGCAAAATGCAATATGGCCATATTGGCTAGGGCTGATGGGAATCATAAGCCAACTCACTGTCTTTCTTGTCCAAAATTGTTTTTGTGCTTATTAATTGCTGGAAAGATCACCTAGATGTCAACTATTTTGTTTTTTAACTCAAGATTATTGCAAGGAAACAGCAGCCTTCCAGAACTATATTTGGTTGATGATCAGGCTACAATGCAATTTGGAAGACTACTTGTACAAAGTGGTAAAACCTTCCACAGGGGTGGGAGGGTGGGATCCATTTCTGTTTAGCATTATTGTTTTTTCTTCTCAAGGATGGCCATCAGTGAAAAACGATACAGAATCAGTAGTAAATTTGTTTATTGATCATATAGCATTTC
The DNA here is from genome assembly GCA_948472985.1 of Iguana delicatissima. Lineage (NCBI taxonomy): Eukaryota > Metazoa > Chordata > Lepidosauria > Squamata > Iguanidae > Iguana > Iguana delicatissima. Next base: position 245,831 of record CAOKZL010001237.1, read on the forward strand.
AGAAAATCCCACAGCTACCTCCTTTGTCTTCCTACCTTTCAGTAAAATGCCTCCAGTAGAATACACTGGAAAAAATTGCTTAAAATATGGTAAAAGTATTAAGGAGATCCATATGCCTGGCCTATTTTTTTTTTAAAAAAGTTGTTTGAGGTCATTACAGTAAAACTCATTATGCAATGCAATATACAACACAGATAGTCAAGTACCAATATACTGATTAATAATCACACTTCAATAGAATTTTAAACTTCTGCAAAGCAAATAAAATGCTCAAATGTGGGCCTTAACATGGTAAAAACCTAGAGAAAGGCAAAGAGAGAGTGAATCAGGATTTTGTTTACAGTTTTCAATCATTTAAAAAACTGCACTCTTCACACTATGCATTACAGAAAAGGTGGAGCAATAGGTTCAAAGAATATATCATCCAAGTACATCATCCAGGTAACTCCAGAACATAAACTCCCAGATCTTATTTTTTTAAAAATTCATTGCACTTAGTTAACTGTGTCCTCCAGTGAACCAAGATCTGCTTGAAGCATGGTATTGAAACATTTACAATAAAATACAGGACAAAGATATAAATGTGCAGTGGCCCCTCCACTTTCTTGAGGGTTCAGGTTACAGCACCCTCATGAAAATAGAAAAAAACTTAATACCTCCACCCCCCAAATCCCTCTCCCATTCCCTTCCAGGGCTCTCCTCTGCCTTTTGCGTGCCAGGGCCAGATGCAAGGAAAAGAGAGGGGAGAGCTCTGGAGGAGAGAAGGAAGGTTGCACGTGTGTGAATCCCCCTCTTCCCTTGCCTTTTGCCTAAGCGTGAGTTCTCAGTGACAAAACCACAAGCAAGGGAATGGGGAGGGGGAGATCTGAAGGGGAGAAGGAAGGCACATATGTGCCTCCCCCCATTCCCTTGGTTTTTGTCTAGGTGCTTGCTTTCCTTCTCTGCAGTTGGCAAAATGCAATGGAATAGAAGGAAGCGAATGGAGGAGAAAGGCATGCATATGCCTCACAGTCAAATCTGCAAAGGTCAAACCCACAAATGTGGACAGAGGACTGTGTCTTTATTAGACTATTAAGCAATAATTTCTGGTGCATATGAATGCAGCTAGAGAACATTAGCAGTGGCAGAGCTTGGAGTGTGTGGAGGGCGGGGTGGGAGGGGGCGGGGCTACGGCCCGAAAGGTGTGGCCACTGTGCGCAGGGGCATGGCTGCAGTGTGTGGAGGCATGGCCAGGGCACACGGGGGCATGGCTATCAGCCAGGACGCCCCAGAAACATTGCCGCCCGGGGCCAAACGCTCCCCCCATCCCCACATCTCTACACGACTGAACATTGGACTAGGACTCTGAGAGACTAGGGTATGAATCCCCTATAAGCCATGGAAACCCACTAAGGGCAAGTCACACTTTCTCAGCTTCATAAGAAGCCAGTGATAAACCTCCTCTAAACAAATCTTGCCAAGAATATCCCCTTATAGGTTTGTCTTATAGCCGCCATAAGTCACAAACAAGTTGAAGGCACACAACAACAACAGCAATACTGACAACAACAGTAGTAGTAAATATAGCTTAGCAGTTAAACAGTTTTTTGAGGGAGCTAGAAGAATGCTTGACTGAGAACTCTTTATGAAGGTCTTTTGGAAAACCCTTTCTCAGAGACACAGGTTGGGTTATGTTTTAAGCTGGGTGCTTTCCACTTTTAATGATCTTGAAACTGATTTGACAATGTGCCCACATCCTCATGCTCACCTAATTGTTACACATATAATTTCTGCTTCCCATTAAACTTATACTGTAGAGCTCACTACTGCAAGATGACACTGGAACAACTGGCTCTCAGCAAGGCTTCACATTCCAGCAAGGCTTAGCTGGCTATGTGACTCAGTATGGCATCAGTTGTGAGAACTGCCAACACAGCAATTATAAAGGCCTCTGATTAACCTGCATTGATGATGGCAGTCTTGGTAGAGCAACATCTGGAAGTCCTCCTCTGCACCCTCCTGCTCTCACTAGTATGGTATTGCCGTAAGACACAGCTGAGAAACATCTCACCCTCCTAATGTTGCTTAGCTCTAACTCCCACCAGTTACAGCCATCTTGGCCAGAACCAGTTCTAAATTTGTTATTTTGACTGGTTTCCCGAAAAAGTTACATTCCCATTAATCTTATACAAATATCCTTCTTTATACCATTTTTCAATTTGTTTAAGAGCAGGGGTGAAAACCATCCAGCCTTCCAAATCTTGCTGGATTGTAACTCCCAGCATTTTTTCCACTATGGGTCCTGCTTGCTAGGACTGCAGGGACTTACAGTCCACAACATCTGGATGGCCCTGTGTTTCCCTCCCCTAGCTGAGAGAGAGAGAGTTTGATGTAACAAACACTAGTACAAAATTAATTACAATTATATGTTATATTCAGAATGTCCAAACTCCATTTTTTATGGAAAACATTATCTGAACTCATACATCTACTTCTGCTCCTTGCTAAGGGAAAAAAAAATTGTTTTAAAAAGCCTCTTGATTCCATTTCAGCAAAAGAAAGTGGTTCTTATTCTGCCTTTTGATAACAGTTTGGGAAAGGATAACAATAGTTTTTAGGTATGTGTGTTTTAACTGCAGTGTAAGATTACCCTCCCTTTCTTTTAAAGAGAAGAAGCTACAAAATCATTATGAGAAAAGATAAATAACCTGCTTAACATTTTGCCTGTTAAATATATTATATTAAATATTTTGGCTATTTAATATATTAAATATTAAACTATACTTAAGTTAGGAAAAGCCTACAGTATGTTCTACAGCAGTGGTTCTCAACCTTTCTAATGCCGTGACCCCTTAATACAGTTCCTAATGTTGTGGTGACCCCCAACCATAAAATTATTTTCTTTCTTTCTTTCTTTCTTTCTTTCTTTCTTTCTTTCTTTCTTAGTTCCAGCATCAAATAGATTGGAAACACTGCCCTAAATCACTGCTCTGGATAGACTTCTAATGCCTAAAAACTGGTAAACCTCCCCCTTTTTTTTAAGCACAGAAAGCGTCCATCAATGCCAGAATTAAGGCAGTAGTTCTAGTTCTGAATGTTAGGTTTCTACAGTTCAAAAAGCCAGTCACTCCCAAAGGCAACATCGAAACAGCCCACATTTTACACGAGGTGCAGGGAGGAAAGGACAGGGAGAGAGGAAAGACCGCGATGGCATAAGCAGATGCGTTTTGTTTCACTCCCTCCCTCCCCATACACGCCCAGCATGCCTCCTCTCACCTCCTGCCAGCGCGGGGTGTCCTCTCATCACCTCCGTCGCCATGCCCGGCAGAGAAAGACGGGGAAACGTCCCCACACACGCCCAGCATGCCTCCTCTCACCTCCTGCCAGCACGGGGTCTCCTCTCACCATCTCCACCCCCCCACCTGGCAGGGAAAGACGGGGAAACGCCCAGCACGCCTCCTCTCCCCTCCTCCCAGAGCGGGGTCTCAGAAACAGCGCTCCCATTGGCTGTGAGGCCGCCTTCTTTCAAAAGGGGGCAGGGCGGGATAGAGGAGCTGCGACCCCTGTGAAATGGTCATTCGACCCCCAAAGGGGTCGTGACCCACAGGTTGAGAACTGCTGTTCTATAGTATTCAGCCCCTGCATAATGAACAAGGCAGACTGTGTGCATCTTTTGGATAAAATTGTCACTATGGACAGAGGAGGAAATCAGTTCTGTGGCAAGCAGCTCCCTGCCATGTTTGGTTCATTTTGCTTCATGCTTCCAGCCTCATGGCTGCTGCTCAGATTTCCCGGCAGTTACCACAATGAATGTTTAAATAACACCATTGAAAGACTTCTGAACATCATTGTATCTCATGTATTTCTGTTCCTTGTACCCATTCTGGATCCATTAATGTGTACGATGCTGTGCTATCCAGCTGTGTTCCATGAGATAAAATAGCAGCCATCTTGCTAGGAGGATGAATGACAGCTAGATGGGAAAGACAAATACACACACCATGATTTTCCTATAGGCCCATGTGGTTATGGTATCACATCAGCATGAGAAAGCACATGGGATTTTGGCACAGTTGAGTGTGCACAGGATGGAGGGGTGAGCTGAGGGGGTTCTGCATTGTGTGTTTCAGCTGAGACCACCTCCTTATATTCTCTTCCTGTGTGGACTTGGCATTCCAATGGTACAGTGTTTTGTTTTTCAATTAATGGCCCTTTTCGCACCTTACTTGGTGCCGCTGGTGTCACACAGGGATCGCGTGAAAAGCCTCCTCCAGGAGGGAATCGCATCCCCTGCACTTCCCTCCGCACCAGCTCTGTGCTGGATGGAAGGAAGTGCGATAGCTCTGCCCCTTCCTTCTGCAGAGCAGCCGGCCACTTTCCCAGGCTGCGCTGGAGAAAGAAGCATGGCCATTGCGCTTCCTGAGGTTCCGCTTGCCAGGTAAGTGTGGGAGGGACGCAGGAAGAATGCAAAGTTGCACATCATTTTCGAGAAAAACCTGAAAAGGATATACTACATGATTGCCACGGGATCGCTACAGGAGCGGTGTGCGATTGCGAGGATGTCATGCGGAACTATCTTGTGATTCCACATCGCTCCCATGGCCATTTCACGTTCAAAGTTGCATGCAAAAAAGGCCAGTGTTCCAATCATACACTGGTTCTCAGCTGATTTTAAAGCATGTGGTGAAATCTTTTTCTCTGACTGTTAAGGGCAGCCCTTCACGTTATTCCATCAGGAGATGCTGCGGTCATTCCACCATTTCCTGTGAGAAACATCTTTGAAATGCTGCTTTTAAAAAGTAACACATTCTTGTTGAATGGTGTAAGTAGCACAGCACTCTTGCTTGTTAAGATTACAACTACTCTACAGGGTTTACTGACATCTAGAAGTCCTGCTTTTCATCACCACACTTGGTAATGTCATTCACCATGCAATAAATTTTGTCAGTTTTGCTTTGGTCCACAGTGGTAGCACACCACAGAGATAGTGCCAGTCTGTCTTTAGTCAATGTCTTGGTGAGGCTGTCTCTGTCACTTTCTGTGAGGCACTACATGGTCATGCAAAATAACACCTGGTGCCAGGCGGATGGGTGGGTGGGGAATGTCTCCTTAGTACTGGCTGTCTGGCTGCTTGTGCAGCATGGGGAAAAAAGCTTAGAATAAACCTTGGTAACAGGCAGGCACAACTCAGCTCTCCCTTTGTGGATCTGGTGAATTACTGAAGGTGTGGGATCTCAAAGCCCTTTAGTGAGTGTACTGTGAGAAGTACTAGTGCAATGCCAATGTTTCTCACATAAGTTATAATAGGTAGAGCCATCTTTCCCAATCAGGCACAGTCTAGTTGTGTTGGACTACAGCTCCCGTGATCCCTAGCCACAATGGCCACTGGTTGTTGTGGGTTTTCTGGGCTTTGAGGGTGTGCTATTAGTATTTTCTCCTGACGTTTTGCCTGCATCTTCAGCTGGCATCTCCAGAGGATCTGGTGGCATGGAAGTGAGACAGAGTATATATACTTGTGTAGTCCCTGGGTGGAAGGGAGCAATTTGCATGTGTTACAGTTGGCCTGTGTGATGGTGGTCTATTGTTAAATGGGATATCAAGGGATATGCATAACAGTGTGTTATGTACATTAGCAACCCATTGTATTGTTCCCTGTAGAGGGACCTCCAGAGTCTGAGTGGTATTCATTGGCATATTTTTGAGTCTTGATTTTAGTATTCTTCAGTACTGGTAGCCAAATCTTGCTTACTTTCCAAGTTTCTTCTTTCCTGTTGAAATTGTCCATGTGTTTATGGATTTCAATGGCCTCTCTGTGCAGTCCGACATAGTAGTTGTCAGAATGGTCCAGAATTTCTGTGTTTTCAAAAAGCATTCTGTGTCCAGATTGGTTTATAACATGTCCTGCTACTGCTGATTTTTCTGGGTGGATCAGTCTGCATTGTCTTTCGTGTTCTTTCATTCTTGTTTGGACACTGCGTTTTGTAGTCCTTATGTAGACCTGCCTACAGCTGCAAGGTATGCAGTAAACTCCAGCAGAAGTTAGAGGATCCCTCTTGTCCTTTGCTGAACATAGCATTTGTTGAATTTTCTTGGTCAGTCTGTAGATTGTTTGGAGGTTCTGTTACTTCATCAGTTTCCCTATACGGTCAGTGACCTCTTTGATGTATGGTAAAAACACATTCCCTTTGGTTCGCTGCTTATCTTCACTGCTGTGGTTTTTTCCAGGTCTTGAGGCTCTTCTGATGTCTGAACCAGAGTAACCATTGGCCTGTAGAGCCAATGTACTTAATGCACTCTTATGCATATCCCCTGACTAACAATACATCCTGGGAGATATCCCATTTAACAATAGGTCATCACACAGGCCAACTGTAACACATGCAAATTGCTCCCTCCCACCCGGGGACTACACAAGTATATATACTCTGTCTCACTTTCATGCCACCAGATCCTCTAAAGATGCCAACCACAGATGCAGGCGAAACATCAAGAGAAAATATTAATAGAACACAGCCTCAAACCCAGAAAACCCACAACAACCTATGGATTCCGGCCATGAAAGCCTTCAACTTTACATTGAACAATGGCCACTGATCAAGGATTCTGATATACTGCCCCCTCCAGCCACATTTTCCAAAGCTGAGGACATTTGAGCAGCATATGGCTAAAAACATAAAACCAGACACTAATCATTTTAAAAATGAGTCAGAAGGAGATAAGCAGCTGGAAAAGCTGTTGGAAACTTGCAAAACTGTGAAAGAAAGATTGAAGGGGGAAAGGGACATTACTGAGAAGTTACAGCTGCTCTCTTAAGTAGTTGCCATAACTGTTGTCCCAAGTTAATTGGTCCATCGCATTATTATAAGCAGAATTCTTCAACTTATACAAGAGGGAAGTGGACCCTCATGGGTTGTGTGTGGCTGACAAAGCATTTCAGCTGCTCACTTGCATGTGAATGGGAGCCAGTGCTGAGTTTATGGCCTAGATTATTAGGTACTGTAAATTACTAAAATACTAAATCATTACATCTTTCATAACAGAAGTAGGAACAGTGCAACCCTCTAGATGTCATTGCACTGCGGCCCTTTTTGCACGCCAGTCCTGTTGCAAAATGGCCTTGGGAGCTTCGTGTGATTGTGAGGACCGTTTCACATGACATCCTTGCAATTGTGCAATGCTCCCAAGGCCAGTAGGTGGTGATCACACATTATATCATTTTTGGCTCATTGCCAAAAATGATGCATGATCGCATGTCCCTCCCAGGCCCCACACACACTTACCTTGCATACGGAGGCTCCAGACACACAGCCATTGTGTTTCCTTCCCCAGCACAGCCTGGGAAAGTACCCAGCTAAGCTGCGGAAGGAAGGGGCGGAGCGCTCATGCTTCCTTCTGGCCAGCACAGAGTTGGTGCGGAGGGGACACAAGTGCCTCTCGGAAGAGGCTTCTTGCATGATCCCCTCATGATGCCACGGTGCCAGGTAAGGTGTGAAAAAGGCCTGCAACCTCCAGGATTCCTGACCATTGCCTGTGGTGCCTAGGGCTGCCAGGAGGTCTATTTGTCCTTGTTACAAGAAATACCTCCCCATCTCATTTGCTCTCTCTCTCTTCTTCAGTTGTGTGAATCTTGTAACCCCCTAGGTGCTGTTAGACTGAAAGTCCCAGCAGTCCAAGCTAGTATAGCCAATGTTGAAGACTTCTGGGAGTTGCAGTTCAACAACATCTGCAAAGCAGTATGATTTTCTCTTAATTTTGTTAGCAGTACCCCTCTCAGAATAATACACCTTTTTTTTTTTTTGGTAATGTTATATGTCCTTCTTAAACTTGGCATTTCTTAGCACAGGAGTGGACAACACTGGGAGCCAAATACCTACTCCATTTATTACACTAGGCCTAGAAATAAAAGTTTATTCCTCCTGCCAAAAACTGGAAATGGCTACAAAGCCCTCTTCCAGTTTTGATATTGGAAGGGGATTATACTAAAAGAGATTAACAATGATAATGATAACTGCTGTAATAATTTAGGTGAAAAAAATGCTGCTCCTGGAGGCTTCTTGTTGAATTTTTTTTCCATTGGGGTGGGGGCAACTTCCAGAGGCCACACCTTGGTCACTCCCATTTAGGAATTCAGAAGATCTTAACATGTCTGTTTGGTACGGCCCGGAGCACTCCCTGCCAGATTGATATAGTTTAATTGTTGAAATATTATATATTTGGCAAATATATTAGTTGGCATTGGTATAAAATGGAACCTGAGGTGACTGGAAGGTTAAGATTGTTACCCTGTGAACTGGGGATCCCAGGAGGGGCGCCCAAATAACCGAACAACAACAAGCAAAGATGGGAATATTAACTGGAGCACTCACTTAAGCTAACGAGAGGCAGGGTAACTTTGCAAGGATCTTTTAACCCTATGTATACAGCGTCAGGTCAGAAGAGCAGCCAGACAGGTTTTAAAGTAACAAAAGTGATGTTTTATTAACAGACAAACAACAAATAAGACAACACATACACACAGCTAACTAAGAAACAGGAAATGAGAGTTTCGGTGGAAATGGGTGATATGACACCTTTCTTGTAGTCCTGAAGAGATTGAAGATGGAAGTGAAGAAACTCAGTGTGGTGGCCGAGGGAAGTTCGCTCGACAGAGCGGCAACAAGGCTGGATGGAAGTCTGGAGCAATCCGAGGAAGCTCTCGGAGCTAGGGGTTTATATAGGGAAAGTATGACGGTGAGCTAGTCTGTACTTGGGAGAGAACAATGAAGTTTGGGCGAGAGACAATGTCTCCGAAAGGTCAGAATTTAACATGATTGAGTTAGGTTCGAATTGACAATGAGATGGCCAGTATGCAGATGTAGCTTGCCTTGGCAGTGGAGTGTCCAGCTCGCCAGGATGCCTGCTCGGGGCAGGGAGCTCCTAAAGCAAGATTTGGCTGTGTCTGGCTTGCTTAGGTGTAAACAGAAATGATTCAGGATTTAATAGCCATGCCTAGCTTCGTGCTTGTTTGGGGGCCTCACAAACACTTGGCTGAGGGTGGCAAAACAACACCGAATTGCGATATCAAAATGATATCTAATGTCTACCAAAGCCAGGCCAGTTCACTGTGATAACAGATGGGTAGAGGAAAATTACTGACTGAAAACCTGAGATTGCAAGGCAGGTCAGCCACACCTTCTTCTAGGTGAAACCGAAGTCATTGTCAGGCAGATTACAAGGCAGTCCTGGAGGCAATAGGATTACATCTCTGAGCAGAAAAGGGAAATTCCCACCAAACTGTGATTGTTCTAACCTTGATCCCTCAAACCTGGATGTTCCCCTGCTTTGTCTTTCCAACCTCTCCACAGTATAGAGCTATTACAACAGCCATTACTCTCTTGTCACCTAAACGCTAAAAACATTAACTCTGTCCAGACTCCATTGTCCGTGTTGCAACTCCCATTGTCCACTCAGCTGGGAAAGCCATTCATACCCATATCCACAGGGTAGTTTTTGGGTATACAAGCCACCAGTTTGAGCAGTCAGACATAGTACTTCTCTTCCTGGTCACCATGCTATCACTCTAACTCCCGAAGGAGTACTGTCTTTAGGCATCCATATAAGCCACACTGCTGCTTTCTTCCCTGCTCTCTGGATTGATAATTATCACCCAAATCCTAACATTCTTCTATTCACAACTTTTCTCCCTTTATCCTTCAATTAGCTCTTGTGTGAGTGCTTTGGTCTTTCGCATGTTTGAGTGAACTTTCAATAAAACACATTTTAGCTTACTTTGGAATCTTTGGCTGGTTCTTTCCTGCGTGACCCCATAAACCTTGGTGGAAAGATCTTGTTAAGTTACCTCCCTCTCGGAGGCCTCCTAATTTTGAGCTAATTAATTCCCCCTGTGTCATGTGGAGGTACTGGCATTGTGGATGGACCCCTGAGTCACATTTTGGGGTAACACCTTCTGGGAGCATTTCACCTAAGCCTCATGTCAACTGGAGTAACTTTGAGGGGTGAGAGCCCAGGGAGGAGGAGAGCCAGTTATGGTAATCACATCTTGTAGCCCTTTCTGTTCCACGAGTTAAGCATCTATTGAGCAAAGTACTAATTTTTTCTGCAGCGCAGAGCTTGAAAAACTTCCTTTTCTGAACAACGGCTCTCATAATCCTAAATCCACTATAGCCCTTCCAATCCCTGTGGTCTGCACTACTTATCCATTTGCCTTGAGTGCACAAGTTCTAAAAAATTCTGTCTTGCCATTTTGAAACTAGATGTCATTCTTGGGGCTGACAAACAGGGATCTGTAGTCCAGTTTAGTGAGGCCAAAGAGCTCTCTGGCTGATAATTCTAAATGCCCCTCTCTAAACTGCAAACCCCAGGATTCCATAGGGTGTTGAAAGTGTATATGTTGAAAGTGTGTAATAGCACTATAACAGTGTAGTGGGGAAATCGCTTTATTGTGGTGTGCTACTTTCATTCTATGTTTTAAATGGTTCAATATTTTAAAATGCTATAGACAGCTTAATATTATTCTAATCTCCCCCCTCTTTTTTTGGTATACTTTTTAGCTACTTGTGGTTTTACTTGTATTCCTTTTCACTGTGAGCTACCTTGAATCTTGGGGGAAAGCTGAAGTATAAATAGTGTGATTGAGTAATATGTTCACCTTCAGAAGAAGAAAAAAGGGATTTTGTTCCAAGAGGTACTATGAACGTAAGACAAAAGGATTATCTAGCTCACTAGCAAGATGCCCACAAGCATGACATGAGTGCATTTGTATTTCTCATCTCTTGTTCCCCAGCAGCTGATATATAAAAGCATACTGTTCTGATACAGGAGGCAAAATACTGCCAGATGTCACTTACATACATAAATTTATCTAACCTTTTTTAATGCCCTCCAAGTTGGCAGCCTTACCTACATTTTGTACATCCCACAACAACCAATTATAAGAGGAGGCACTGATTGTAGATTGTAGGCCCTTTCCTATAACAGCAGAACCAATGTCCTGTGTTTGGTAATTGACTGATGTTATAGTCATGGTAGTTATAATCAGGAATATTTAGATTTCCTGTAATCCTATTGATACTACTTATGACTAATGCACTGTTTCACAAGTTTCAATTTGTTTGCCTTTACAATTGCTAGTATGATTCATTCTTGGCTAGTGGGTAGACTGAAACTCAAAAAGGTCTCTTACCCAAAAGGCATACCAAAGAATCAGCAACAAATTTGATTTGCGTTTAGGTCAGAGTCCATTTTGTCCCACTTAAATTATCTTGACCTTTGCTTTTAACAGAGTACATTATTGCTGCAAATGTAATATCTGTAATATAGTAGGTGTTGTGCTATATTGACTACTGTATGAGGTCATACTGAAAGTAATGCCTGTGGGCCATTTTCTCTGAAACTATTAATCTAAATGTGATGATGCTATTACACCACCAGATAGAATGCTTCTTACCATATGACTGACATAATTTCTGTATTTCTAGGGCCCTTTTTGCAGCTTCGGGAGCGTTGCGCAATTGCAAGGACCGTTCCACATGACGTCCTTGCAACCACATGATGCTCCTGAGGCCATTGGGTGGCAATCGTGCATTATATCATGTTTGGCTCGTTGCTGAAAATGATGCGCAATTTTACATCCCTCCCGTGCCCCACCCGCACGTACCTTGTGTATGGAGGCTCTGGGTATGCGGCCATTGCGCTTCCTCCCCCAGCACAGCCTGAGAAAGTACCCGGCTACGCTGCAGAAGGAAGGGGGGGAGTGCTCATGCTTCCTTCCAGCTAGCATGGAGCTGGTGTGGAGAGGAATGGAGGGGACGCGATTCTTTCACGGACGAGGCTTTTCGCGCGATCCCCACATGACGCCAGCGGCACCAGGTAAGGTGCAAAAAGGGCCTAGGTGTTGCATAACCAGGGGTATGAAGCAGAAACAAACGGCAGTCATTGAGTTCTTGGCCAAAGAAGGATGTATTCCTGGCAACATTCACAGAAGGCTCAGAAATGTGTATGTTGAGAAGACAATTGATGAGAGTAATGTCCATAAACCCTGGTCAGTTTGGGCAGTTGTGAGGAATGATAAGAGTATAAAGTAGCACACATCAACCTGCGGAGACCCAAGATTTGCTTTGGAGGTTTTTTCCACCCCTCTGTAGCAGATATTGGGGGCACATGGGGACTGCACCAGAAGGAAGAATTAGCTTCTTCCAAAATTTGCAGATAGCTTTCTTTCCCCAGGACAGAGACAGAGGCCATTTCCGCACTACACTGTTAAAGTGCTATTATTCCACTTTCAACATCCTGTGGAATTCTGGGGCTTGTAATTTACCAAGGCCAAAGAGGTCTCTGGTTGAGAATTCTAAATGCCTCCTGCAAACCCCAGGACTCCACAGGATGTTAGCACTATAACAGTGTAGTGTGGAAATGGCCAGAAATATATCCTGGACTTGGAGAATCTCTAAACCTGAGATTCTGCTGTTTTGTTTTTTTTGTTTGAGGTTAAGTTTCTAATCCTTGTGAAGAAAGGCTTGTAAATAAATGGACAATGTGGTGCTCTGTCAAAAGCCAGTATTGGCTGTATTGGATTTGTATTGGTTGCAAGGTTGAAGCCTCAGAGCCAAGTTTGCTCTTCTCTATGGTAAACACAGCAGAATAAATTGTTGCTTTTGTGTGTTTTCAACTTATGGTGACTGCATCATAAGATTTTATTGGCAAGGTTTGTTAAGAGGGAGTTTACCATTGCTTTCTTGTTAGGCTGATAGTGTGTGACTTGTTCAAAGTCACTCAGTGGGTTTCCATGGCTGAGTGGGGATTTGAACTCTGGTCTTCTGGAGTTCTAGTCAAACACTCAAACAACCACATCATGCCAGTCACCATGGAGAATTTTGTTAAACAATATGTATAATCTGTTTTTATTTTTTAAATAAATAACTTAGTGATTAACCTCACTGGAGACCTGGGCTAGTCATTTCTTTCAGCCTGAGATATCTTACGAGGTTGTTCTCAGAGTAACATAAAGAACCATGTACATTATGAGCTCAGAGAAAAGGCAATATATAACTGTTACAAACACACTAACACTAACATGATGAGCTAGTATAGAGTAATGGTTTTCATGTTGGACTACAGCTCTGGAGACCAGGATTCAGATCCTCACCCAATCATGGAAAGCCACTGGGTGACCTTGAGCAAGTCAGATTCTCTCAGCCTCAGGCGAAATACCTCTTCTCAGAGAGAGTTTTAAGCCCTGGGAAACTGATGCTTGGTAAACAGATTTATTGCTTTCACACATCCACACTAACTGACCACTGTAAATATCTAAAAGACCTGTTTCACCTTACACAGCCTTTTGAAAATTTCATGCAAGGATCATAATGCGGATCTTTCTGATTCATATTACATTCTGACTCACTCCCACAATTGCATAAATACGCTTCATGACTGAGGCCTTAATACCACTCGATACAGCACCCTGAGAAATGGTTTTATATATCTGCAAAAGCTCATGCAAAAATAAAAACCGGTTAGTCTTAAAGGTGCTGCCATATTTCTTTGTTTCCTCTTCCTTTCTTCCTGAATCCTACTGGTTAACCCCAACTAAGTAGACACATTGATTCAATTGGTGACTACCAAGTCAGCACATGTTGTTGTTGTATGCCATAAGTCATTTCAGACTTATGTTGACAAACCTACCATGAGAGGTTCTGGGCAAGATTTGTTCAGAGGAAGGTTTGCCTTTGCTTCCTCTGAGGCTGAGAGAGTGTGACTTGCTCACAGTTACCCAGTGGGTTTCCATGGCTGAGTGGGGATTCAAACCCTGGCCTCCAGAGTCTTAGTCCAATGCTCAAACCACTACACTACATTGACATAGTTAAATTCAGTTAATTTAAATGGATCTGCTCTAGTTGAGACAAACGTTGGATTCAGCCCAGCACAGAAAATCTTGGGTCCCAAACAGTCTCCAAGAGTCATATAGAGGGATTAGCATGGAACGCTCCTCTAGAAATGCCTTAAAAGCTTCTGTAATGCAGATGAACTGGGTGGAGACCTGGTTTAGCAAGGAACAAAAGGACTGATTTGAGGTAAAGAGGACTTCAAAGGAATGGAAAATGTATCAGGATCAACTGGATTGGATCAAACCCCCAGACTTTGAAAAGAATCAAAGGGTCTGAGCTGTCTGAGAAGCCCAGGGGGTTTTATACTTTAACCCTTTCCTTTAATAGTAACCAACAAAGGAGGCAGAATTGTAAGGCTAGACTCAATAGCCTCCCTAATGCAAGAGGGTTATCATTAGAACTTGGAAACATTACTTTTTTAGACTACAACTCTGAGAAGCCACCAGGCAGCGTTGGTGACTGGGAAATTCTGGGAGATGTAGTCTAAAAGGCAACCTTTCTCATTTCCAATGTAGGAACAAACTTCAGGATTAAATGCTGCATTAGTCAAGACAACAAAAGGTCTTAACCAAATTTATTATGGAATTATATTTAAAGAGTTGACCATGCTAGTCTCTTTTGGCATAAAAGGACATCAAGGAAAGCAGTGGCATCTTTGAGAATCACTGGGAAGAAATTTCTAGCATAAGATTTCATGGGTTCAGTCTCCTTCACAAAAGCTTATGCTAGAAATGTCTCCTCAGTCACTCTCAAAGGTGCTACTGGCTCCCTTTAAGTCTTTTATTATGACATCGGTTTTCATGGACAAAGTTTGTTTCATCAGACAGTCTGCAAAAGCTTATGAAATAGGCCTGTATATGTTTTGGCCTACGAAGCCTATAACCCTTTGCCGTTGCCCATACTGACTGGGGCTGGCGGGAGCTGCAGTTCAAAACATCTGAAAGTCCAAAGTATAAGCTTTTGTGAATCCAGTGGGCATTGCCCATGAAAGTTTAAGCCATAATTAATTGATTGTCTTTAAAGTCCTGTAAGACTGTTGGTTTTGATGCAATAGACTGACATGGTTAACATTCTGAAAACTGTTACATTATTTAAGATAGAAAGGGGCAACACTGTGTCCTCTAGCTATTTTTGAATGGCAGCTTTTATCATCCCCTATGAGCATAGCCAATAGTGTGAGATGATGGGAGGTGCAGTCGAGTATCAGAAGAAGTTCACAATTGGCCAAGCCCTGATAACAAAGATCTATATATCCCACACTCATTTGTACCTTCATTACTTCTGGCTGCCTTATGTTTTGGAAAGCAATGGGCAATATTACTACGGTAGGCTAGCCCGAGCCTGAGGTCTACAATTTAATCGTAATAAAATCAGCTATAAAAATATACTGACATCTCCATGTGGTTAATATTAAACCGTGTCTGACAGGGTTGCTGGAAGAGCACATAGGCAGGCACGGCTGAATGGCTGCAATTAGGAAAATCCAGGTCTGGCCAGTAAGTTAATCTGTCATGTAGCCCTAGGAACCCCCCCCAACACACTTAGTCATCAAGCACACAAAAAGATTCTCAGCCCCGAACAGTCAGCTTGACAGGATTAGCGCTTCTGACTACACAACTGTCAAGCGTTCCCCATTTGCATACTGTCTGGGCTATTGGCAACCCAGATGAAAACCCATCAAGTCAAGCACTGACCTTTCAGAGGCTTTGTCTCCAATTGAGAATCTATTGTTCTCCCCAAGAAAGGGTTAGCCTCCAGGTACATTTTCCCCTATAAAAACCCCTGACTTTGAGTGCTTCCTCGGATCGCTCTTGGCTTCCTCCCCATCCTGCTGCCGCTCTGCTGACTGAAGCCTTCCCTTCAGCCTCCACGTGCTGAGATTCACCGCTCCCGACTCTCTGGCTCTATTTCGGCTTCCCGGACTACAGGATCAGGTGTAGTATTCCCTCAATTTCCCTCTTTAAATCCCCTATCAATTTTCCTCCCTTTATTTTTCTTAGGTCTGTGTGAGTGAGTGCATAAGTGTGCAGTGACTTAGGTTTTAAATAAAGAAAATAATTATAAATTTATTTGTCTGGGTCTTGACTAGGCCTGACCCCGTAAAAGCTGGCTACAAGGTCTCGCTATGTTACCCTACCTTTCTGATGTGCTGGGCACGTGCTTGGTGTAACTTGGGAATCACCTTAAACCCGGAGTCAGACTAGGTGTCCTTTGAGGGATCCCACGGAACTTGGATAGAGACCGGGAGCCCCGGAAACTCCAGCAACCTATCTGGTGACCGGGACCCCCGGAAACTCCAGCAACATATCTGGTGACCAGGACCCGCCTGAACTTAAAATCATTGATTTGGTGACCGGGACCTCCTGGAACTTAAAATAACTAATTTGGCGATTGGGACCCCAGGCCCCCCAGAAAATTAGGGTAACAGCAAGACCTTATGTATTTTCAGGCATTATTCTATCATGCACCTGGATCTGTTTTGTACTGTAGAAAAACAAAATGTCTAGTAGGAAATAGGCTTTTCTGCAGTTTGTGATACAGGCTTTGATCCATAATAAGTTTTTTCTTTTCTTAAAACAGATGAGAAAAAGTAAAAGAAACAGAAATCAAAATGATTTCTTTTACCTTTCAGTCTCTATAACCTTACCTTATATTAATAATAAATTATTGGGACCAACCCCATGACTACTCACTCCATCTGCGATACATGCATGAAGATATGTTGTGCTGTTTGGGATGCAGTTCTGTTGCTGCAGGCATTGTCAGCTGCATCGAGCACCTCTTTTGCACCTCAGCTGGAAGGTTCACTGGTACACAGGAAGTACTGCTTTTTATCATCAGATCTTGTAGCGACTTTCACAATTACATAAACTTTGTCAGTTCTGGTTTTGCCTACAGTGCCATTGTGCCTCAGGAATAATGCCAATGCACCTCCATCAGAGGCTGTCTCTGTCACTTTCTACACACAAAATTACATGTGGTACCAGGACAATCAGGGAGAAACATCTCCTCAGTACCAGCCCTCTGGCTTCCTGCGGAGTAGGAAGCAAAACAGCTTAGAATAAATCCTGATGTGCTTTTGGTATAGGGCAAATGTAGAGCAGCATAGTTATGCAAGATCTCACAGTTCTACAATCAAATTACAAGGGATGGCATGGCGATGAGCAATTAGCTCATCATCTATCTCCTAAGTGGGAGACAGGGGCCATTTCCACACTACAGTGTTATAGCGCGATCATTCCACTTTCAACATCCTCTGGAATCCTGGGGTTTGCAGTTTTGGGAGGGGCTGGCCTACAAATATAGTTATTGTGGTTGTTGATATTGTTGTATACCTTCAAGCTGTTTCTGGTTCAATCAAGGAAGACACGTTCCTGAATCTTCAACACCTGAGCAGGGCGGTTAAGGATAGGGTGACTTGGTCTCTAATTCCTAGAGTCCCCATAAGTCAAAGTCAACTTGACAGCAGTTAACAACAACAAATGGTGGAGGTGTTGGCAAGATTTGTTCAGAGATGGTTAGCCAGATCCTTCCTCTGAAACTGAAAGAGTGCAAATTGCTCAAGATCACGCAATAGGTTTCCATGACTGGGGGCAAGGGTTTTGAACTGTTGTCTCCTGGAGTCCTTGCCCGCTACACATTGGTTCTCCATCAATGTATCAGTATATTCACAATTCAAAATTGATTGCAATTGCGTTTTTTTAAAATGGAATTGATTCAAAAGGTGCCACAAACAGGCCTTTGAAAGCCAGCAGGTGGTAAAATCTGGGAGAGAACAATTGGGCAGGAAGATGGATGCCAGTTTCCTTTCAAGTCACTCCTTTGGTAACCTGAGCTCATAAGGCTTTGTAAAGAGACTACTGCTCCATCAGAAGAGAAAAAAAACTCACTTTAAGATGCATATTAATAGAAAGGATAGAATAGATTTGTTCTTAATAAATCTGCTCATGTTTACTCAAATTTAAATCTCGCTGAGGTATGCTCTTTAGCAAAGCATGGATAAATTCCTTTTGCGGGGAAAAGATGTCGCAAAATCTCCTAACCTGCGGGGTTATGGGAGCTGTACTTTAAAAGCACTAAGACAGAAATTTGTAATTATGTGTAGTTTGAGTATTGGACTAGGACTAGTCAAGGTTCAAATCCCTGCTCAGCAATGGAAACCCACTGGGTGATCTTGGGGAAGTCACGCTCTCTCAGCTTTAGATGAAACTTCCTCTGAATAAATCCTTCCAAGGAAATCCTAGGGTAGTGTCTCCATAAGTCACCTAAGAACATCACAACAAAGTTTAATAGTTATTTATTCATGTTATGCTCCTTAATAAATGTGATTATTTTATTAAGTTAATTGAAAGAGCACAGAAATGTGTGCAAGCCTTACTATTCTCTAGATCTCTTCATCAGACAACAGTTTACAAAAAGCATAGGGCTGAATTTAAAAAAAAAAGGTGAATTGAATTCTACCGACTAGATCATGTTTTGGATGGAATAAAGAAGAAGAAGTAGACTGCTGACATTCAAACTGTATTCCAGCAAATGATGTGATGGTTGCAGATTTCACCTAGAGTAAACCCCAATATTGCTGAGAGCAAGAAAGGCCTCAAAATTTATTAATTTTTAAGCATATAAAACCAGCTTCAAAATGAGAATTGTCTGTCTTTCTTCCTCCTAGCAATCCTGGAAGTTATTATAGGTGATATGTAAACCCATCACAGTGCCCATGCTGGCTGAGGGATTTTGGAAGCTGTATGTTAAAAATACCCCTCACTTTCCCAAATTCTGAAGTCACCATGACTTCAAGCTAGCCACTCCTTAACCTCTTAAAAACATCTGGCCTAAGGGAAAGATCTCAAAATCATGAAAGACTGCATATGTATTTTTAGCTTTTTTGGTTAGCCTAATAATTTTATTATACTAATACAGTTTTTGTTTTTAGTCAGGGCTGTTTTTCCTTTTTGTATCCCTAGGCACATACGCAGAGGATTACAACTGAGCATTCTGATTCTATGCATGTTTGCTCAAAAGTAAGTCCTAGTCATTACTTCTAGGTCACTGTGCTCTGCCTCATTGTTTGAAGTTTACTCGGTGAGGTTCAGATGATTTTTCCATCTTGCAACTTATGGCATCAAGTTTGATGTGTTTGAGAACAGCAGCTTTTTATAACAAAATGTTCTAGCTGCAATGTAAATGGAAAGCAGAGAATGTCCTCTGTCTCTGCAAAGCTCTTGGAATTCAAGCCGTGCATTCCATAGGCATGCCAACTTGTCTGTGGCAGCCATTTTCACTAAACAAGCAGTCCAGTTTTTATATTATGATTCTTAATAGGGCAAAATGCTAAGAAGAAAATATGTTAGGGGTTCTTGAGCGCCATCTCTTGGCACAAGTCATTCCTTGCATGTATATGAAGTCACCGTTTTCATAGCACATGAAGTAAATAAAGCAGTGAGCAAGAAGGCTAACTAGAAAAGCCATGCAGTAAGCATAGCAACAGGATGTTGAAATACTGCATGTGTGTGTGTGTGTGTAATGGAGAAATCCCATGAGCCTCATCTCCAGTAAATCCTTGCTTTAGACTGATGGTCATCTGCCTTTCACAGCAATCAGAGTGTCCCTTACTGTTGTGTTGACACCAGGACAACAGGAATTGCTCCCCTCCCCACCTGTTGTTCTAGCACTGCCACAATAGATTCTTATCTTGCTTAAAGGAGTCACAAGTAAAATATACATCAGAGAAATGTTTCAAGATCATAATCTTGCCAGACCTGGAGAGGAGGTGCAGATGTTCTGAAATACAGTTAAAAATAATAAATAATTGGCTACCGAGTTTTATAAAGGCATGGCGTAAGATTGCTTAACACTCTCAATGTAGTGAATGCCCTTGGGCAGTGGCGAATTTTAAAAAAATCTGAAGATGCAATCGTATGCCAATTTTCCCCATTGAACTCACTAGGACTTTCTTTGAAGTACATTGCATGGCGCCTTTCCGATTCTCTGATGCTGTATATACTACATGTGTTTCCACAATGTCCTAAGGGCAAGAAATATTTCCAGGAGCTTCCTTCTCAACTGATTTGGGGGACTGCTTTTTCTTTCACTGTACCAGGGACTGGTGCCATATTTCTGTCCTTCGGCCACAATTGTTTCTTTCTTTCCTGGAAGTTTGCCAGGGACCTGCAGCTAATGGCTCATGGACTGACACTGGTCAAGGGACCACCACTTTGAATACCTCTGTTCTAGGAGATCATTAGAAATCAACTTTACAATCCAGCAACAGGCTTATTTAATTAGAAGCAATTCCTGCTTATTTCAAGGGCCCTTAAATAGAAATGTACCCATTGGAATGGCATGATATCTGACAGGTGCAGTATGAATGGGTCAAAGAGAGAGAAGGAGCACAGCAGACTGCAAGAAGAATGAAATTTAAGACTCCAGTCAATCCTATGTAGACCACTTTAGAAGTAACTCCTATAGAATTCAGTCACTGGATTGAGGTGAGGAATAATCCTAAATTAACAAGTATTTTTCATTTGTTAATATTTAATTAGTGATTTATTAAGTAAGTTACTAATTAAGTGACTAGTAATTTATCCTTTTAAGGTAAAAAAGCAAGAAACCTTTGAATTCCCTCCCTCATGTCACACTCAGGAAACTTGTAGAAAGCTTGACACCTGGTTCTTATCTTGGTTCTAAAGAAGAGCAGCTGCAAAATAAGGGTTGCTGCTGCCACCACCATAAAGAACACTGAGCTCCTATTTCTAGTTGCCCCTGGGCTGCAGAGCTTATAGGAGGAACAGTGAAGTTTCTATCAGTGGCTTGGGGATCTAAGGCCAGTGGGAAACTCTGTCTTTGACCTTCTAAGAAAAACTTCATGGCTAGAAAGAGACAAATATGTCCCCAGTTATTGGCCACAGAAACAGCTGTTTCTCCCAGAGCTTGTTTCCTCTTCCTTCCTCATGCCTTTTTCCTTTCGTGTCACACTCATAAATATTATATTGTGAGCTGTAGGGACTAGAGGAAGACCACACTGCAGGTAGGTAGGCTCAATCAAGGAACCTGCTCCCCTGAGTCTGTTAAGATGTCAACAGGACACTTAATGACAGGGTCTCTCATACCTATGATCACCATTAAGTCAAAACCAGCAATTAGCCACAAACTTAGAAAACTTTATGTTGCTTATTAATTATATATAATTATATATAATTAATATTGTCAATAACCAAACATCATTTCACTGGTCCTGTTAATCTGTTTTCTCTCTAGGAATGATTCAGGGTTGCATTACGACATGCCAAAATCCTGATTATGTCAAGTTTAAGAAACCCCATTGGATCACCTAAAAAGGTGCATTGGGAAGCTTATAATTACAATAATATACAATCATGCAAAGTTTAAGATTTAATTTTAAAAGTGTTTAGAAGCTTTTCATAATCTTAGGCCTTCGAAAATAGTTTAATTAGTTTGTACATAAATCCAGGACTGATTGAAGTCGATAGGGGAGGGTGCAGTAAAAGCCAGGGGCTGCCACAGTCTTCCTCTGCCAAATTCCAGTGTGACTCTGAGGCTTTGACCCTTCACTGCCTTTTGCTCTGCCAAAATTAGCCCTGACTCTGCTTTCACATGTGAGCTGGACTAATCTGGGTTTTCATGCCTGTGCTGCCATGTTTTAGTTTATTTATAGGCCATCTTTCAGTGCTAGATATCCAGGGTAGCACATAAGCATATATATGTACGATGGGCATGTATGCCCGAGACTTGAATACTGCACTTTGCGGGTCTGAGAAAGTAGATTGTAATCCATGAAAAGTCATTCTAAAATCAGCTAGTCTAAAAGGTGCCATAAGTTTTTGTTATTCTCCTTTGTAGCAGGTAAAACAAATAATAGCAAAACCACTAATATAAATAGCTCTCTATATATTGTATATTACACAACATGAAAAGCATGTTCAGTTCAAGCTTTGACCAGCCCCCAGTACCCCAGTAATTTTTCAGATCTAAACCAAGCAATCTTTCTGCCTGTCTGCAGGCAGATTTGAGTGCTTGTCAGGAGTAGTTTCCTTCTATGAAACCTGGTGTAACAATAGAACCAGGGATCAGGGGCAGAACTTTTTGATTAGCAGGAAAGATGACATTGATCTAAATCAGGAATGAGCATGCTCCAGAGCCTGGAGGACTGAGGAGGTTAATGGGATGAAGGCATTGCACCCCTAAATAAGAATATTTGCTACATCAATGATGTAAGAATATTTGCTACATGAATGAAAATTTCTTTGAGTCTCCAAATTTTTAGCTTTGCAGAGACTGAGATACTAAAAACTGTCCATGCCCAGAACTCTTTATATGTGCTGTGTTTGCCTGCTCCTTTTCTTTGGATGCCTAAACTATATTTGTAAACGATCAACCAAACTCTTAAGTTACTGCAATGTTATAAATTTGGATCCTGAAGTAACATTTTTAGCAGGGAAGTAGAATTCCCTGCTGGGGGGCAATCCCCTGTAGCTACACCCCTCACAGCACCCCAGAGCACCAGATGATGCTCATCTCTGATTTATGTCAATGTCATACTTCTTGCTAACCAAAATGTTTGTTTTTTGGGGGGAATCTATGCTCTTATGTTGCCATCCCCTACAACTACATCCCTGAAGGACTGTACTTACTGTCTGAGTTTTGGCTCCTCTGTTGGCTCTTGTTACATGGGGGTGGGGTTTGGCTGTTTGGGAGCAGACAGCCCATGAAATTGCATTACATAGCCCGTTGCAGGATTCCCCCCCCCCAACTCTACATGTGTTTTTAGTCAGAAAGCCACAATTTCCATAACTTGTGCAATTCCAACCCCTTGGAGGTCTGATTGGTGCCAGCACTGGTTTTATTTAGATGCCAAGTAGAAACAGGGCAATTTATTAAAGCCTTCAGGTCTCACTGATTTCTCTCAAAATGCTAATGTGCATGGTTTTAAAACTCTTTTAATCTTTTGAACCTGTATAACTTAATAGTATTTCATATGTATTTAGTCTTTTTTAAATTATTGTTCATTGTTTTATTGTTTTGTTTGCATTGATTTTACTTGTACATCACCCTGAGCTATTTTGATACAGAGTAGGATAGAAATATTTTAATAGATAAATAAAATAACTTTTTCCCCAGTTCTTTGGGAGCATATTGTTATGTGGCAAACACAATTAAAAAAGGAGAGTACATTGTTTGTCAGGATTAAGTTAAAGTCTGATTCTCACTAGACGCCAAATGGCTAAACTGAGGATATTGTACTTTGGACTATATCATGAGACAACATGACTCACTGGGAAAGACAATAATGCTCACCAGGGATACCATTTACAAGTGGACTGATAATTAAGGAAGCCACAGCCCTGAGTATGCAAGACCTGAGCAGGTGTCTGTTGATGACCAAGCTTCATGAGTCTCTGCTTCAGGGCAAATAACAATAAAATGTGACATGTAAAAAGTAAGCTCTGGAATTCTCCAGAATTATTATTATGGATTTAGCCATCTTCTGTAGGGTTGCCAGAGTGAAAACTGGAAACTGCCCTGGTCCATTTAGCAGTTGTGTTGAAGAGGGGAGCCAGGGTGGCACAGTGGTTTGAATTTGCACTGGGCCATGGAAACCTACTGGGTAAACTCGGGCAGGTCACACTCTCTCAGCCTCAGGGGAAGGCAAAGACACCCCCCCAACAAATCTTTCAAGAAAACCCCATGATAGGGTTGCCATAACTCAGAAACGATATGAGGACACACGACATGAAGAGGGCATTTCCGCAGGTGTTGCTTGCTACCTAGTGATGTGACAAGGAACACCTGCTGAAATCCAAAGAATCAGAGTTGGAAGGGACCTACTGGGCTCCATGCAGGGTCTCCAGCTAAATTCCCCAGCAGGTAGTTGTCCAGAGTCCTTTCGAAGCCATCCAGGGAAGGCGACCTGGCCACTTCTCTAGGCAACTGATTGCCTTGCCAAGCTGCTCTTACTGGTTAAACCTTTCTTCTAATGTTCCGTCGAAATCTAGGCCGTTACCACACTTTATTGTTATAGCGCTATTATTCCACTTTCAATCTCCTGTGGAATTCTGGGATTTGCAGTTTACTGAGGCCAACGGGCTCTCTGGCTGGGAATTCTAAATGCCCCCCCTCAAAAAAAACCCAAAGCCCTGCAAACCCCAGGATTCCATAGGATGTTGAAAGTGGAATCATAGCGCTATAACAGTCTAGTGCAGAAATGGCCTATGAAAAGGACAAGAGCCCTCTCCAGTTTTCCGTCTGGCAGCCCTCGCGCAGGAAGAAGCCAACCCCAAAGCCGCCGCCCGCAGGCTAAAATCAAATACGACGCCGGGCGGGGGAAGGAGTGACGCTGTCTCTTTAAACGCAGGCCGCCGCTGCCGTCACCGCAGGAGATCCAGCCGAGGGCCTGTGCGGGAGCGTGGAGCCGGGAGAGCGGGCGGGACGAAGCGTCCCATGTGAGAGGCCACTGGTTATGTCACCCTCCCGCGGCTCCTCCCACTCCCCTCAGGCAGAGGGGCGCTGTGGAGAGGGTAGGAGGCGGGGGGGGGGGGGAGAGACGCGAGCCCGCTCGACGCCGGCGCAGAAGCGCCTCTGTTTTTCGTCTGCCCGGTCTCTCCGCTCTTTTACCCGCTCCCCCCACCCTCGCCCGCGCGAATCGTTCAGGGCCGCGCCGAGAAGCCCGAGACCGGGTCTGTGGGAAGCGGCTCCGCTACGAGGGTAGGAGCCGAGTGGAGAGGCGGGGGAGGACTCCGCCTGGCTGTGGCCTCCCACGGGCCTCCCACGTCCCTCCAAGTGGCGGAGCCCCCCCCGCCTGTGGAGAAGAAAGCGGGGAGCACCAGCAGCGGAGGCGGCCACGGCGGCAGGAGCCGCAGCCGCCCCTCGAGTCCGGCCGGTGGTGCCAGCAGTGCCGCGTGGCGGTGAGGAGAGCTTGGCTGTGAGGGGCAAAGTGGGAGGAGGAGGAGGAGGAGGAAGAAGAGTTCGTGATGGATGGACGGGAAGGAACGAAGAGTGCCTGAGGGTAGGTGGCACGACGTGTGAAGGTTTGCCGAGTAATGCCACAGAGCCCCAGGCTTCTCAGGGTGATGCTGAGTGGCATCTGGCTTCTGGTGGCACTCCTGACACGAAGGGGTGTGGGAAGATATGAGTGCCAACTGTCCCCTGACAGGGCTTTATAGTGATCCAGCCAGATGGGCTGAGAGGTGGCTCTGTGTCACCCTTGGGGCAGCTGTGCAGAAACAGCTGCAGGTATTGCTGTGGGTCCTGGTTGGCGTGGTCAAGGCTTGGGGAGCGGTGTGGTTCTGCTGAATGTGGATTGTGAGTGACGGATCCAACCCATGGTTTGACTGGTGAATTTTAGTTGGTGGGTAGGAAGTGTGACACCAGAATGCATTTTATACACGTTGTCTTATATGTTTGTTAGCTTAACTTTTTCTGCTTGGATGCGTTTGGGGTAATGATAACGGTTGGTGTTGTTGGGATGCAAAACGGTATTGAAACAGCATTATTGGGTGTGTTGGCTTGGAATGCTGAAAAGAGGAAAGAGTTGTGTGAGTGAGGGACAAGTGCATGAAACTGCAGGAGAAGTGGCACATTTGGAGCCACATATCCCCCCCCAACACACACTGATGGTGCGAGAACTAGATGTTCAAAGTAGGATATTTGCTGTGTGTTTGTGATATTCCTGAATGGGTGGATGAATAGTGACAAGCTGGAACATGTCTGGGGAGAGTGACCAAAATGGGATAAGGTTTAGAAACAAAGCCCAGTGAAGGAACCTTTGAGGTAGCTGGACGTGATTAGCCTAGAGACTGAAAAGTGTTAATATAGCCATCTTCAAATATTTCAGAGGCTGTCATGTGGAAGATGGAGTGATCTTGTTGTTGTTGTTTTTTATTGTTCCAAAGGCTAGATCTGAACCAGTGGATTAAAATTACAGCAGTGGAGCTTGAGATCCAACATTAGGAAAAACTTTTTGGCTATAAAAAGTATTCGTTACTGGAATGGACTGATTCATTGGAGCATTTTAAACAGAGGCTGGAGGGACACCTCTTAGAATCATAGAGTCATAGAAATGTTTAGTTGGAAGAGACCACATGGGCCATCCAGTCCAACCCCCTGCTATGCAGGAACACCCTCAAAGCATTCCCGACAGATGGCCATCTAGCCTCTGCTTAAAAACCTCCAAGGAAGGAGACTCCACTACACTCTGAGGCAGCATATTAGGGATGCTTTAGTTGTGGATTCCGTCAGGAGTTTGGATTAAATGGCGCTTGGGATCACTTTCAACTCTCTAATTCTGTGAATGTGTGAAGAACTGTGGCGAATAGGATAGCTTGCTGCTGTAACACAAGAATCATATAGCACAGGTTGTAATTTGTTTCACTGTGACAGATGTTATCTTGAGTAGCATGGTATAGGCCTTACCGTGCTTTGATACTGGATGTGGCACTACGTAGAACAGAGTAACTTTCAAGAGGTGTACTGTAACTCTGAATCCTACCTGTGGAATAGTATTTCCTTTATAATGAAGCACATACAATTAGTATGGTATTAAACAAAAGTACTCCGACTTTTGTTAGTGAACTATTTTTTCAAAATATTAATTAAGGGACACTCCCCACTCATCCTTTAAGAAGATCTGAAGGTTAGGGATGGTGCTAGCGTATTTGCACAATGATGTTCAGGCAATGATTGGCTCTCCGTTTTGCATTTGTGCAAAAATCTGCCCATTTAACGAAACGGCACCATACGTATATTTTGCCCAAATTTTGCGCAATAATGTAAATTAGCAATGTGCATTTTGTACACTGGTTTAGGTTTTATGCAAAACAGAAATAATTGTTTTGAATTTTAGAAAGTGTGCATAGCTCCTTCATAAGGTGGGTACAACTGGCTCTTTTGAACTGCGATAGCATTAAAATCATGACATAACTGTTGGGCTGAATATGGAGTTTTCTGACACAGAGAACACATATGGAATACTGAGATACATAGCATGCCAATAGGCTAGACAGACTTGAAGGGTGTTGAAGGTACTGTTTTACAGTGTTTACATGCAATGCAGTGTATAATGCTTATAAGATATATTTGATATGTGGCTTGGTTGAGCACCTTTGGCTCTCTGAATTTCTGTACGAAATAAAATAATTAAAATGCCAACTGAAAGAAGTAAACAGAATATTTCTATGTATTATTTAGTTAGACATTGCCTGTTATATAACTCTAAGGAACAAACTTTAATCATCGCTCATAGGAATGCCTTAGAATTACTGTCTGCTGAGATGCAGGATAAGGATGCTAACAAAAAAGACCTGGAGAATAATAACAAACTGTTATATGGAACCCAGATCTTAAAGATAGGAGCTTGATTAGCCCCCCCCAGTCCTCACGGCTTGTCCTTTTGATGTTAAGGCTACATCATATTTCCCAGCAGTACTTGAGTTGTAGCTTGGTGGTGGAAAATCAGTTTCCTACCAAGATAATTAATCCCGCCAAAGCCCCTTGGGTGTCTTTTTAAAAATGAATCTATAACCACTTATAGTAATAAAGTGGAATAAACAAAGCTTTTAGTAAAAATAGCTCTTAAAGTACGAAGAGTCTTGAAAATAATCATTTAGAAAATCATTTGCAGTGTGAATTACATATTAGGAGGGAAGATGAATCCATCTAGAAGCAACATAATCTATATTCAGGAGGTCACTTTCTTGAGAATGCTTGTTTTAATGCGTGACACTATACTGCAGGTACCTGTTGTGTTATGGCCCAGCTGAAGAGTGTTGTCTTTGAGTCCCACTTATTTGGTATGAGCCTGCGAAGGGTATGCTGAGGGATAGCTTTGTTTTTCAGTGTGAACACTGGCAGAGAAGGTAGGAGATTAGCTTTTGTCCAGGGAGTAAGCACATGAACATTTGAGCATGTTGTGTAGCATGGTGATCATTTTAATAATCCCAGAGGGATATAATTTACAGGAAGCAAGAAGAGAAGGGAAGAATTAAGCAACACAATTCACCTGTTGCACAGTATGCTCTTTAGAACTATATAATAATTGTTGATTGTGATTGTGATCACCCCTTTAGCCTCTGCTTTCACTGTATAGAAAACACTTTTAAGAAAGCAGTAGTCTTAACAAAAGCTACAGTGCATGGAATGGAGAAATAGAATTGGTCGCTGCACTGTTAAGTTGTACATTCAGTAGCACCAGCAACTATGTCCTGCAGTGGCTCCATATGTTCTGTCTCTTGCAAAGGAGTTGTTTCCATGGCTTCTCCAGGATTTTCATCTGCCTTATCTACGGAAGGTGCTCATTGGTTCAAAGTGGGACTAACAATATGATTGCCCATCCGCTACAGCTAGAGCGTATATGCTGTTAGGAAACAATCTAGGCCATTGGCTACTTCTTTTAGTCAGACTTGTATTACAATCTGTCTTTAACTGACTATATAAGACAGACTGTATTATCTTGTGCAGGTTTTTTTTGGAGGGAATGGCAACCTTTTAAAATATTTAGTGCAGAATTCTTAGGGAAACTTGTAGTTCTGAACGGTTTTATTGTCTAAATTGAAATTAGGAGTTGTAGAAACTCCAGAATTATTACTCTATGGGATTATTACTCACAGGTATAAAAGTCAGGATCACAGGCTGAGATGTTGTATACATGGAAAGGACTTAACGCTGCTGATGGTATAAATTTTATAGGCATGTATTCATGTGTGTGTATATACAAATAGATGTGTGTTAATTAAAATAGTAATAACTCCATATTGTAAGAATAAGAATTCTATCTGTATGCAGTTTTCTTGTATGCAAAGTATTTAAATGGTAATGAGTATTACTTCATTTCCTTAAAAATGTGGCTCACAAGCCCTGCCAGTGAGAGGGTTCTGCTCATTTTGCTGAATGGGAGTCCTGGATTTTTGCCCCATAAGCTTCCCTTAACAGCACCAGTAGTGCTGACTATGTCTGAAAAGGAGCATGAACAATAAGAAAAGAGGCTACTACTTCTTGCTGCGTTCCTGTGCTTGGAAGCAGAAGATCACAAAGCAGAAGCAAATATTTTTTTGCTGTCCAGGATGTATTTACCTGGCTCAGGCAGTAAGCACTGAAGGAGGTAGGTCTTCAAGTGGCATCTTGACTCAGGTTTTGGGGGAAGGAAGTATCTCCATGATGACAATTGGACAGAATTAGTGTGTCCCTTCCCTCTCCTGAGAAATAGAAAGACACAGAACTTTCATCTCTGCACTGAGATGAACATCTCTTGCTAAATATATCATTGAATGGTTACGGCTTCTGTATAGCCTGACAGGCCAATCCCTGATCCAGTGTTACGTAGTTTGGTGTATATTGGATCACAGTTCAGATCCTTGACCATTGGCCGTGCTGGCTGTGCTTCATAGGAGTTGTAATCCAAAAGTTCTGGAAGGCTCCAGGTTGCCTAAGTCTGACCTATGTAGTTGAGAGATAATGAAATCCTTGCTTCAAGAGAAGCTGTGTCTGTTTACCTTGTACATTGGTCTGTGTATGAAAATGAAGCTTTTCTTGGTTCCCATTTCAGACATCTCCCTTTCAAACTTAGCTTTCTCCTTTGTCTTCCAGCTTTCAAGGAATGCTGTGTTATAATCATCTGTGCTCCTGCTTTTATCTGGTTTGCTGAGTGAGGAACAGGCGTTAGGTCAGGGGTATGGGTCTGGTGGTGCGCATGGGCTGATAGTGATACTGATTCTGTGAAACAGACACACCCTGCAGCAGCAACAGTGGTTGATCCTATTTTCAAAGGAAGACTGTCAAACTGGGACTAGCTCCTCCCTTTCCTCTTGTTTCCTGTCCTTCCAAAAAAAGATGGGGGGGGACTGGCTGTGGTATGCTGACCTATTATAATGTGGGTCAGTCCACACGCACACACAAAAAAGATGGGAAAAGAAACAGCGGAAATTAATAGAGCAGAAAAACTCTTGGAGATAGTGGTTCACAATAAAAGGAGTTCATTGTTGCATATCTGATTTAGGGTGAAGAACAGAAGGAAAGGAGAAAGTGAATTGTTTGCCTTAGCATGGAACAGTGTTTTGGAATCAAGGAATGAAAAGAATAGACTAAAAGAGGAATAATCCCGTAGAAATGAGAGGAAGGTGCTGCTCTCTATGAACGAAAGGTAAAGAGAGATACATCTCCCTGTGAAAAACTTAAACCTGATAAGTAATGCCATTGGATGTCTAAGTTGTAGGGATTGTGTCAAGGCGCAAGTAATTAAAAGTCTGCAGCTACCTAGATGTGGACAATTTACCAGACAAAAGCGTTATTAATTTCTTTCTAGAATTTAGAGGAGGGAACCTATTGTTTTGCTAAAGCCTATGCAGCATTCTTTTCTGTTTTGTTTCACTGAGCACACTGCCAGTTGTTTGGATAAGAAATGATGAATGGACAGAAATCTCATGAGTATTAGGCTATTCAGTCCTCCCCAGTATAACTACAAGAGCTGTGTTTGGATGATAATTGTGTAGATAGCTGAATTATAGTACTAATAGACAGACTGGGTGGTGTGAGTGGGCAAAAATTCAAATATGCATAACAAAAGACAAAATGGTGTGGTTTAGGTTGTGATACTGGAAGACACAGCCATAGCATAGAAATAAATTTTTTAGACTACCTCTCCCAGAATCCCTCAGTCAGCATGGCCAGTTCCCAGGTTGGCTGCAAGATTCTAAGAGGCGTAGTCCAAAGAAGAAACTTTTCTACGTTTTAAGTTTAGGACAGGTAGAGAGAACCTGTTGACAAAAAGGCTTATTATACTAAGCATTCTTTTGTTCGTTAATCAAAGTGAGTACAGCCTTGCCATCTGCTTGGTTGTTTAGATTGCTGTTTCATGTGTCATGATGTCATGACATATGACAGAACAGCCTTTGAGTCTGTTAGAGAAAGCATATGGGAGTAGATATGTTGAGGTTGGGTAGGATTTTACCCTTTCTGAGCCTCATCCTTGGAAAAATTAAAGGGGAAATGTGGTGAATTATTTTCCTTGGTTTAGAACAACGTTTGAATGCAAGACCGGCCATTAGCCATGAGGTGAAACATGTCTCTTTTTCCCAGTTGTATATACCTACCTCCTTTATCTCTTTTTCTCCTAAACCTATCTAAAAAGCAGCAGAGCTATCATAGAGGACCCAACCAACTGATTAACTAATAGTTTATATTATACTCTCCCAAGAATACCCTGTACTAGCATTTCCATGGGTCGGGGGAAACAACCATCTTACTGGAACAGCTAGTTTGACAGCTTTTTGTATAGCTGCACATCCGTATCTTTCCTTATCATTTTTCCCAGCTAATGCTAAATGCAAACAGGAACACATAGATAACACCAGTGCATTTCTGATCTGAATTCAACGTTACTTAGAGCCGTAAACAGTTTGAAGGAGCACCTCTCTTTATATCTATGAAAACAAATATACATGAGAACTGAGATTTGCCAGAGGGGCCTTCCTCTGTGGTCCCCTAATGGAAGCAACACAGTGTGAAGACATAAGAGAGGGCCTTATCCAGTATAGCACTGCAGTGGTAGAATGCCTTCCCTTTGGAGACCCAACTACCACTGACATTGGCTTCATTCCAGTGCCCACTTAAAATTTGTGTTTTTATAAAAGCCTTTGGGGCCTAGTTGTCTGACCCAAGGAGTTTATAAATATGGATCTATATTGTTTTATCTTTGAATTACTGTTTCAAAAATGTATTGCCTTGGATTAGAAATTGTTCCAAGTGGTTTTATTGTGAGCTACCCAGAGATCTTATGATATAGAGAGGGATAGAAGCAATGTAAATAATAAAATAAAATAAATAGTAGTTGAAATGTATTTAATTGGAATGAACTTGAATGGTTGAGAGAATCTTAAAAAAACTGTCTTGATTTCATACTTTCTGGAAGAAGTTCCAGCATGCCTGGAAGTCAGACCAAAGTGTTCCTGATCGAAGGGGTTGCTATAATAAGCACCATGGGATATGATGCAGACTGCTGCCACTGGTATAAGAACTTGGATACCATAGTTTTGCTTTATTGCTGGATGTCTCATTCCTCATCTTGTAAATATTCCCATTTGGTTTCTTCTTCCTGCCTTCCCCAGAGATCTACTGCTATACAAACAGATGCAAAGAGGTTCATAGAAACAGTGTAAGGAGTCTGAATTGGGAAAGTCTCTACATGTTCTGAACCTGTGCCTGGATACAGTTATGGGCTGGGTGGGGGGCTAATAAAGTGAAACCATAATCTGAGAAGGCACAAAACTGTGAATGAGTGGCCCCCAAATCCAGGAATTGGGTTATTTACCTGCTCTTGATAGGTTTGTGTTTCCTTTGAATGAACATGTATGTCGTTTGGTCTTGATCTCAGATTCATTTTTCTCACTGGGTATTTAGGTCACCTTGGTGGCTTGGAGTGTGACCATCAGTTACCAGTGTTGGTTGGAGGAACACTTTTGTCTTTTCCTGTGTAGCTGCTTTACTCTATGTGCTAGTCCCTCAGAATTAGATTACTGTAGTGTGCTGTATGTGAGATCACTGTGCATTTGTTTTCGGGGCACTAGCAGGTATGTTGCTTAATGTGGCACACAGCTATACTTCTAGTTATGTGCCTTCAGATTTTTTCCCACTTATGGCAAACCTAAGGCAAACCTGTGACATGGTTTTGTGGGGCTGAGAGTGTGTGACACATCCAGTGTCACCCAATGGGTTTCTATGGCTAAGTGGGGAATTGAACCTGGTGTCTAAGGTCATAATCCAACACTCAGACCACCACACCAGCTCATACTCTTTTTACACCTGTGTTAAAAGAATTGCACTGGCTGTTTATTAACTACTGAGCTATGTTCAAGGTACTCTTGCTGACATAAAAAGCTGTAAAAATGCAAGATAACTGGCAGACTGCCTTCCCCTATGTACATTTAACCTATCTCTGAGACCGTCAAAGGAAGTCTTACTGGTTATTCTGCAACCAACAAAATGCTGTAACATGTCAAAAATGAATCTTCTCAGTGTCCACCCTCTAGAACACATTATCTCATGTAGCATGGAAAACAGACAGTGATTATTTTCAAGCACCTTCCAAAAATGTATTTGTTTACATAGGTTTTTAACTAGTTTGTGGTGACTCTGACATTGTACTTCTTATTCTTTGGTGTAAATTGGTTATATTTATTTTGCGTTGTATGTTTTAATTACTCAGGCATACCTCAAGTAATAAAGATGAACAAAAAAGTCTTTTTTTACAAAGTCTTTTTAGACCTACTGAGTCCTCTTTTGTTCCTTATCCTCTGTCTAGCTGTAAGATTTTTAGCAGCACCAGTGTAGGAGGATAGTGAAAGAGGCCTGGAGAGACACAGAGTTTTGGTGTTGGGTTGCAGTAGCATGTCTGGAGTAAATAGCTCAGTAAAACTTGAACTGTGAAAGAGTGGGATTCTAGCTGATCTTACTGTAGCAGTGTGTGCCTGCCTACAACAGACATAATAAACAGCAACTGTCTCCTACTGAGTATACACCAACAGCAAAACAAAGAGAAAAAGGAAGAACAGCTAAGTCTGCTTCATCTGTTACCTGCAACGTGTTAAAAAGCATAGATCTGTAAGTTTGGACAACAAAATGGAAACAGTAAGAAAAATGGAGGTTAGTGAAAGAAAGCACGACATTCCTGCATGCATTTTGGAAGGTGGTCTCAAAAATTCTGAATGTTTTCATTTACTTATGCAGAGCTTACCTGACCTTCTTTAATTTCATTTGCTGAAACATGTTGAACTGCTCTTTTTTGTGAGGTAGGATCCTATCCCTATTCATTCCATGTTATTTCTGCCTCTGATACCAGATTTTCTGATAAAGAAGTAATCTTCAGGAACATCTACAGTACTTTGTTAACTGAGGTATACCTGTAATTTTACAGTACAGTGAGTTGTAAGGTGCTTAGAGATTTTTTTACATTAAGTGAGGTATAAGTATTATAAATAAGTAAAATAAATAAGAGAACCTGTTCAGTTTGATTTGTGAAAGCTGAGGAGATGAGAGAAGACTCTGGCAATTTCTGCACTAGCCTGTTATAGTGCTATTATTCCGCTTTCAACATCCTATGGAATCCTGGGTTTGCAGTTTAGGGAGAGGCTGACCGGATTCCATAGGATGTTGAAAGTGGAATAATAGTACTGTAACAGGCTAGTGCGGAAATGGCCTCTGTCAAAATAATTAGAATATTGATTTGCTTTGAGAACCATACTTTTTCTGTGTGAGTTAAATCCAGGTAATGAGAAGGGAAATAGATTTGAATGGGGTTTATTAAAACAGCAACACAGATATTACAAATTATTTGGCCTTTTTTAGACAAATAATACAGGTTACTGGGAATCTTTTTATTCTGCGTTTATAAGAAAGGAACTCTGTGTTAACAGCAGTTATCGCTTTTACTCTAAGCAGAATTCAACTGGTTATGCACATTTGGCTCTTGTTCCAAGATCTGAACAACCACTTGATAAGTACTGGAGTTGTGTTATGTAGGCTTTAAGAAGCGTGGAAAGAATTGGAACAGGAGTCCAGTTTTAGTGTCCCCAGCACCACCAAATGTGTGAAGAGAATTTGCCCATGATAATTAAGGCAGTTGTAGTCCAACAATCAAAACACTACTTCACACTGGCTCCTGTTTTTACACATGCATAAAAGTAGCACTCCTTTGATTTGATCACTGTCTAAATGCAGAATTGAGGTAAAGACAATTATATGAAAAATAATATTTCCAAATAATTTTGTTCCATCTGCTTCTTTAAATGGCAGTTTTCCTGATGGCTTTTTAAGCAGTTCAGTACTCTATGAAAATAAAAGAAGAGGTGCCAGTTAGCATTGGGGTGTGTGCAACCTTTTTTTCCCCCTTTGCCTTCTGTAGTGATCATTCTGGTTCTGGTGGAACTAGCAATATAAGGATAGAGACAATTCTTTTAAATGCTTTAAAAAACATATTAATTGCCTCTTTGCAAATGTAAGTTAAATCTGGGTTTCATATAAATGAAACAAAATCTACATTTAATTTTTAAAAGCCAAGTCTGTTACTTTTTAACAAATGTACAAGTTAAGACCTGTTCTTAATATATGTATGTATGTATGTATGTATGTATGTATGTACCAGTATTTATGTGCTTAATAAGACTTAACTATGAGGTTGAAGGAACAAGAAATAAGTGCAATGCTTACATGAGCTCATTGTCTTGGCTTGTGTTCAGGAGGAAGCAGCCAAAGTTCAAAGTAACAGCAGGACTCTACCACAGCCCTTAATCTGTTCCCATTATGGAAGAATGTATTGGAGGAGCTTTTTGCCTGTATCTCAGCATGAAGAAAAGTAGGCTGTAGGGCTGATGAGAGTAAGAAAGTTGGCTCAGGCAGCAGATATCGGGGATTATAAAGAACAACCAAGAGTTAGTTATTTCCTTTGTTATTATTGTACCTTAACTGAGATGGGGAGAGGGGCTTGTGGAGTTTTCTTTGTCGTTGTACAAAATAAATGGCCTGGTTTTGGGTACTTTATGTGTTGACTTATATGGCTGAGGGGTACCATTTGCTGCTGTTCCTTAGGTGTTTTGGTGTTGCCCTGGTCACAGCTGAAATGTGAATGTGCATTGATGTTGGAGAATTTGGGAGCAAGATGGTGTCTCTTGAGTTTGAGATTACCTGTCCCTGTTGTGTATATGGTTCCATTTCAGGGAAGTGCTTGCATGTCCTGAAGGGCAGCTCCCCACAGAAAATCATGCCATTGATTTTCTGTGTATAGGGCTTCTTGTCTATGTGCCTTCAAGTTGCAAATCCACTTATGGTGACCCCATAAGTTCATGATGTTTTCTTAGGCAGGGAATACTTAGAGATGGTTTGCTGTTGCCTTCTTCTAAAATATAGTTGAGAGCTTTTGATATTCCTTAGTTGTGCCCCATCCAGTTGCTAACCAAGCCTGACCCTGTTTTGTTCCCAAAATCCAATAGGATGCAGTCTCTTCTGGATATGTAGGTAAAAGTGGTTGAGGCTCACCAGTCATAAAATGGTAGTGCAGGAGCCGAACAATTCATAAAATGGTGGCAGGAAGAGAGAGAGTTTGAAATAATTAATTGCAGTTATTGATAAATTTTTACAAATATGCCTATCCCATTCTAGAAACTGCTAAAGTATTTGCTGCAGTGATTCCCATTTATTAGGGAGTACCATAATTCAGCTTCCCCTCAGTTTCCCCATGAATAACAGACATTACTTATGAAGCTCTTATGACTCAGTCTCCTCTTTCAGGAAGAATTTATTGGTCCGGAGGCTCTAAGTAGAGATGATATTTGCTTTTGTATTTTACTTCTCACTCCATGTGCCTCTCAAAATGTTCTTCCTCATTTTGTACCGTTTCTTCTTTCATATTTAACTTGCACACTGAATGTGGCTGCTACTTTATTCCATCCCTCCTTCCTGGTGTTTTTGCATTGTCCAGTTCCTGAAATGACTGCCAGGTTATTCGTCTGAGGTGGGAGGAGTGAAGTGTTGTCAAAGCCTGTCAGTGCTGTAGGAGCCCCACCTGCTGCCCTCCCCTATCTGCACACATACATACACATACACAGTATTTTAAAATGGAGTTCGGACAACATAAACCTATTAAACAGTGAAAAGTGAGACACCATTTTCTCTCCCTATTCTTTCTTCTTCCCTCACTCTTTTAATCTGTTGTCCATTCCTGTTTCTGTCTCTGTAACTTTGCATGCTATATCTTGCTTTCTAACCATCTCCTGCTAGCATGTGTACCTGAGCACTGTGCATGCAGAAAGCAGTGGCAGGTGTCAAGTTTGAAACAAAAGGCCGTGGTCCAGGGCAGTCAAGGAATGAAGATATTGGACAGACTGTGGCAATGGAACCTGGGAGTTGGCGGAGACGCAGATTGTGGGTCCCACCTCATAGAAAGACTTCCATAAAATACTCTACTGCTTCAGTTCTCAGATTTACAAAGATTTACAAAGTGTATGGACTGTGTCAAGATTACTGGCTTGTACAAATGGGTGCTAGCACTGTACTGGATATAAAAGACACCCTAGGCCACAGTAACTACAAGGTCAGATGCACCAAGCTACACAAGGATCCCTATTCTGCCAGTGAGAACAATTACTGTTTGACCACACTTACATGCCTAGTTGCATGGCCGTCTTAAATATGTAATTTCAAGGAAGTAGTAGTGAGTTTCTGTCAAGGCTGCACTGAGATGTATTCCTGTTGTTATAAGAGCTGCACATAAGTATGGTTTCTTAAAATTATTTTTACGCAGAAGGGAAAACATACTGAGCATTTGAAATTTTTGTGGAGAGGAGATGAACAGTGTTCAACTAGCTGTATTCCCAAACTGCATGCACTAGGGGGCAGTGTGTGTTTCATGTATTGGCTCTCGGCCTTGTTTGATATTTGAATGTTTAGGTGCCTGCCATTTAATACAGTAGAATCTTGATTATCTGACATAAACGGGTGGGCTGATAGTTGGATAGCCAAAAATGTCGGATAATCTGGAGGGCTATCCTTGCCCGTCGCGGCCACCATGTTTGGGGGCATGTCTGGGGCGTGCCTGGGGCGCGGAAATGCCTACAGCCACGCCCCCAAGCAGCCGCGACGTCGGATAATCCGGAATGTCGGATGACCAAAGGACAGATAATCGAGACTCTACTGTAATACATTTTACCTTATCTTTCTTGTTCATTCATTGTTTTTTCTTACCTCTCAAATTCTGGCTGGTTTTGGCAGAAGCAGTAGAATCTATCAAAAGTACACTATGGGATTCTGTCAGATTGTTCAAGATAATGGAATGTATCAATTCTGTGTGGATAATAATAGCTCAGTGCTTCTGAAGCACTGAGAGCCCTCCGTCTCAGTGATCTGTATAGTAATCCTGCAAGTGTTACCATCTCCAGATTGCAAATGGGAGTGAAGATAAAATACTTGCTTGCCTAAACTTTAGGTCCTAAAGCTACCTTTCTAAGCTTGTGGTGGAAAAAAAAAGATTTAAGCTGGAGATTTCAAAGTGCATTTTGTATATATTTACTCAGAAGTTCCCCATTGTATTCAGTTGGATCACTTTCAAATGAATAGCCATAGGATTATATCTTTAGCTGCGACACTTGTGTAAAATCTATATGACCCCATTTCTGTTTATTGTAGACACTACTGTGATTTATGATAGGCAATAATTGCCTTCTTAACAGAAACTGAAGGGATGTTATCTCTTCAGATTCATAGATTTTTCATTTTGAAAAATTCAAGCTTAGTTGGTGTGGCACACATCTATAATAAATCCTTCCTACATGTGTACTTCATAGGCAAAGAACTTCCCCCTCCAAAAAACAAAAAAACCCAAAACAACCTCTTAACTGAGCCACGCAGGATCTTCAAAGCTGTAGAATGTTGCCAGAAGGAAACTAGTTTCCTTTGGACTCCTGAAGAGAGCAGTCCCCATCCTGTTTGCAGTTTTCAAGTCTCACCTTTTTCTGCAGAGACTTTCTATCTCTGTCTTGAGATTTCCTTTTCTTGCTTTTGTCCATACAGTACATTTCTCCCTCCGCCCTTCCGAGCTCCCGTTTTCATGCTGTCATATCTAGAGCTTCCCTACAATGACTCATATTCTTCATGCCCTTGAAATCCTTCCTCCAAACTTATTTCTTGTTCAAAGCTTTGGATTTGATTTTGAATCTCCGTGGTCCAATCTTTTTCTGTTTTTATTACCAGTAAACCTGTGCTGTAGCCCTACTGTTTCTTTACTAGGCCTAACTTCTTCCTACCTTATCAAGTCCTGGCTTGTAATTTGGTGTGAACTATAATCTGATATAAGTCAGGGTGGGGTGGGTTCTCCTTTCAATCAGTTGCCACCAGCCAACAAAGTCAATGCAAATAAAGATATTCTTCCCCATCTGAGGCCAGTAGTTGGTGTGTATGACTAATTATGTACAACAAGAGCTAGGTTAGGACCAGTGTGCCTTAAAGTTGTGTCAGTTAGGTGTAGAGTTTGCCATTTCATTCTTTATACACTATAAGTAGGAATTCTTCCATCTCCACTTTTTTTCCCATTAAAAAGATAATTTTGCCCAGAAAGTTTTGAAGTAAATTCACTATTAAGCAAAGACTTGTGGGAAATGTTATTCCAAATGGTGAAATTTTCAGTAATTAAAGTGACTTATTTGAAAAGATAAAAAAAACTGGAATAGGAATTGTTATGTAACAAGAGCAGTGGCTGCTGGCCCATCTATAAAAACAGAATAGATCTGTTTTGAAAGGAGTCCATTTACTTCCATCCATGTGCTTACCTTATTTGCTCTTTTCTTGTAAGGCAGGAGGAAAGCAAAATAACGGATTTGTATGTTCAACTCTTTTTATATTTCAATGATCTTGTGATGACAGATGTAAACAATGAATATAGAAATGGTCCATTTTTATAAACATTTATAATTTATGTTTAGTTGTGTTTCATCTTATTAAATGCACAAAGATTAATAATTCAAAGTATATTGACATTTCTGTCCATCTCTGATTTTCTACAGCCAAGTGTTTGCATATGATCTCGTTTCAAGATTATCTGCTCTGTTCAACTGCTGATGTATCTTTTCAGTATTGGTGTGACTCTTACAGTGAGCATAGATAATGAGAAAGAAAATCTTGATCATAATTTTTTCCCCTACCTTCTTAATTAGATATATGTACTTAGCTTCTGATTCTATCAGAATGCTCAGAGCAGAATCTGAATAGTCAGTACTGTTAGAAAATGGGACGTGCTGTATCTGCCTTAATACTTGTGCTGACTAAACACAAATACAGGGAAAAGTAATAATTTCCACTGTACTCTGTCTTACAATACAATTGTAGCAAGTCTATAACACTGAATGGCTTTATTAGATTTCAGACTTCATAGCACAGCCTTTCAAGTTCTCTAAAATAGTGCTTCACAGGCTATTTGATGTGGGGAGTGGAGTTTCCACCCCCATGTGCTAGGGAATTGCACTATATCTGTGCCCATAAGGTGCAGTTATTTCTTTTTGCTTTCCCCTAGAAACTAGCCAGGGACTGGCAGTCAATGGCTCAGGGACCAGCACTGGTCCAAGGGTTGCCACTTTGAGTACCACTGCTCTAGAACTCTCCTTCAGACAAAACTCAGGGGATGGGGGAGAACAGAAGGATCCAGAAATTAGGCCAGATGTTGTGACCATGTGGTCTGCTAATAAAACCAGTTCTAAGATGGAGATTGCACAGTGAATGGGATCACTGGTAGATGTAGAAGGAGGCTATAGCTATTGATGCATATCTGGATAAAGAACAAATAGCTCATTTTTGTTTCTGAACGCAAGAAGGTAGCAGCAACTCAGAGATGGACTCAGAAGGTAGGCCTCATGTTTCTAGTAAAAAGCATACCTACATCTCCAATAGGCACTTCTTGCTTTTTTAAAGATGACTGAAGAGAACATATTAGGAAATACAGAGGCATCCAGTTTGTCTTACTGTCTTAAGGGAGGCGCCTTTAAATGTTATGCTTTTTTAAAAAAACAACAAAACTTTATTGCATAAATGGTGTTGGCACTGCAGAAAGGAATATGATTTAATGCCCTAATAGGGTCATGAATGCAGGACTGCTTTTAGGTAATTTTCCAAAATTCCTTACAATTTCAGTTTACAAAAATTTTCCTCCCATTTTGTTTCTCCTGTGTTTTCTGTGAGTAAAGAATAGCCATGCTGTGTGTTACAGGAACATGAGTGATTTCCCCTAAATATTTCCTGTGAATCATTATAATGGAAAACATTTAAAAGTTCTGACAGAAATGTTTTATAAAACTCTAGGATTTATGTGGAAGGAGATGTTTCGATTATAGTCAGTTGTTCAATCCTTTCTGCTGAAACCTACATTCTTGTTGCCTTAGGTTTGAAGGACCCACAACTACGTGGTAACTACAAGAAGACATGATGATCATAGTGACTGGAGTCATGTCAGCTCCTGAGCTGGGCTCCCCAGACAGCACTCCTGTTGCAGCACCCAATTTATCCTGGCTGCCTGAGGACGGCAGACCCACTGCCGTGGAGCAACCAATATTCCTAATGACTACAGCTGCCCAGGCCATCTCAGGTTTTTTTGTGTGGACAGCTTTGCTCATCACCTGCCATCAGGTAAACAAAAGAAAACTTTAGATTATGAATGGTGCTTCATAAAGCACGGATACAGCAACTCCCTTCAGAACCAGGCGGAATGGCAAATGTTGGGGATTATGGCATTGGTGGCTGACAACATCTGCAGGTACCACAGTGGCTATCCCTGCTATAAAAGCACTTTCTCTGCTTCTGATGAAGAAGTTCACCATCTTCAATTGTGGTAGAAAAGGCTGTAAACATTGACGTACTGGTTCCTGCTGGCTTTGCTTTTCTCATTCCTACCTTTAGAGGGAGTCTTTGGATAACCAGTGTAAAACACAATTAATACGCGAAGCTGCATAGGTCACTTTGCCAGTAGCAAACTTGAAGGCTCTCAAAGATGAAATAGTTTAATTGGATTCCTTTAACTACAACTGAGTTGTCTGTACCATATCAAATTTGCTGTAGCTTTGCCTGCGATGCATTTTGGCACCCACACATATGGTGGAGGCATCTTGTTGCCCAAACAGACTTTTGACACACCAGACTATAATGCAGTCTACATTTATGCTATATAAGCTCCACTCATTTTATGGAATGTTATAGCATGGAACGTATGTGAGTACCTTCCAGCTGTGTTTCCACATTGTATACATGTGGAACAAGCTTCCAAGAGACTGCACTGAAAGAGAGACAGAGGCTTTAAAACATTAATTGCAATATGGATATTTATTGGATAGAAAATATGTATAGCAGCTACAGTGGTCTCCCCTGTTTTGCAACGGTTCAGGGTGCAGAACCCTCTC
This sequence comes from Iguana delicatissima, assembly GCA_948472985.1. Classification (NCBI taxonomy): domain Eukaryota; kingdom Metazoa; phylum Chordata; class Lepidosauria; order Squamata; family Iguanidae; genus Iguana; species Iguana delicatissima. Next base: position 287,625 of record CAOKZL010001237.1, read on the forward strand.
TAAAGTGGAAAAAATGTGAGTAAGTCCCCACCCGCTATCCCCCTCTCATTCCCTTCTGGGGTCTCCTCTCCCATTTCCTTGCCTTTTGCCCTGATGTGCAAACCTTTCCTCTCTGCACCAGGGTGAGAAACAAGGGAATGGGAGGCGGGAGTTCCAGGGGGAGATGGAAGGCATGCCTCCACTCCATTCTCTTGCGCAGATGCATGTTCTTAGCACCAGTGCCAGAGGCAAGGGAATGAAGGGGGGACTCCAGAGGAGAGAAGGAAAGTGTGCACACATGCTTCCCCCTCCATTCTCTTGCGTTTTGCCTAGGCATGCTTGCCTTCCTTCTCAGTGCCTGGCAAAATGCAAGGGAATGGGAGGAGGAGAAGGGGGGGAGGCACACATATGCTTCGCAAATAATCAAATCCGTGAAGGTCAAACCCGTGAATATGGAGGGAGAACTGTATTTGCAGTGGTAAGATGGATCTTTTCTCCAAGAGTACCGAGTGTGGAAGTGATATCACTAAAAACATCTAGGCTCTTGGGGAAAAAAACTGTACTGTGGTGATCAGTCAGTTGTGTGTGAATGAAACAAACCTCAGACCTGTGCAGCCTGTACTAGTGTGTACATAAAACTACAGCAGCCAGAAAATTTTCCGTAAATTTGTTTCCTACCTTGTTGTCAAACTGGTAACCCCTATGCTTGGCCTGACAATAGGGCTAGGCACTTATATGTAGGGAAAAAGCAGGAAAATGGCAGAACTGTGGAAGATTAAGTTTCTGTTTTGTCCACCTGCTGAAACTATGAGGTAGATTGCCATGACAAGCCCATTGGGGCTTTATTCCAGAATCTAAGGTAATATCTTTCATCTCCAGAGACAGCAATAATGCACTTCCATCATAGTAACATAGCTGATTTTGGCATGCTGTACATTTAATTAAGGGAAGGCTGGGAGAAAAGTATGCAGATTATGATGATGTGATGATTCACAGATTTAATAACCTTTGGCTCTGTCTTCCAATTTCGTACTTCTGTCCGCTCTTAGCATGTGGAATAAGCAGACATTTATCATTTTAAATTTCTTCCTCTGGTGTCTGTTATGTTAATGAACTCTCTGTACAAATTACTTCAGCAAACATGATTGAACTGTGATGAGCGGGAGAGATTTTTTTCTCTCTTGTCTCCTATCGCCTCCAGCTTTCCTGCTGAAGTTTCAGCCAATGTATTTCATCAGATTGCTGGCTACAAGTAGATGCAAGCCAAATTTAGTATCCTGTTGTAATCCTAGGGTAATACTAGCTTGATGAGTAAGTACCACATACAAATCTTACAATTTATCAGCATGTTCAACACCTTTGGGTTAATGAATGACTATTGATTAGAGAACTAGATTGTATGTTGTTGAAGCAACTAGTTGAATGAGATGTATAAAGTTGGATTAATTACTTATGAATCAGAGTACCTCCTTACCTGGGATTTACTCAAGTAGCAACGATGACTTCCATGAGCTCTTGCTGCAGAATTAATTGGCCATCTTCTACACATCCATTGATATGGTCCTGCTTGTAGTTGGTGCACAGTCAAACTATTGATCTCTGTTGTGCAAGACCAGAGATTCCTATCTGATTCCTGATTCCTGTCTCCTCATTATGACAGTCACTACAGCAAAATGTAGGCATGGGCACTAATTTGCATAGCTTTAAAAAGGAAAGAAAGATTTCTAGAAGATGGATTAATCTATAAGTAATAAGTATAAATTGATAATTAAAATGATCTCAGAGAGAATGTGTTTTGAATATCACATTCTGCATACCATAAGATTCATGCTCATTCATGAGCTTCTCAGAGACTTTTTGGGAACTACTGATGAAATACTGATTTAATTTCTTTTTTCCCCACTCTGTAGTTGTTCCTACACCTGATAGTTGTATAGTAACCAGAAATAGCCAGCTCAGAGATGGGATGCTGGGTTAATATGGGCCATCACAATACTCAAGTTAAAGCATTTTTCTTCTTTGTATAAACACTGGAGAGCTAACTACATTAGTAGCCCCTGTTATGATGCCTGGGAGACAACTGAAGTAAGATACCTGACATCTTTGTGAATATTCTATGACTGGCTGAATACAACTGCATCATAAGGCAAGAAGAAAAAGGATATGTTAAAGCTAACCAGTCACAGATCCTCTTGCCCTGAAACTACTTTCATCTGAAGTAGTTTTTGGCTGGAATCCAGCTGGGGCACTATGCTAGCCTAAAAATTATTGCACAAAATATTGTGCTTTGTTAGAGGTTGTACACACACAAGTATGTGCCTCTTTCACTTTCGGTTTGGTGGGTGGAGGATGATCACCCAGTTAGCAATGGGTGAGCTCAACACCTTGGCAACTGTTTCACAATCAGTTGCGTAACTGTGGAATCCGGCATAACTATATGTTTATGCTGTGCTAAATGTGCATAAGATTTTGGTCGCTGTGTTAGCTTACCTGGTACTGCTGCTGTTTGGAAGCATTGCTACCGAAGCACTGCTTCAGAATTAGTATATATACTCATCCCTCCAAATGTGCAAGTCTGCCCTTGAAAAATTTTATTATTCCAGATTACTGGAGCGATGGGGGAGGGGAGGGGAGGGGAGGGGAAGATGGCATCACGCTGGCTCACTTGTGTGGGTGATGGGGGGAAGGGGATGGGACAGGAGAAGGGAGGGTGAGTGCATTCACACACTTGCACGCTCAGATAGGCAGGAATGGGGAAGGAAATGGTATTGGGAGGAGGGAACACACATTTGCTCACTTGCAAGTGGGTGGAAGGGGATGGGACACTCGTGCAGGCAGGCAAGGGAGGAAGGGAGTGGGATAGGAGGAGGGAGGGAGGGAGGGAGGGCGTTTCACATGCAAGTGGGAGGGGGAAGGGAATGGGACAGGAGGAGAGAGGGAACATGTTTTCACTCCCTCCCTCATGCAGGTGGGGACAGAAGAGATGGGACAAGTGTCCCTTTTCTCCCTCCTCCTGCTCCCCCATCCCCTTCCTCCCGCATGAGTAAATGAGTGAAGGAATGCACATATGGCCAGGCCAAGCCACCCTCCCCACGCCATCACAGGTACTTGTGTGTGTGTGTGTGTGTGTGCGTGTGTGTGTGTTAAATATGGTTTAACTTAAGAGGGCTTAAGATATTTGTAGTTTTTCCATTTTTATGGAGGTCATACACCCCTAAACATCGTGAAAATAAAGGGCCAATTATACAATTCTGATGCATTCTCCACCCCTTCTGCATTCAGTAAACAAAGTTTTTAACTGGTAAGTGAGTCAGTTTACTGTGTAAAGTAGAATATTTAGAGAGATGATTCAATTCAGTTACAAAAGTGCCTGTCAACTTTTTGTTTAAGGAAAGCATGATTTAATGATAAGAATTCTTAATTGAGAAACATTTCCTCATAATGTTTCTTCAAATTAAAATTGTGCTTTAGGCTGGTCCTTGCTTTTGTTTTCTGTGAATCTAAAACAAGACAATTGTATGGGATTATGACATCACATAAATTTAATTGCTATATATTGCTGAGAATTTGCACACCATGTGTAGCTCTGTATGTGGGCATGCAAGTGCAGGCACATGTGCTTAATTTTTTTTTTAAGTACTGTGTTGAAGCTGTAAGGTATGCATGTGCAGATAGTTTCATGGTCAGTCCTTTAATTAGTAGGAACATGTCTTGTTTCTAGATTCCCGTTCTACTGGACTATAAGAAGGTGGATATGAGAGCATACTTTACAGCTGAATAAATTATAATCAAAAAGAATCTCCTTGAGATTCTCTGTGCTGGTTTTGTAACATTAAAACACAATCCTCTTAACTTTTGCAATGCCATTAATACCAGAGATCTGTGTGTTTTAACAAACTCTTAACTGTAGAAATGCTTTTTACCTCGTAGAATGTGATGCTGAACATTCATTTGATTATATATTGGGACAACTTATATATTTATAAGAATTTTACTCCTTAATAATTATTCCTCTTAAATGATTAAGAATAGATGTAGTGTGAAAGTAGAATACAGACTACTCTATGTGGTCTTATGAGAGCCCCGCCATACCAAAATAAATAAAAATACTTGCATGTAGTTTGGCACTACATACCCCAAATTCCAGTTGTCTGTCCTCTTCCTTTCTGGCTTCTTCTTTATTGTGGCTTGACTCTCATCCCATTTTCCATCTTCTCTCATCCAGATCTATATGCACCTGCGCTGCTACAGTTGCCCCAATGAGCAGCGCTATATTGTCCGGATTCTTTTCATTGTGCCCATTTATGCTGTTGATTCATGGCTCAGCCTCCTTTTCTTCACCAATGACCAGTACTATGTGTACTTTGGCACACTGAGGGATTGCTATGAAGGTAAGTTGTTGGAAGCTTTGGGAGAGGGAAGTGGGGAGGAAATAATTTTATTTGAGCCTGGAGTTTTGGGAAAGAAACAGTTTTACACAGATGTTCTGGAGCCTGTAACTTTGGTGTTTATATCCTTGTAGAACACTTAGGAAACACTAGGAAAACTCTACAGCAACAATGGGTTTTGGGGAAGGTTGTCAGGCTGCCATCAATAGCTGTTGCTTCCTGTGACAGAAAAGGAGTCTAGAGCTGCATTGAGAGGCAGAAGCAGCCTTTAAAAAAAATTAAAAATATTTCAAGGTGCCTGCACCACTCCCATGATAGTTAGTTAATAGTTACCCAGTGTTAGTTATTAGTTACTTCTAGAAATAGTTCTTTACTTTGTTGTTTCTCAAAAAATAATAAAAATTGATACTTTTTAGTTACTTACAAACGACATCTAAATACTACAAGTTGTACTACAAAGCGCACTTTCCTCCCATCAACCAAGTTTTTACCTGCAACAACTGCAACAGAACACAGGGCAGCCACATGCATTACAGTACAAGCCAGCACTTCAGCCATGTGATCTTTCTCCTACTCCATTTAGTGGAACCAAAACTCTGAACTATAAAAATAACTAAAGAATACAATTGTACTGCAAAATGGGTGCAGTTAGCCCTTATTTAAGTTAAAGTTGTAATGTAATGTAGTATACTTTAATTATTGGGAAAAGGAGTTAATTAACTAGTTCTTTGTAATTAGTTACTTGTAAGTTCTGGGTGAGGCTTGAACAAAGGTGGCATTCTGTTGTGGATGTTTTCCTCCATGGATATAAGACAGTGTTTTCCACCTGAAATAAATGACATTGGCACAAAATTAAGAGAGAGGCAAGAACTTAAGAAGAATGTGGAGAGGAAGGCAAGATGCCAATAATTTTTCATCAGATAACAAGTTATGACTGTGTTCTCTCCGTATACTATCACCAAATTGTTATGGACGGTTCTTCTAGGAGCTTGGTAGGATGAGCCAGATACTGGAGGAATAAGATTGAGGAGGAGGGGGAGCCTGTAGCTCGCCAGCTGCTAATCCCAGATCTCTGAAATAACTCTTCTAGAAAGTACGTTTTTTTTTTAAAAAAAAAGTATTCATCTAGAACTTAGAACGGTGTTTCAGAAAAGCAGCTAGTTGGATTATTTATTTCTGAGAGTAGTAATCACATTGTTACTGTTACCAGCACTGGTAATTAATTCTATTGCATGTCAACACTAATGTTTTCCAGTTTCTTTTGAAATTAGAATCCCCTTACAAATATTCTCCTGGAGCTTAATGAGGGTCATCACCAGCCTACTTCTCAAAAATAGATTTCAAATCCAAGCTATGTGGGACGTGTGCAGCTTCTCTAAAAGCCAAATATTGCTCTAGGAAGCCTCCCAGAAGCACTAATGTAGTTTTCAATAGCCACATGCATTCTATAGAGCTATTGCCCGAGCACTATAATGCTGAGCCTCTTGGGAGCTCTAGAGCCTTAGCTGTATAGAGCCATTGCCCGCTGGGAAATTACATAATTAGCTCTTCACATAGTGTTATTAGGCTTCTGGAGAAGCTGCCCTGTCCCTCCTGGCTTATTATTATAGAGTCCCTTTACCCTCAGCTGAAGAAAAAATGTTCATCAGCATCATAGTATTCCATTTTAAATAAGTGGAAACTGTTCTTCTGGTTCTTTTGATTCCTTTGAATAGAAATTCTCATTCTATGCTAAATTCTGTTTTTAAGTGTTTAAGTCTGGACATCTCTCTGTCTCTTTCATTCTCTCTCTCTTTGAGCCTCAGTTTTCTACTGTTAAGTGCTACCTCCTGCATTAAGCCTTCTTATACAAAAGCAGTACTTAGAAGGGCCTTGGGAATATGAACAACTTAATCTGCTTGAGAGATCAGTGGGGCCCTTCACACCTGTGATGCTGCACTGTGATGCCATAACAGATGGCAGATGCATGCAGGCACAGTCCAGAGGCCATCTTTGTTTGGCATGATTTTCCCATTCCTCTGCCCTCAGTGTTTCTATGTGAGTGTGTGTGTATACAAAGGCATAGCAGGAAGCTGGCTGCTCCGTGAAACTCATCTCCTAGCAACAGCCATTATCCCCTTTGCCTCGCCTAGGGAGTTTGCAAACATCGCAACATCTGCTTAGAGGGTCAGCCCACTTTCTAAAGTTTGCCAGCTTGGCCAGCTTGATGGCCTGCCTGTATGCTGATTAGTGGTGTTGACAATATTCAAGACAGTTTCAGAACTGTAGGAAAAGGAAGAAGCAGGAGAGGGTGGGAATTTGACTTCATTTCAAGGAAGATTTGTCCCTCCAGAGAGATTGGCCTTGGAAAAATGTTAATGGAAATATCCGATATTTAACTTAAATCTATTTTTGTATCAGTTAGTGCTTCAGAATATATATGCACAGTAACTGTGTACATGGTCCCCTACTTCCCATTTGATCTTTTGATAGCCTGATGTTGGAATCTATGGCATTTAATTATTTGGGCATTTTAAAAACCCAGTTGAGATTTTGACTGTCATCTTCAGTGCAGAATGTTGACAGTATATTTGTCACATAATTCCAACACAATCCTGTGCATGTCTGTTTAGAAGTACATTCTACAGTGTTAAATTGGATCTGCTTTCAGGTAAATGTGTATAAAATTGCTGTTTTAATGTACTTCATTGAGGAGCTTTAGAGAAATTGGAAAAAAATGCTTGTCCCTCTAATTGAATCTCCGTCTCAACAAGGTTTCTAAATGGGCAGCATCTTCTCCAACAGAGAGATGTGATTTGCTTCTTCATCTTGCAAAAGACCCAGCACATTTTGTAGACATCTAAAATTTTTCAGACTGGACCAAGGCATCTCTCATTCTGAGAAGACATTCATTATATTATCCATTACATCTCACAGACTTCTCTTATACGAACTGAAGAAAAGATGCTGCCTGGGGCTAATCTGTGATACTATTGTTGAATTAATGTTTCCTGGAGTCTTTATCAGTATTAGTTCTTGCACTGTGTATGAGTTAAAAATGCATTTTAGGGAGGAATGTTCCTCTTCGTTTTATTATTATGTAGTATCTGTTAGAGTTCAAATTCTGCCTTTTCCCCAAAGAAATTAAGGGCAGCTGACATGTTCACTCTTTGTTTTCTAAACAACTTGTGAGGTACTGAGTTATGGTGCTTGACCCAGAATCTCTTGGTGAGTTTATGTCTCAATGGAGTTTTAGGTATGCCCAATTCTAATCCAGTGCTTTAACCACCACACCCCATTGACTTTCATTTTGTAGTCCAGGAGTATAGTAATATACTAGCAAGAATTTTTTGGATATCCTGGGCAAAAGTGGGGCTGAAAGAAAGGCCTTATGTTCTTATATATAAGGGCAGCACATTAAAAAGGGGAGCACACTTCAGATGTGATTTGGGCAATCATATCATTAAGCAGGACTTTAGCAAGCATGCAGCTACTCCAGCGCAAAACTAGAACTTCTTGTTATCATTGGTGCTAAATGCCTATGTAGTAGTCATTGGATGGAAGAGTCACAGTAGGGAGCTTTTGTTTGACAGGATCTTAACAAGGAAGTTCAACCTTTCTTTCTCCACTGCAGTCATAACAAAATTTGCCTCTCCCCCATACTTCCTGGGCTATTGCTTCTAGTAAAAAAACCCCTCCTATATGGATGTTCCCATTGCCGCTGTCCCAATGAGAATTTCTTTCCATACCCTTATCTTTTAAAATCTTGATGTGGTTCTTAAATACACATTTAGTGTATCACATCCAATATGACTCTAAGATGAATGTTATATCATAAGTAGCCGACAACCCATTTGTTTTAAAACAACAGGTATAGCAGGATTAGGTACATTTTTAAAAAATATTTTATTAATTAAGATTGGAACATCAATAAATAAAAAAAATAGAAGAATAACCACAACTGAGCAGCTAATCTGACAAGAACAGATGGCGGTTGTTTTGGTCAGTCTCAATCAGATCTCTCTCTAAAACCTTGCCATTTGCTATGGCATGTTCCAGTGTGTTGGACCCTTGTTTTAAAAGGAAATAAATGGATACCAGACAGAATAAAAGCAGTCTGATTCTTCTAATCCATAGCAGTTGTTTTTTCTCTGGGGATAGATTCACACTATCACACAAACTATTACAATTGTGCATAATGCACTTATATTGTGGTGATTCAGCAACAGACACAGATGCCAGTTTGTTACAGAGCACACCAAAACATAATTACAGGTCCAAATAATACATCTCCATTTTAATGAGCTGCGTCTACTCTTGATTGAAGTGTCCATCTATGCTTTGTGTTGGCCAAACAGTGGCAAAGGACAAACGGGCATAAATATAATACACAAAAACATAACAGGGAGAGGCTGGTCCACATCAGTCTGGTTAAGAGAGTGACTGTTCTTTAAAAAAGTGAACAACAAGGACCGTGTTTGTCTCTGTGTTGCGCAGCCCTGATATAAACTGAAGCCTAAAAATGAATTCCATCACATGTCACTTGTCTACTTATGTAGTTTGCAGTAAGGAGAAAGCTACCTTTTTATTTTTTTTTAAAAAAACCTCTTTTATTAAATGAGCAAAATAGAATAACATGGATAATCGATACAGATTACAATCATTATATTAGCTAAAATAGGCACTTGCTTGTATAGAGCATCAGAAGGTGTAAGAATGATACTCAGCCATGGAAGGGATGAATTAAAAACCATTATAAGACTGAAACAATAAACAAACAAAAAACAATCCTTCAGTTAAGAAGTAATGTAATTCTACAAATTGACATGTATTCTAGAAGATGAAATGAAATCTGAGTGGTGATAATGAGCAAACATTTACCATATATAGTTGGCCCTTCACATTTATGGGTTTAACGTTCATGGATTTGATTATTTGTGAGTTTCTCCAACCCCTGTCCCCCCACCTTGAGTGCTTTTCCAAGTGAACCTTCCTTCTCAGCAGCTCTAATCAGACTGCACAGCCTTTAAAAAAACCACCTTTGGTCCATCTTTTCCTCCATCAGCTGCTGCCTGTCCAGCTAAGGTCAGATCATAGCCCAATTTCTCAGGATCACAAATCCTGTCCTGATGCCTCCCACACATCCGAGGAAGGAGATGAGCAAGAGAAGAAGTATAAGGCTACCATGCTGACCTTTCCCTCTCTTTTCCCTGACCTGGTTTGGACCCTGGGTGCCAGTTTTCCCCACCATACTTTGACCTCCTTCCCAGACACACACACACACACACACACACACACACACACACACACACGTGTACATATTTTGATATTTCTAGTTTTTCCACTTTTGCTAGGGTCCAGCACCCCTAGCCTTAGCAAATGTGGAGGGCAAACTTTATGTGAAAACTCACTACTGTTTGTGCATTTGTTAAATCTCTAATGTTAGACAATACTTTTTTCCGTCAAAGCCTTATGAAACTCTACCTTTTGAAGCTTATGCTTCATTAAAATAATAGAAGTATTCAACGACATAGTCTATTTCAGCAGAAAAAGATATATGGGAATCTTGTAGTACCTTTGAGACTAACTGGGAAAAAACATTTCTAGTATATGTTTTCATGGACTCCAGTCCACTTCATCTGTGGCCCTTTTCTCACATGGCAGGGCCAAAACGGGGCAGCGCACGCAGGGGCGGAGCTTACCTGCTTGCGTTTTGCTCTGTCCCTGCGGGGAACGCGGTTCCACCGCTTCACACGCTGCTGTTCGGCGGCGCCCAAAATGGCGGCCGGCGGCTTCTGGCGGCGCTCTGCCAATCAGGGCAGCACGCCAGCCGGAAACCTGCCCCCGGGCAGATCTGCAGAGACACACTACTGCGTCTCTGCAGATTCTCACCGGGAGCTGCCACGGATTAGTGCGGGCGAGTTTGATAAAAACCACCTGGGAAGGTGATTTTTAAAAAACTCGCAGCGCCACCCCTGCGGCTGGGCTAGAGCGGTTGGAGGTGTGGCGCCTCACCGTTTGCAACCATGCTAGCTCATCTTGCGATGTGAACAACCTCCATCTCTGGTTGTCGCACCGCGGGGTTTTACCCCCGTGTGAAAATGGCCTGTGTCTGATGAAGTGAAATGGAATCCACCTAATCTTATGGTAGATTTTTTTTCCTCAGTCACAAAGTGGCTACAGGATTTCCTTTTATTTTTCTATTAAAACAAATTTATCTTAAAGAACTGAATAACTATGTTAGTCTTTGTTTATCATGATTATTCAAGTTCTTTCATCCTTAACATTTCTTTATGGGAAAATTTTTCACTGAATAACTTTAACGTAAGGGTAATGGTCTGGACATTAACATATCACTCTTCAGGCGTTGAAATGGCTTGTAAATATTTTCTCAGTGATCTTAAAAATGGATCAACAGGCCAGAGTTATGGTTGCTCATGGGAGAGATTATCTACTGAATTCACAACAGAAATGTGATTTGAAGCAAGAACTTCCCCACTCATAGTTATCCTAGTATACTGTCATGGACACAGCTTAAAAGAGTTATATTTTTGGACTTCAGCTCCCAGAATTCCCTAGCCAGAATTCAGACAGTGATAGGCCAGAAAATAACTTCCCAGCTCTGGTTGTGGGTGAGGCTCAGACATTCTAGGTGTGCAGGATTCTGTGATGATCTCCATGTGAACAGAATTTCATGTGTCACATTATTGCTCCATTTTATTCTATTTTTTGGTGAAATGATTGGGGCCAGAACCTAATGGCTCCTGCTAGAGAAGGTGTTTTTGTTGTTTCCCTGGTCAAGCTTAGACTTAGAGTAGTAGGTCAATTTTTAGTTAAGAGGCCCTTAAAGTTCAGAGTGCTCAAGGCAGTTGTATGATACTTGCTCATTGAGTACCGAATGACACTAGGGAGCACTGTGACTCTGTCAGTGGCATATAAAATAGAATGAGAAATAAAATTTGACCAAGTCATGTTTTCCTATGATCTCAGAGTGCTTTCCAGATAACCGCATCAATTAGTTTGGTATAAGAATATTGAACTGTGCTTGAAAACGTATCATGTGGATCTTGGGTTTGAGCTTACTAAATTTTTGCTTTGGTAGTCAGCTGTCCATTAAGTCTGAAATTGCAACTTATTTTCCTTTTGTAGAAAAATATAACTTTAATATACAGACAGTGGTCATAGTTTGCAGAATTTGCCTTGTATATAGAAGATGATCTGTCGAGAATAACTAGATCTTATTTCCATCTAGTGGAAGCATTGACTTGCTGACTAGTTATACAGTCATTCTTCCACCTTCGCTAGAGTTGGGGCACAAGACCCCCATGAAAGTGAAAAAAACATGAATAACTCTCAGCCTTCCAAAACCATATTTAACACACAAAAAAGTATGATCACCGTATTCAACCCACTGTGGATTCCTTTGAGACATCAAGGTTCCTTCATAAGGCAGAAGTAGGTGGCTGGTGGGGCTTACTGCCACCTTCACTGCTGCCCCACATCATTTTTAGTAGGAACTTACTAGTCTCGTTTGCAGTTTCTCAGTCTCACGAAGCTTGCAGACCCTATTAAAAATGGCATAGGGCAGCAGCAGAGATGACAGCAAATAATCTGTGAATAATCAAATCTGCAAAAGTGAAACTCACAAATGTGGAGGGCTGATTGTATTCTGTAATATCATTGAGAAGACAGGAAAAGTAGTTTCCTCAAATAAGAAAAGGTTGTTACTGCTTGTTTCGTTCTCCACCTTACTTTGCTGCTCTGTCTTCTTCTTGGTCCATTCCAGTATGGCCACAGGAAAACAAGTTCACTCTGGGAGTTACCTGTAACTGTGCTACTGCTTATATCTGCAAATAGTGGCTTCCTTGTGATCTTACATTGCAGATCACAGCTCTAAACTGGCTACGGAGCCTGTGACCCTTTTGCTGTTGGTGAAATAATTTTTTTATTATTCTTCACCATTGCCTAGACTGTCCAAGGCTGATGGGAATTGTAATCCAATAACATTGTGAAAGCCAAATGTTCCTTAGTCCTGTTCTAAACCAACTTAAAATATAGATGAATTTAAAAGAGATCCCCAATTCATCAGAAAGCAAAATCTTACAAAATAAAATGCAAGTTCTTACAAAAACTTTGGATGTCAGGAAACATTTTAGAAAAAGAATTCTTTCTGTTACACCAAACAGGGCTGGTGAAACATCAGACATAATCTAAGAAGAGTTTATCTTGCAAACTGTTATTCATTCTCAAATTTTAGTCAATTAATGGAAGTTTCTTTAATTTGGTGATAGTCCTAGTATATGCAAATCAATAAGAAGTAGATACTTGAGGAGAGAGCTAGCGTGGTGTAGAGGTTTGAGCACTGGACTATAACTCTGGAGACAAGGGTTCAAATGCCTGCTTGGCCATGGAAACCCAGCCTCAGAGAAAGGCAAAGGCAAACTTCTGAACAAATCTTGCCAAGATAATGCCATGATAGGGTTGTCCTGGGGTTGCCGTAAGTTGGAAATGACTTGATGGCATACAACAGCAAGATGTGGGCAAGGAATATTACTCCCTTTTGTGGTTTCTTCCTCCTTTTGGCAAAGTCATCTTCTTTTGCAGTACTTTGAATATACTTAGTGATATTTTTTCTCTTTTGTCTTCTTTTTTTATTTTGGCAGCTTTTGTAATCTACAATTTCCTTAGCTTGTGCTATGAATACCTTGGTGGGGAAAGCTCAATCATGTCTGAGATTAGAGGGAAGCCTATTGAGTAAGTATTCTCTATCTCTCTCATTCTAACATATATATAATAATTTACTTTGGTGGGTTGAAGGTGGCAGTAAGGGACAGCCATCTGTCACAGCACTTATTCTACCTCTGCCACTGAAATTTATCTTGTGTGACAGATGTTGAGACTCCTTCATCTGAATTATCAGTATCTGGACCAAGCTGAGTTGGATCATTTATTTGCGAATGAATTTGGACTGCTGCCTTTATTCTCTTATTCTGTCCAAGAACCTCATTTTAGGCACACAGTGTCTATAGCTTTATGTTCTTCCTTGCCCAAGGGCCTAGGGTATTTTTGTCCTCATTTCAAATGAAGGGCTTGTGGCATCTGTGGTATTCAGTAGCAAAACCACCTTTGTCTGTCAGATGAAAAAGGGCACTGCAATCCAGCTCTATTAAAATTAGTGAGAGTTCTGCTATTAATCATAGAATCATAGAAATGTAGAGTTGGAAGAGACCACATGGGCCATCCAGTCCAACCCCCTGCTACGCAAGAACACCCTCAAAGCACTCCTGACAGATGACCATCTAGCCTCTGCTTAAAAATCTCCAAGGAAGGAGACTTCACTACACTCCGAGACAGCATATTCCACTGCTGGACGGCCCTGACTGTCAGGAAGTTCTTCCTGAGGTTCAGGTGGAATCTCCTTTCCTGCAGCTTGAATCCACTGCTCCTTGTCCTGGTCTCTGGAGCAGCAGAAAACAAGCCCTCTCCTTCATCCCTTCAAATATTTAAACATGGCTATCATGTTTCCTCTTAACCTTCTCTTCTGCAGACTAAACATCCCCAGCTCTCTAAGTCTATCCTCATAGGGCATGCTGGAGGATAGGGTGAACATTGCATTTGTAGTTTGGCATGCTTAAAATGAAGTGAAGTGGAAGGGAGAGTCCAGATTATATGCCTGTTTGGTTTATTGTTTGTTAGATGAGTTTGTAGCTCTGTTCTTTTTGAAAACTAAAGAGCAGGTCATTATTTTGAATTTTTTAATCATTCTTTTCTTTTTTTATTTTATAGAATAATATACCTATTTATGCTGTCAGAGCACAGAAAAAATATTGCAGAGTTCAGACGTCATAAAGTATTGAATTGTTTGTTTAAAACATTAATATTGCATCAAACTTGATTATTTTTTATGAGACATCTTGTTGTATTGCTTTTAGGTCCAGCTGTATGTACGGGACTTGTTGCTTGTGGGGAAAGACATACTCTATTGGATTTCTGAGATTTTGCAAACAGGTATGGTTTGACAAAAGCTGATACAAGCTTGGGAACCTGGATCTATTGAGTCTCATTTAAACTAAGTTTTAGGTCACCTTTGAAAGTGTGAACGTGGGTGTTGGATAATGTGAAGAAGAAAGATCCTTTCCTTGCCCATTGTAATATCTTATCTAGAAATCTGAGATGTCAGATAAGTATAGATTAGTCTTGTGTCTTTCAATTTTGCCACTCTTCTGAGAATTAGAATATAAGATTCAGTTGCACCTAACCATGTAGCCTTGAGGAAATGGTACATGAGTTATGGAGCAGAGAAATTTTGGATTAGAATTTCACTTGCCCTTATTGTGTAACTTGCCATTTCATTTTTCATCCAGGTCTCCTGAAATACAGGAAACAGCTGCTTATTATCTCTTCTTCTACATATTTGTTTCCTTTTAACGAATATATAGAGATTTGATGAAGATTAGAACCCGGAACTCATACACAATAACTCCAGTGTAAAGCATCAGTCCTTAAGTGTGTTATTGACTGTGCTATAGTATCATTTCAAATGGGATTGTAGAATGGATTTCTGGTTTGTTCACATGCAGTAACATTTCACATAATATACTGCTTCTAATACTATGATGACTTTAAGCTGTATTACTCAACTTGCATTTTATGTCTTGGTGATCTCTAAATTTCTGGATCTTTGTGATCCATAGTTTTTCTTTAAACTGCATTTTACACCTGGTATCACCATCATGCAGTATGTCCTCTGCTTCTCCCTTTGAATTCATCCCCACATTTTCTATTTACTGAAACTTTTTCTATTCTGTCTCATGAGTATTACCACATGATGATCATGTGTTGATTCTGTCCCCTCCTCTCACAAATTATTCCATTTTTATGCAACTTTTTTGGGTTGCTTGAGCACAAAGATTGTATTATAAAACAATGCAAACAGTATATTGTTACCCGGATACCCTGGCAAAAATGTGCCTGAATACAAATATTTGGAAACTTTTTGAAAAAGGTTGTTGCTTTTGTAAAAGAACAGTTACGTTACTGCAAGTCCAATAAGATGCAGAGAGGAACTGGGCACAATGTATAGTGAAAATATAGGGATGATGATGATGATGATGATGATGATGATGATGATGATGATGATCATCATCATCATCATCATCATCATCATCATCACTGCTGTTCCCTTTTCTCAAAATTGGGACTTAAGTCCACTTACCATCTAAAACAAGTACAATATACCTAAAAACGTAAAAATATTCCTTCATTTCCTTCCCACTGAATATTCCTTCCATTCAAGCTGAGTGTAGAAAAAGAGGCTGGGTGGTCAAGGGGTCAAGTGTGACTTAGGGATGGGGGAATGTGGAGTGACTTGTTAGTGTGGAAGTTAGGGCATAGGTGAAGCTCTGGCAGAACTGGGTTACTTTTAATATGTGTGTGGTGTTAGTCAATTAATTTCTTTTAAAAATATTTTCATCAGGACATGTAGATTTCTGACTCGCTTGTCTAGGTTGTTTGTTTCATACCTCATGATGGGCATTACTTAGTTATAGCTTCTTCTGTGTGATTAAATATCACGTGCTCATCATATGGGACTCCATATAAAAGATTTGCAGAGGAAGCAGTCAGGCATGAGCCACCAAACTACATCAAGGGAACCTCTCCCACTTTAATTATAGTGAACAGATTACATTAAATGTTTCAGCCATAAGTTGCTGAGAGAGTGACAAAAATTGTTCCTGGTAAGAAGTGTCAACAAAATTGAGTAGACAATATTAGCTGTTCACCTACCATTCTTCTCAAATAGTTGGTCATCTAGGAAGCCCACATCTTCATTCCAGAAACTCACTGTTTTGTCCGTTACATATTTTATCCCTTCCTAATGACATTTTTTCCACATGAAAATTTGACAACTGAATGAAAGGAAAGCACCTGAAAACAATGAGTTCCCACAAAGATATTCGAATTTTCAGGTTGCTATAAAAAATTGAGAATTTCTCTTTTAGTATATTGAAATATGATGGGGAAGCATACAGACAGAGTATTCTCATTTCCTCGGGAAGAAGTAAACCTAATTTCAACTTCACCTGTTCTGGCTACTATACCAAAATCTATTGGGATTTGTGAAAAATCCTTGGACTTTTGTCTCAGCATACATTTGTATACAGGTATACCTCAGTTAACAAGATCTCTGACAAAGAAACTCCTTTTTACCAAGTATGTTAATACCAATTCATCTGCACCCCTTTCTTCTTCCTCTGACTAGCTTGATTGTTTTTATCAGCATTAGCACTGGGAAGATAATGAAAAAGGACTGGAGAAATAGAGACTTTTGATGTTGGTTTGCAGAAGCTTGTCTGCTGTAAGCAATGCAATAAAGTTTGAGCTGGGAGAAAATATAATTCTAATTTAGCAATTAAACTATAGACACATGTGTGTGCCTACCACAGGCAAGGGAAATACCAGCTGCCCCAGGAATTAAGACATGCATGAATAGTGAAACAGAGAGAAAAAGGGAAAGCAGATAAGCCTACCTCACCAGCATCCCCTAACACAACTAAAAAAAGAAAAGAAAAGTATGTTTGGATACCAAAATTGAAATCATAAGAAAAGTGGAGGCTGGTGAAATTAAAAAAAAAACATTCCTATATGCATTTTGGAAGAAGTTTTCAAGCGGTTTCCAGAAGGTTCACGATATTTTTGTTGTGTTATACAGGGCTTTCCAGACCAGGATGCTTCATTTCATATGTGCATATTGTTTGTTTTGGATAAAAAGTTTGCTGAGAAACATTGAACTAATGTTCTTTATTATAGTATAAGAACCTGTCCCTATTCTTTCCATGTTATTTCTGCCACAGGTAGCAAATTTTCTGTTAAAGAAGTAATGCTTAGGAACCCATCTACTTCATTAACTGAAGTATACCTATAATATATTGAACTTCTGTATTTATTAAGATTACATAATAGTTCAAAGAACATTTTAACAGATAGAAAAATAATTGAAACTAAATATAGAATGTGTGTGTTCATATTTTGTCCATTTTCTTGGACTTACAACATTGTCTTGATACAGTAGCAGATCTGTAGCAGGGTTTCTAAACCAGGATTCTCTGATGAAAACCTAGGTTTCCTTGAGAGATTATGAGTTTTAAAAAATAAACATTTTTGAGCTATAGACATAACAAATTTTATGCTGGGTTGCATATCATTTTATACCAGGGTTCCCTGAGACTTATAATTTTTATATAGACATTAGCTGAGACCTGAAAAATTATTTCAAAAGTTCCTCCAGGGTAAAAGTTTGAGAAAGGCTAATCTGTAATGACCACTAGCAACTGTCTGGCTACAGATATGAGACTTGACATTTCATCTTGCAGGAGCAATTTCTCTGCTTTGGCTAGTATGATTGTGCTTGTGTATGCAGATTGTTGTGCTTGTTAAGGCAGAAAGTTCAGGAGCACTAGTTTTGCAGGCCTCTATGTTACCCTGTTTTCTGGGGGTCCCGGGAGGGACACCTAAATGCGCTCTCAGTTACACAAGTTGGGAAAATTAGCCAAGAGCACAAGCTAGCAATATGAGAGGCAGGGCAATGGAGTGGAATCTTTTACCCACTGTCTTCGGGGTCAGGCCAAGTCAAGGAGCACACAGAATTGAAATAATAATTGTGGTTTTTATTAAAATACAATCAAACGGTGTATGCAACACACTCACGCAGAGAACTAATGAAATAAAGGTTGGAGTGGGACAGAGGGATTTTTAAGAGGGATTGTTGATTTGGGTGATACTACACCTGTCCTGAAGCCCGGGCAGTCTGCAGCAGAAGTTCGGAGATATGGAGTCTCAGTACGTGGGACTGAGGGGACGGTTCGCCAGGCACAGCGGCAGCAAGGCAGGATGGAAATCGGAAGCGATCCGAAGAAGCTCACCAAGTCAGGGATTTTTAAAGAGGGAAATGTAGCCACAGGCTAGTCCGCACTTGGGGAAAACAATGAGTTTCGGGCTGGAGACAAAAGCCTCCAAAAGGTCAGAATTTAGCATGATTGAGTTAGTTCCAAATTGACAGTGGAATAGACAGTATGCAAACGCAGAATGCTTGACAGGTGAGGATCCTTCTAATCAAGCTGCCTGCTCGGGGCAGGGAGTTCTTTGTACGTGATGTGCATACGTAATGAGGATACTTGCCTTGAGGTCCTGAAGCGGCAGTTTGGCTACTTGAATATTCCAGCAATTAGCGACCGAGCCTGTTTGCATGCTTGTCCGGGGGCCTCGCAAGCACGTGGAGAACAGAGAGGTATAGTAGGCCAAATTGTTGATATCAAAATGATATCTAATGTCCCCTCAAGCACGGGCCAGGAACTGGGGTGACATCTACCATAGTTAAACCCTCAGAAAGCCATCTCTTCTGGCTCTCATGGATGTGGTCATAAAGAAATGTGTTAAACGCATGAGTTTCTGCTTAAGTAGAAGCAACAGGTTTGACTCAGTATGAAAAGTTTCCCCATCCTAAACCTCCCATCTCCACTAAGGAAGAATTGCAGTGCTTGCTCCTTGCATTTTCTTTGCCTGGAACAAATGGAATATTATGCACCTTTGGACAGAAACTTGAATAATGTTAAATTGGACCCTGGAGAGGGCTAGCTCCATGTTAGACTCTGATCTGTCTGTTCTTTCCTAAACTTCTGCCTGATGACAGAATAAATGTCTAGATCACCTGCACCCACAAGCTTTTCCCATCTGTCTTAACACTTTCTTTACCAGGACGTGTCCAAAAATAAATGTTTGTGGGTTTGGGCTGCAGGAAGATGAACAAACAGTCCCTAGAACAGAGAAGAGGAAATTCAGAAGCACAGTTTAACAATTAGCTTGACCTTTTCCAGTTCACAACTTGGTGATGACTCATCAGCTGGTTTGTGCAGGGATTCTTAATATCCTCAGTCTTGTGATTACCACCCAGAAGGATCTTATCAGAAACAATATTTTTTCCTCGTCTAGCCTTCTCTTTCACATGTCAGCAAGGCTAGCTTCTACTGTGTGTCTGCTTACCACAAAGGAGGAGATTCTTGCTTGAAATCCTAGAATCTTTTATAGTTTTGGCCCAATATTTCTTCTCTGAATATGATTATTAGTTCATAGACTGTCTAGGAAATCAAATGGATATAACTGATATTCTCTCTGCTGATTGAGAACTTCAGTCTTAAATTTGGAAGAGATTAAGTAGGTGATCTGGTCAAGACACCTGAAAAATATTATCAGTCATACATGTAAAACATTTCTAATCCATTTCCAATCCACCATTTGCTACTGTTGTTCCCTGGAGTTTGTTGTACAAAAATAATCAAAACAGCTGTTCTTATTTTTATCTGTAACATTACTTTTATAATTCTTTGCATGAGCTTCCCATAGACAACTGGTTGGCCATTGTATGAGCAGAATGCTAGAGTACATCGGCCCAAGAACAATATAAAACATAACATGAAATCTTTTCGTCGAGAGATTGAGGAAACAAATGTCCATTAGTGGATTTAAATAAGTCCTGTGTAGTAAGAATACATCTCGCTGAGTTGATGGAGAACAAAGACAGCATCTCCTCTACAGCAGACTATGTGTAAGGCAACTAATCTGCAAGCAGAAACTTGGTTTAAAACATGGAGCCATACTTAAGAAGTCTGCTGCTTTCCTTGAGCAATGTTTAAAACTCCTACACTTGTGTCTGGAATTTCCCTTTTTATTAGGCAATAATTCAAGGAGGGAAAATCCTTGCCAGAGATGCATGCTCAAGTAACAAAGCAAAAAGACCATGAATCTTGTTGGTAGTCCCAACTAGAGTAGAACCTTTGAATTTGTTGTGGAATGATGAGTCAGTGTTTATGTAAATCTCATTGATTCAGTAGATTTACTCTACTTGAGCATACCAAGCCAAGAACATGGTGGAGTGGAGAGAGAAAGACATCTCTGCAATGAGAAAAAAACAATGAAGAGCTATTATGAGAAAAGCAACTAATAAAAACTATACTCAGTCCTGCTCATTGTTAGACCAACCCATTTAACAGTGTCAGGCATGTCAAATTATGTAAGAATGCAGCATCCTTTTTCTTGCTGTGAATAAAACACTAGCATTCTTAGGTATTACAAAAAGCCTGTGTAGCTCTGATGATTAATGAGTTGTGTACTGAACAGATTGCTAATACTGTTCTCATTAGACCATGTGTCAATGAAATATTAAAAAAAAGTACTTTTCCATCTATTAAAAAAAACTTCTTTGCTGAAAGCTGGGCATTTTTATATTCTGTCAGTAGTTCTCTAAACTTAAAAATGTTAATGGCTCATCACTGGCCTTTTAAACAATCTTACAACAATCTCTTCAGAGTTTCCTGATCATTATACTTTGTCATGAAATCCTAACACTAAATAAGAGTTGACACTTAGCAGAGAGTTTAGTCTTATCTCCTTAAAACCACAGGGCTACTTATGAGCAGCTTCTTGCAGTATCTAGTCTTCAGCAGAAATGAAGCAATCTTTAAACGTGCTTTTACCTGCATGCAATTAATTAAAGAACATATTGATGCTCACAATTCCATGTTAACAGTGCTCCGATTATTGTTTGGGGTATATAGTTGGGACTGGTTAGAGTCTGTAGCCTTGAATACATTTGCTAATTCCTTCTGTCCTGTATTCATTTTGCTTGCCTTTCTACTTTTTGTTCCTTCAGGCCACTTTACAGTTCTGTGTTGTGAAGCCCCTCATGGCAATTATTACAGTTGTCCTTCAGGCATTTGGCAAGTACCAGGATGGGGACTTTGAGTAAGTAGTTTAATTATGAATTAATTATGAGAGTTCTTTGTCAAGTAACACTCACCTGTGAATTTTGTGAAGAAATTTTTAAAACTTTTTTAAGAGGTAAGGCTTGATTGTCCTTAGATCTGTAGGAGAATGAAATAACATTTTGACTACAAGAAAGGACACTGTATTGAATTTCCCTATCTTCTGCTGTGAAATTAGGGAAAAATGAGCTTAGCTGGAGCTACCATGATACAGTGGTTTGAGTTTTGGACTAGGACTGTGGGAGACCAAAGTTTGAATCTCTGTTCAGCCACGGAAATCCTCTGGGTGACTTAGACAAATTACTCTCTCTCAACCTTCCTGTGGTTGTTGTTGTTGTGTATCTGCAAGTTGTTTCTGTTAGAGGAAGACAATGGCAAACCTTCTCTGAAGAAATCTTGACAAGAAAACCCCTTTCTTGGTCACCTTAGGGTCTCCATAAGTCAGAGATAACTTGAAGACACACTACAATAGCAATCTCTGCTGAGTTAGAAGGTTACACTTCTCTGGGCAACCAGAATAGAACTGGGCAACACTGAGCAAATTGCTTTTGACTTAACTTTACAGAATTGTTATCAGGATGAATTCAAAATTAAGCTGTCGCAATCCTTTGAGAGCTAAAGTGGGGAGAAAGTAGAAATAAATCCTTATTGACATAACCACTACCAATACATGTGTAGCCACAGGAAAAGATGTGAGAAAGTGTGCACATGTTGATTCCCTCAGATTTGGTGTTAACATGCACACATTTTCTCTAGAGCTATCATATTTTGAAATTGTGATAGAATCTGAATGTGCCATGAATGAGGATTACCTTAATGGTAGTAGCAGGGTTGATCTTCCTATTAGTTGGGTGACCACCTGAGGTGGCAAAACATAAGGAATGGCTGCACCCGGGCCCACATTAGGCTTTGGCTGGCTCTGTGGAGAGCATCACTTGCCACTTTGTATGGCTGGTGCTCTCAGAATGAACCATAGGTTGAATGTTGATGCCACTGATGAAGGGTAGGTGTAGCGCCTCTCAGCAAACCATAGGCACAGTGACAGCTTAATCCCTGCTTGTTTGTAGCTGCAGTACATTATTTATGTGTGTTCTAGCATATGGGTATTTTTTACTGATGGGGCTGGAAAGAAGTATTTACATAGGTAGAAGTCTTAATCCTGCCTGAAAAAGAAGGTATTTGAGATGCCTGAAAAACTGAATATTCATGTTTTCTTTTCTTAACAGTGTCACAAGTGGCTATCTCTATGTGACAATCATTTACAATATTTCTGTGAGCTTGGCCCTCTATGCCCTCTTCCTTTTCTACTTTGCCACACGTGAACTGCTCAATCCCTACAGTCCCGTCCTGAAATTCTTCATGGTCAAGTCTGTTATTTTCCTGTCCTTCTGGCAAGGTGAGAGATCAACATACATACCTGCAAGCATAACTGGGAAGATCTGATAGACTGTTAAAATCCTAGCAGGCACACCTTTATCTTCTTGGTTTTTGAACACTGTCCTAGGATGAAACCCATCTTCTTGTGCTGTTTCTGTGCATTATCTTCCTAACTGTTTACATTTATAGTATTTGTCTTCTCCTGGCCCTCCTATTAGTCCCACTGGGCTCTAATAATATAACTTAATAAATCAGTGGTAGGAGCTGTCAATTATGTCTCTTGATCAAGGTGATAAATATAAAATCCTGTCACTTTTTAAAATGCATATGAGCCACATTTTTTTAATAGTTTGGGATCTTTCTCTTAACAATACACATGTAAGTGGGTGCAGAGTATGTTCCTGTTGTTGGGAAGAGCATTTCCTGTCACTGCAACTTCTTTGTTGGATCCCTACTTCAGTGGAATTAAGCAGTGGTTAGTCTAGTTCCAGGGTGAGGAAAGTATGATTGATGGGTGACATACAGGCGCTCCATCCCAGTTTTACAGCCCTAAAAATCCATCCAGAGACCCCCTCAAGGCCTCCTGAATATGCCCAACTTTTTTAAAAATCCCAGGCCAATTTTCATGTGATTTTTCACTAGCACATGGTACCAAACTACCTGTAATTGCAGCATTTTCCTTCAGTCTCCGTTAAGGCCTCCAACACCCCCAAAAGGAAAAAAAGAAAAGGCTAGAAAATATGGCTGCCAGAAATAACATCTCATCACTTCTAATGTATACGAGTGTAGCCTATTGGAGGGAATTGATCCCCACCACACATGCAGTTGCCAACCCCAGGCCTGATCAGTGTTCATGTTCCCTGTTGATGAGATTGCCATGTAAGTCAAAGGAAAATTAGCTTTACTGGTGTAAAGTCTGCTCGTTTTCCATGTCATAGCCAGTGGGAATAATGGCTTTCCTGGATCCATTTGGCCATCCTGTTGCACCTTAGCTGGACCACCAAATTGATAAGACTTTTCTGATCTTGTTCAGTAACCATCATTTTCATCTCAGATATGAACTGTGAAATGTTTGTATTAATGTTATCGGTCCTTTAATTTTTGTTCCACTCTGTCCAGCATTCTTCTGACAGGACTTTACCTCAGTGATTTTTTTTTTTTTTGCTATGGATGAAATGCAGATTCTGCCTTTTATGAGAAGGTGCACATTATTCGTATTGCATTTTTTGACAGTCCATCTTAGTTGTTCTCTTTTTATCTCAGGTTTTGACCTATTACAGTCTTCCTCAGCCTGACACTCTCCAGATGTGTTGAATGCTGCTCTAGTCATCCCTAACCAGCATGCCCAATGGCCAGGGGAGTTGTAGTAAAAAAAATAAAAAATAAAATTGGAGAATCACCAGGTTGAAGAAGATTGTTCTGTTAGCAGTGTGAGAGTCCTGCATAGATAGATATGCTGGTTGTCGATGCAGGGAAAGGGTGGTATTGGATCCCTGCTCACTAAGGATGCAGACCCTTGGAGTATGCAGCAAAATCTTAGGATCTGGTTATTAGGTCAGCCTTTTAAAAAAGTTTATAATAAGAGAAAATAGTAAGACTTAGAAATGTGTTCAGCCAAAGGATGTTTGGTTGAAAATGATTCATAATTATGCATTCTAGAGCAAAAAATATTGAAATCTGCAGTGTTTGTCTGAGACGTACCAGAAGTGATTGATGGATCAGATCCAAATCCTTAATATCTAGCTAACAGATCAAGTCTGAGGATTTTGTGATCAAGTGTGCAGATTTATATAGAAAACTCAGCAGACAAACAAATCAGCAATCCTTAGATTTCCATATCTGTGTCTTGTCTTCCTATTGATGCTATTGTTATTTTATTCCAAGTTGGAAGAAATAGTAGTTAGAAAGAATTATATTTTTTTAAGAATGAGAGCAATTAATAAATTAGGAAATAAAGGGATAAAAAGGATGAAATGGAAATCGTTATATGCTGTTAACAGAAAAAAAAAGTGAGAGAGACCAAGGGGAAAATTCACAGTTATCTATGACAACATAAGGATGCCATGCTGAAGGAAATCTTTAGTTGGAATTGTCTGGAAAATATAGTAAATTTTGGGTACAGTTTGTTGCAGTTTGAGGGGCAATGCTTTAGTATAAATATGAATTACAAATATTTCTCCTTCATGCCACCAAGATTATAACTTATTACATATTCATTATTTTTGTTTTGTAACAGAGGCAGTTTGCAACCTACTTTTCATTAAATGTTCTGAAAGCAAGTTATTATTTAAAAAAACACTAAAAATATGGGAATAATAATAAAACATTGCAACAGCAGTTAGATTGAAACGAGGAAGTGCCATCAAAGTTGGTATCAGCAATGGACTCTGGGCTGTCTACTGTACAATAGCATGCTTTGAGATCTCCCTCAGTTTTTCCGATGTGTTTCTGTTCAGGGATGCTGCTGGCCATTCTGGAGAAGTGTGGTGCCATTCCTAAGATCGACTCAGCCAGTGTATCTGTGGGTGAAGGGACTGTAGCAGCTGGCTACCAAGACTTCATTATCTGTGTGGAAATGTTCTTTGCAGCGATTGCTCTGCGCCATGCATTCACTTACAAGGTCTATGCAGACAAGCGTCTTGATGCACAAGGTATGGAAGAAGCACAATTCTGGGTCTTAAATGAGAAAGGGGAGATTATTGAATCTGAATTCATTCACTTCTAAATGCTTTGTCTGGGTCTCCTAACACTAATTTTCTTTCTTTCACATCTGCACACAGATCAATATGTAATCCAGTTTTCATTTTCCTTGGAAACAGTCGTGTAGGTTATGAGGTTGAAAGACAATCTTCTCTGGGATTATGGGGTACCCTCTTAGGAGTCTTACCAGGGCTGCTTCCTATGTTTATACAAGCATTTCCCA
Source organism: Iguana delicatissima (assembly GCA_948472985.1). Taxonomy (NCBI): domain Eukaryota; kingdom Metazoa; phylum Chordata; class Lepidosauria; order Squamata; family Iguanidae; genus Iguana; species Iguana delicatissima. Next base: position 313,088 of record CAOKZL010001237.1, read on the forward strand.
CTATAGATGATGAAGGTGACAATAGAGAAATAGACATCATTTTCTTTTTTTACTGTGGGCTTCTGATAAAAAAGAGGAGAAACCTTGATATGGAAAGAGTGGGTGGGGGTGCTCAAGTGGAGATATGGAGTTAAGAAGAAGCCAACAAGACTTTATCTTCAGAGTGATGTACTTGATAGTAAAGAGGAGAAAGGAGAGCACATTTCTACTTCTCCCTTTCTTGATACTGACAACTGGGATCAGAGCCAAGCTCTTGAATATGGTGGCCAAAGTCCGTTGTACAGATTCTGTTTGTCTTGTTACATAGAGAACAGCGCAGTTGACATGTGGAGGTTGACTAAGGAATCCCTCTTTTTAGAGATTTGTTGGGGGTGCAAAAGAGCTAAGTAGTAGAATTTTTCCATCTTCTCTAAAATCTTGTGTTTAGTACTTAATGCTAGAGAACTGAATATTGTGGTAACGTCTGGTGGAAATTCTAACTTGCCTTTTCAGCCTCTTGTTTTCTATATCTTCCTCTCTTGTTTTTGTTTCCTTCTTTCCTTTTTCAATTGCTTTGGGCTCTGGTGTCTGGCGCAGCTGTTCCATCCTATGGGCCATATGGTAGGTGCCATGCTCTCTCTGTATTTGTTTCTTTTCTTACTGTCCAGCCACCGTTCACTGGATAGATAAGTCCCGTGTGCATGTCATTATGTGTAACAAGTGCATGCAGGTGTACTTTGGGGGGATCATGAATACAGTGGGAGGCTTCCTTGATGCTTTTGCCTCAGCAGCTCTGACAACCAAAGAGGCAAGTGAGAAAGAGGCTTGCTTTTTCAGCAGTCAGGTTGCTTTGATGAAAATGTGAAAGAAACTTTAAGTTGGAAGCCCACTGTATATATATTTGGCTTCTTTCATTTACTGCTGCTAGTAATAAATTTGTTACTCTTTACAATGTCATAGTATTTGGGAGGGGGGTTGTTGTTGTTGCTGGGCATATACTTCTGGAAATTGCCATCGATCTGTAGCATATATCTTTGGTATAGTTGTGTCTTTCTTTAAAAAAAATCTACATAAAAATGAGATTCATTTCAGTGTAAAATAAATGTAGAGCAAGAAGATAAGCATTATGGTTGGATTGCATGCTGTAAACAGAATTATCAAAATTTGGAAGCTGTTTGTTCTATTCGCCTGTGTGTGGTGTGCACTGTAAAGTTTTTCAGTAGTTCTGCTTCCCCTTTCCCTGGCTCACAGTATGACTTTTGCTTTGATTTGGAATTCCACCTTCATGTTCCTTTGTTAGCACACACTAAAAGCCCACTTTGTACATTTGTCCTTTTTCCTTTTCCTCTCCATTTTGCCTGTACCCTTCCCTGCCTTGGGCTCAGACCAGTTGATGCCAAATGTTTTTTTTTTAATGCACTTCCTATCCCCTTTCTCTTTTGTAGCCTTTCTTAATTTTTGAAACATAAATGGTGATCTTATGCTTGTGCTGCTTCACAGTGGTTGTGAGTATTTTGTTTCACCCATTTTGCATTTGCACTCTCAGCAGTTCTTAAGTCGCCAAAGTCACATCCAGCTACTTGTTACCTTCCTCAACATGCAACTGCCAACAGATGCTGCTGAAGGCAGCTTTTTGCCCAAAGTTAAGAGATATCTGGGTGGGATGAAAGTAGATTTCTACTCTCAGTGATTCCTAGTGTGTTTCTTTTTCCCCAGGTCGCTGTGCCCCCATGAAGAGCATTTCCAGCAGCCTTAAAGAGACCATGAATCCCCATGACATTGTGCAGGATGCGATTCACAACTTCTCACCAGCCTACCAGCAATACACTCAGCAGTCAACCCTAGAACATGGACCACCTTGGCGTAATGGTGGTCACATCATCTCACGCTCCCATAGCAGCTCTGGTGCCCGAGACAATGAGAAGACTCTGCTCCTTAGCTCAGACGATGAGTTTTAAGATGGTGATGGAGCATGCCATAGCCTGGAAATTTCCCTTTATTTATTGAATGAGAAATGCAGGTCATATCCCCCCTCCTGTTTTTTTTTTTTTTTTGGAAAAAAATGGTGCTCAAGTCAAGAATGGGTATTTCCTGTTGCCAGTTTTGAGCAAGGACTGTTGTGGCTCATGCAGGTAGTTTGGACTGTCTTTTTCTACAGCCTTCTCTAAAAGCTTCACATTAATAAGGAAGAGTTAAAGAACACTAAAGCCACCTGGCATTACAATAGAATGGAGGTTCAGAATATGTGGAACATACTTGCTGTTTTTTTCCCCATAATCCTTAAAGGGGGACGACTGGCAGTAGAAGGCTCAGGCAAGAGAAACTGAATGAAATGTGACTGTCTTTAATCATTTGCAAAGCTGTCTAGAATGTGACTGGATGATAACAGCAGCAGATATTAGTTTTCTCCAGTACGCTGCAAAAATATGTTTCTATATAACTATGTCTAAATAGTTATTTTGGCTATAGGTTGAACCCCATCCCTAATTGTTGTCTCTGTATTAATTTTGGCCAGCTCTGGATTCTGAATGGAATCTCCTTTGCTGTATCCCATGGTGCTGTGGTCACATGTGTGATCTGCCTCTGCTAGTGATTAGGATTCAGCACTTCAGAGTGGAGCAGTATTTAGAATAAGGGAAGTAGATTTACAGGGGAAAGATGAGGGGCAACTTCTAGCATGAAAGGAGGGGCAGATTTGAAACCTTTTTTTCTTGAGGTGAAGGGTGGCTTTTGTGGTGGGTTTCTTACCCCCACATTTCAAAAGAATACTGGCCACTTCATGAAGAACAGGATTTGCTCCATCTGTATTGGAAACCATGTTTGATAATGGACAGAATGCAGAGTGGGCTTTGCACAGAACAGACTGTTCAAAATACTGAAGGAGGATTCATATTCCAGTTTAAGTTGCTGGGTGGATGAAAATGCACATCTTATCCATCCACTCCACTGTGGATGAAGATCACAGTGGATAATTCTCCTTTAGAGGCGCTTCTTATCTGCATGCATGGCTTCTGATCCAGCGATTGAAGTCACACTCAGAAGTCTGCTTCTGTAAAACAGATCTAGTTTATGCATTTATTTCTTAATTCAGGAATTACTTTGTTGTCCTTCATATCCCTGCTTGTGTTCTACACAAGCTGATACTAAAATGTCTTTCTAACATCTGTCTTTCTTACACATTATTGTGTTTGAAATTTGAGAACATCCATTGGAAGTTACCAATTCTCCTTCCTGATGTCAATGCTGTACTATTCCTACTAGTTAATTTTAACTGCCAGTGGAATAGAGTTTGCCTGGGATTATGAACATTCCCTCTTCTCTTCCTCTCATTCTTGTATTGGGCCCATGACAGTTTGACCAAGAACTGTAAACATATCTAAGTAATGTACAGCTATTATTTGCAGTTGCATTCTCTGCTGCCCAAATGACTGAGAAACACATATATGTTGATTTTCTTTTAACCTCCTAGTCCTGTTCCAACCCCTTATGGAAGTCCATTTTTACAAGTGGAAAAGCCTACTAGTCACTGGCTTTACCAGCCATTTTGGTGTGTTGATAATTTTAAAGCTGGAAAGGACAATAGAATTAATTGAAGTGTATTGCACTTCTCTGCTGCTGTTGTGATTAATTGTGCCTGTATTAACACTGCCCTCAAAAAAGGGGAATAGCATTAGACCTCTTCCTTCCCAGACACCTCTCTCAATTCCTCTTCCTCATCTACTGCCGGTAAAGCTAATATTTTTCAAAGCTGCTATGTGTCTCCCAAAACATTTTGTGGTTGTTAGTCACCTGTTTGCGTACAGTGCTTTCAACCTCTTCTTCTGTGGCAAGTTTAGAAGTGAGAGTCTCTGGGGCTTGACTTTTTAGGGGATCCTTTTTCTCTGTGCCTTAATATTTTCACTTTCATACACACCCCACACGTCATGGCCAAATGCAAATCTCAGGGGCTAGAGCAGCACCCTTTGTCCAAGTTGTGCTTGATTGGACAAGAGCGTGTTTGTGTAGGGCTAGGCATGTTTGTTGAGACTTGTGGCTATTCTTCCTGGAGCATTGCTTGTGCCACTGCTGTGGTTGGCACTTCATTCGTTCCAGAAGAAACTGGGTGGGAGGTGGGATGGTGGAACACAACACTTCCATTCATATTCCTTGCTCAAAATAGCCAGAGGGGTTGAAAGCTCGGGAGATGAAGGAAGTGGAAGAGACTGAATAGCAACATGTTGGTGTGTGTGTGTAAAAATCATCCCTCTCTTTACAGTTCGACTGATGAATATTGAGTTGGCTTCAAAAATCTTGATGCTGCTTTAAAAAAGCAACAATTCTCTCCTCCCAAGTGTGTTGCCAGTTTATAATTGGCACTCTAATTGTTAAGTAGTAGTAAATTGTAACAACATTACCAAACAGTAATGTCTGCCACTGCTGCTAAAGCAGGCATGACCTTCAGCCCTGCCAGGAAATCCCTACCTTTCCCTTCTAGCACTCCCTGTAGCTGCATTAAGCTTCTGTGAATGTTCCCCCCCCCCAACAGGACCTTGCTAAATTTTTTGTAGCTGCACAGTTTTGGGGCAAAATGACTAAAGCAGGGATAAGAATCATGTGGCTTTCCAGGTGTTGTTGAACTGCAACTCGTAGGAGCATTAGCCAGCATAGCTATTGATGAGGGATGCTAGAAGTTGCAGTACAGTAATTTCTGTAGGGCTGCAAGATTCTCACCCCTGAAGGAAAGGTGGTGGTTGTCACAGTGGAGGAACTAAGGCTAGGTCCATGCACTTTTGGGAGGGGATAGTTGTTCTTATCTGCCAGAGATAAATAATTTTTGTGGAACAGTACAACATAGCCTCATGAAGCAGGCATAGATTTCAAAGAACTCTTTTATTTCTTTTTTCTAGTTTTAGAATAGGATAAGGATATGTTGCTCAGTTTACTCACACCTGTTTTTAAGGGGCATTTTATCGCATCTTTACCTTCCTTATGCTTCCAAACTGTGCACCTGCTCCCACCATACACTGTTATGTTTTATTTCTCATGAGTGTTCAGTGTGAACCTCCTTTTTGTTTAGGATGGGTGAAGGATGTGGCTGGAGTCTCTGCTGCTGACTTGGCAGGCATTTCAGTGTTGTCAGGAGTTCTGTATTTTTAATTACTTCTTATGTATGCCATATATAAATATATACTGTGCATTAGGAGCTGGTTTTTCTTGAAGCTTCCTATAAGTAGTGGATTCAAGCCAGCATAACCTGTCAAATCAAGTACAAAGACCATTTATAGCAAAAGACCTCAAGTTATGTGTCTTTTTTTAAAAAAAGAAAAGAAAAGTAGGACCACATGAAAGCACCAGAACAAAAGTGGCTTTGGTGTGATGGGAGGTGTTCTGCTTTCCCTCAAGACAGGAAAGGGGTAGATCCAAAGAGCTTGACCCTGAGTGCAGCAATGACCATGCATTCCAATTAGAGCTTCTCAGAAGCTGATTATTAAATATACATGCATATGCACTAATCCCATTAGAATTTTCTTGACATTGTTCTCTTCCTTACATGCTCTTTCCTCTCCCTTCTTGGTTCCTCCACCCCAACAGTGTAACATACCCTCTAGAATTTTGTTTTTATTCTTTTTCCATGTAGTTTAGATATTTGTATATAAATGACTGGAAAAATAATATCCTGTATGATAAGAGTTACCTAGTTTTGTACCTATCATGTAACAACTGATGTGAACTTAGAGACAAGGTGTTGTCTCTGTTTTGGTCTTTGTGATGTTATACTGCTCTGCAGAAGCAAAAAAAAAAAAAAAAAGGCAAATAAAATATAGAGATAAAATAGATTTACTTAATATTCTATGGCTGCTAATTTGTCAATATGTATGGCCTTTTCCCCACCCCTACCTCTTTTCTTTCACATTATCTTCTGATGGTCCAGAATCCTATGATTTAAAAGAAATCAGTTACCATACAAGTTATTCTGTATCTTGTAAATGCTGCAGTTACATATTTTGAGAGGTTCAAAGAAACAGCCATGTTATAGTCTGTATCAGAATACAAAGCACCTTTGAGATTAACTGGGGGAAAGAATTTGGTGCATAAGCTTTCATAGACTCAGTCAATTTCATCATGTGATGAAGTACACTGCATCTGATGAATAAGGCTGAGCCTGTGAAAGTTTATGTTACCAATTTCTTTCTTTCAGTCTCAAAGGTGCCACAAGATCCCTTTGTACATTTTGATACAGAGGAAGTAGATGAAGTGACTATGGCAGCAAAGACTGGAGGCCAAGGAAATCTGTAGCTACCTTTACTGGAATTCATTTTCCACCCTATGGTAGTTCTCTGTTCTATCCCACTGAACCCTTGACCTTTCATGCTTTCTTATACACATACCTATGTCTCTCTCTAGCACACATATGCCTCACAGAACAGAAATCTCACTGTACTGTTCCCATGTATTACAGGGAAGTATCAAAATGTCCAGCTGGTCTAATGTGTTGAAGTTACAGCAATGAGGGCAGGGCACAGTTTTTCAGTCCAGTCTCAGTTGCTGCCATTTTTCTGATGGAACACTCTGCCCACTCTTTGTTCTTTTGCAAGTGTTATCTTCCAGTAGTAGGTGGGATTGGTGACATGTTTTTAGCTCCTCTCTAGAAACTAAACAGAGACTTAAACCAGCAGAGGATACTAAATGCATGTCACTCCCTTCCCTTATTCATGTCACCATGCCAGATCTAGAAGAGCTGCTTTACTTCATTCAGTGTTCCCCCCATAAACCGTCCTCCTCTCTTTGGCATGAGGCAAAGACTGAGTCTGTTACCTGCTTCTGCAGGTGGCAGTGTGAACTTAAGAAGTTGGTATGAATAAATAAGACCACTGTGGTGTCATGGATGGAGCAGTGGGCCAAATAAGAAGCCTTGGGATAAGAGAGACTGATTTTTCAGAATGCCTTGCAGAGCAGAATGGTACCATCTAGCTTCTCTTATGTCTCCATTTGTGATGTTAAACTGCTCTCCTATGTGCTTGAGACATCAGAACTTTCCTTTTCTCATTGAAGTATTCAATAGGCCTTAAAAATACCATGAGGAAGCTGTAGAATCTTAAATGTGTACCAATCGTCCACTTCTGGGAAACATGAAAACCGTGGATAACTGTTGTATACACAGAATGAACGTTCACGAACCTGGTGGAACATTTAAGCTCTCTTTCCTGATTGTCCAACCAGTGAATGAAGACCTCAGAAGAATGGGAAGGAGCTGTGTATGTGTCTTCAAGTTGCCTGTTGACTTATGGCATCCCCATGAATTTTATAGGGTTTTCTTAAGGAATATTCAGAGATGGTTTTGCCAGTTATTTCCTCTGAAATATAGCCTACAGCATCTGGTATTCATTGGTGGTCTCCCAAGTACTAACAAGAGCTGACCCTGCTTAGCTTCCTAGGCCAGACAGGATCTGGTGCCTTATTGGTATTTAGGCCCCTAAGGAACTATGACCCGTGTGTTGTTTTTTTTCCTACTCAGTTCCATGGTTCCTTTGGCTCTGAGAATAGCATAGGATAGCCATCGTCAGCTTCTCCCACATTCTGATTCCTGCAGACAGCTGTAGTCCAAACAACACTGATTTTCTTTTCTAGCTCCTCCTTGGTATTCTCAGGGAGGACTTTACTGATCAGGAGGCCCTGATTCTACCAAGGTATTATCTCTGCTTCTGGTTTGGGGAACTTCATTATGCAGTTGGCCTTTTGCTCCCCTCCTCTTGGTTTGGCTGTCAGGAAGAGAGGTCCACCTCCTGTCTCTGTGGCTGACCCCTTCACTTGGTCCCCTGTCTCCTTCCTAGCATGACCTCACTGTGGTATGATTAACCTTCCCTTCACACACAATAACAGGGTTAATTAAATGACTTTATATATACTTCCCCATGTCCCTAAAAGGATGATGACTATTTCTGGAGACTGCCAGCTAATGGTGAGACTACACTTTCACTTCCTTAAGAGTCTGATGTCAGTGGCTGACTTGTACTCTGTGGCTAGAGGCTGAAAGAGGATAAAAACTTGGTGTTTAAAAGTGCTTTCTGGATCTTCCAAAATTTGGTAGCAAATAACCTAAAAAGGAGATTCAGCATTGTTTAGATAGAGGTATTGCAACATAGACACAGACAGCTCTGCAGAAACCATGTTGTATGCTCTGCAGAACCTGTTCTGAAATACATTTTACTGTAAAGGAAGTGCAATAGAGATTTCTCAGAAGGTGTTATATAACCCCTGGAAAGCTTAAGCTAAAACAAGAGTGGACAACCTTAATTTCCAGGTCCAAATCTAGCCCTCTTGCTATCCCTGTCTGACCCTCTGAAGTCCCTCAGACGCCTACATCCCCTTTTCCATTACACATTTGTTTGGTGGTCTCCCAACATTTATACAGTTTTTTCCCCTAAAACATTTAAATGTCTTTTCTAAGGCTTACTTACAAACAGTATGAGCTATAAGATAATGTATGCAGGTATTTTTATCCCCCTTGTTCGCACAATGTGGCCCTCAAAACATATATGAAATTGAATTCGGTCCTCAGGCTCAGGTTTAAGACATCCAAACTATAGTTAGTGTTGTTGACAGGGCTATGGTCAGATTGCTTCTCACTTCCATCCTTGGAAGTAAATATTCCTTGGAAGTGAATATTCCTTGGTGTGAATATTCAGCAGTATAGGAGTTCTAAGACAAATTTGCTGACTCTGGATTTTGTCCAGATTAAACCACTGCTAAGTCTTATTGCTATGCGGCTTCATTATTTTTTTAATCTACTAGTGATAACCTTGAATATCCACATGAAAACTGTAAGAAACTATATACAACTTGAAAGTCATATATAGTAGGTAAGTGGTAATCTCCAAAACAGACAGCAGTGGATTTATAACGTTTGAGAGTCCATGCCTAAATGCTGCTATGTATTAGTCAAGATTATCTCCAGGTCCCCTTCCAACAATATACATTCTTGTGTCTAAGTTTCAGCAACTTAAATTTATCTATATTGATGCCTGAAGGCAAACCTCTCAACAATGCAACAACAGACAGTGGATGCTCAGTTGGTTGGTGTATTTTAATGGGAGTTGGGATGACCCAAGAAGGCAAATGTGATGGGTGGAGATGACCCACCTTTCTCTCCCTGCTCACTAAAGAATGTGCTAATTAACTTGGGTGGAGACAATAGAAGCAAACAAGTCTCATTTGTCACATAGTCTGTGCTGGTACTGAATTTTACAAGGAGAAGAGAGCTAACTGTACTCTCTGTAGCAAATCTTTAGTTTATGGGCTTCCCTGGACATGTCATGGTGATCAGGAACTTGTTGGAATGTCAATTCTGTAGACTCTCATGTCATGCTCAGACTGTATATATGTGCAAATATAGTACAAAAACACTTTAAATTTCCAGTTAACCTGCCTCCAAGGAGAGTGAATCCTGAGCAAATGCTGAGCCTCTGAAACCTCTCTGTGTGTGTACACACACTCTGCACTGGGACAAGAGATGTTGATCCTCTACCTACATACTTACAGCCCTGTGTTTCCACATATCATACAAAAGAGCCAGGCAGAATACAGACTGTCATCAACTGGTCGGCCATCGACTGATTTCTAGTGGCCCAAATCAGAGCCACCTTCTTCTTGCAAAGAATTCTGGATGTAGTTGAGCTCCAGAAAAAAAAAATACTTTTAATATTTGTAAACAGCAGTTCCAGGATAATTTAACACAGCCAAGTTAAGGCTTGATAGTCACCCTATCAGCAGATGCGTGAACAATTTTTTACAAGTATACAGCAGGGGGTGTCTTCCAGATTGGGATTGTGAGAGGAACACTTTAATCCTTTGCCCTGCCATATGCCTGAGCCAGATCCTTCTTCTTGCAGTTGTGGCTCATATTTCTAGCAGGAAAAAGCTTCCATTGTTGCCATGAAAGTTTTCCCCCTGATGCTAATATTTATGGAGGAGAGGTCTGGAACCATAAGAAGGGTTGAAACTCTAAAGCCAGTTACAGTTCTGATCTGGATTTCATCTACCCACCCAGAGTCTGCTGTTTACCTTAAACATAACATAGTTATTTCCCCCTGTTGCCTGAATAATATCACATCTTCATGTGAATAATATCACATCTGTTTGTATCTTCAAAGTTTTTTTAAAAAACAGATTTCTATCTCACCTTTTTTTCATGGCAACATACACAGAATTTCTAGGTAGTTTCCACATCTGCAGTGCTGGAGTTAGAGATCCCAGTTACACACAGAGACTCATGGAGACTGTGGGTTTATAACAGGATGGTCGCGCTACACCTGTTACTATACTCCAGTTCACACTATTCCTCACCTTTGACTACACTGCCTAGGGCTGATGGGAGTTGTGATGAAAATAACAGGAACATGGAATCTTCCAGATGTTAGACTGCATGCTTTTCACCTAGGCCAGTGGTTCTCAACCTGTGGGTCCCCAGATGTTCATGGACTTCAGCTCCCAGAAGCCCTGAGCATTGACCGTAGTGGCTGGGGCTTCTGGGAGCTGAAGTCCATGAACATCTGGGGACCCACAGGTTGAGAAACACTGACCTAGGCTATGTGGGCTCAGGTTAGTGGGTGCTGTGGGGCTGACAGCATCTAGAGAGTGACATATTGCCCAACACTTAACACTAAGGCCTGGTTTTTACACTGTTTTATTTTACTCTTGGTGAATAGACATGCAGTCTGTCACAACCATATAAGCATAAAATATACATGTTATCAGAGAATAGACATGTTGAATGGAGGTGGTAAACACACTTCTCAAGGCAGATTATTAAAAGGGCCTAGTGTTCCTTTGAGAAAGTATAATAGCAGATCTACCTGGACACTCCAAGTTCAAAGTGTAACCCACTTGTGACCCCCACTGTAGACGAGAAGCACCTGAATGAGCCAAGTACATTTAACTTGGAAACCTTGCACTGCTGGTTGTTACCTAATTTCCCCTCTGGACAGTCTCTTAGTAACCTGGGTATTTGCTTGTTTTCTCATGTATGTGAAGAGGATCCCTGTTTTACAGTGATGGCAACATTGTGGAATGTGGAATGGGTGAGGCCACTTGCCAAACTTTCTGACCTCCAGGTAACATTCCTGAGATTTTTTTCACATGCTTGCTTCAGCTGTCCTGCTCACTGTTTCTTTCATTTTTAGCATAGCTTTTCTCTGGCACACATTGCCTATTTGTACCACTTTATATGTAAGAGTCTCCATTTAAAGGGTTTCCTATAATCCAAATAGAAAACATTTCCACTTGTTGAAATGGTTGCTGTTGTTTACATTTTGCCGGTATGCTGGCCAGATGTGGTGAGAGGCTGCTATTGCGGTTTTGTCCAAAGTCGAGCGACCTAATATTGGAGTCCGTAAACAGTTTGCACTTCGTTAAAGCAACTAAGTTCTTCTGTGTTCCTGACATTGTGTTCAGCCTGGGAAACTGTATTTATAGGCCTCGAAGCAATTTCAAAATTGTTAACATTCAGCCACTCCCCTTTAGCTAAAGATCCTCAAAGCACACACTTTAAATTACAATGTGTTAAAAGCAGAGAGGATTTGACCAGCATAAATAAGGACTTTGAAATCTGTGGACCTCCGAATTATGTTGGAACTCTAATTCCCATCAGCCTTAACCAACCTAGCCAATTGTGAAGTATGATTTGGTATGGTGAAAGTGTCATGTGATTAGCAGAAATCAGAAATGTTACATTTTGGACTATAGTTAACAAAATCCACCAGCCAGCATGCTTGGTGGCTATTCTGAGTAGAGGTTGTAGTCTACATAAAGTAACCTTTCCAAGCTCTGCTAATTGCCCACCATTCTTGCCTAACGAGCACAAGCTGAGCTACTACAAAATTGATCAACACTGGCTTGGTGTACCACCTGTTAAAACAGTCCTAAAGTCTTCAAGTCTGTAATTGCTCTCATACCAGGCCAGATATTTGGTTCATCTGTCTCAAGTTCTTACCTACACTGACAGCTACAATATTTCAGATAAGGATCTCAGTTCTATCTGGAGATGCCAGGAATTCAACATGCGAAGCATGTGCCCTAACACTGTGAACTATGTGCCCTCCAATAGCTTGCAACATAATCAGCAGAGAAGTAATAAGATGTATGCGCTGATAAGATACACAAACAACCACTGAAGCCAAACAGCCTGTATGAAGCCTAAATAAAGTTTTTTTTCCATGTTACCATTTATAGAACATTTTATAGGAATCTTGTAACGACAGTTCTGAGTTTGAGTCAAGAAATTCAGTGTTAACTTTGGTGGAAGAGCTAATTTAAACTCAGTCACAGTAGTCTGTATGGTTTTTTTCCCTAGAATAACCTTTAAGAATAACCAGAGACTTCAGCAGTTACTTGATTTCAACAGAAGAGATGAAAATGTGCTTAAGCTACTGCCATTTAAATCAAAAACATTTACTCAAGTTACCTTTCAGATCTTTCTATCTCTATGATTTTGTGGAGTGAACACCTTTGGCTGGACTAAATTGACCATGTGTCCTAAACCCACAGACTTACTACTTGTCAGACGTCTTCTCTTCAGGCGGTAAAATTGCTGTGGAACTCTTGAATTGTCTGATGAGGAGCTGGTCTATACTGGGCCTATGCAAAAATGCTATTTTTCCTCCAGGTTGTACATCTGCAACTGTTCCCATTGTCATGAAGGGGCCACACGGGTGTCACAGGCACCAACTGGCTATCTGCCTTTGTCATCATGAACTTCTCTGCTTGGCATCCTGTTAGTGACATATACAGCTTGTATCTCTGTATGTTTTTTTCTTCTGCTGCTGCAGATTCTCTCCTCCTTCTCCTCCTTCCTTCTCTTCTTCATCATTATCATCATCATCATTGTCATCATCATCATGGTATTTCCTTCTGCCCTATGCAATGACCAAAGCCCCTCCACAGGACTTACTTTTGAGCCACAGCTATTCCATGGTAAGTGGAGATTGTGAGGAGGAAAGATCAGACTGTTCCTGTAGCCAGATGCAAAATGAGTACATGATCCACTGAGACTTCCAGAGGGCCTTGGCAGACATCAGTGGAGGATGTAAAAATTTCATGTCTGACTATGGGGACTCAGCCAGGTATTTCTTCAATCCTCACACCCCTCACCACTCTCAGTCAGCCACAAAATGGCCACTGAGGCGTCTAACAGCATTTCCACACTAGCCTGTTATAGTGCGATGATTCCACTTTCAACATCCTCTGAAATCCTGGGTTTTGCAATTTCAAGAGGGGCCAGGTGGCTCCTCCCGAAACTGCAAACCCCAGGATTCCAGAGGATGTTGAAAGTGGAATAATCGCACTATAACAGGCTAGTGTGGAAATGGTCTAAGTGTTGAATGGCCAGCTGTAGCTTAGTTCTGCATACAGAACTATTAAGGTGCACCGTGCCATACAGGATCTCAACCAATACCTGGCACCAGCCCTATCTTCCATCTTCTTCATTCTATACTCTCAGCCACCCACCCACAGCCCTTATAGATGCAAATATATAATTCTGTTAATAGATGTTATAGCAGAATGCCGAGGAAGCTTGGAAGTCAGTGGACTGTCCTTCCTTGGAAATTTTTAAAAAGAAGTCAGTAGATTCCTGAACTGGCAGAGAGTTAGATTAAATGACATTTGGAGGATCCTGTTTAAGTCTCTGGTCCTCCACAATACACTTTTCCCTCCTGTACCCTCCAACACATCTTATTGTTAAAAAAACCCCTTAAAAAGTCAGAATCCAACAAGTGCTTATCACATTCTCTCTGCAGCAATCATTTTTGAGAACCAGTGTGGTATAGGAGTTTGTGTCAGACAGGGATTTGGGAGATGCCACAAATCCACACTCAGCTATGATGCTCACATTCACTATGTGACCTTGGGCCAATCACACTCTCTCAACCAGATCTATGACAGCAAGTGGGAGAGTGCTGTATCCCATAGTGAGTTAACTGGAAGAAATGTGGGCAAGTACAAGTAATATTGTGCATTTTTTTGGTTAATATTAATATGTATATGCAGTTGAATCTTCCTTTCCAGTACTGAAATATACACCTGCCCCAGAAACTAGTGCTAAAGGAGTAGCTCACAGGCTAAAATTCATTAATTTGGAATGAAATAAGTTAATCTTTTGTTTGTTTCTTTTTGGACAATTCCTAAAACTGGCTTATAGACCTTCAGCCTTACACCTATCGCTGGCTTCAAAAGAGTACAAGAAAACGACATGTCACTTGTTTTCAGCTTTTCCATTTTGGAAAAAAAATCTTTATTTGTAAAGTCTACAAAATACAGAGGAGTCTTGCAGGACACTTACTGTAAGTCAGAAAATAAATAAGTACTTTTTTCTTGCTCTATAGAAGATAAAATGTGATTTGCATATATAAAATATAAAGTACGGCTCTGTACCAACATCCTGGCCGTGCCACAAGGCGGAATGGCATAAAGGACGTGAAAATAACTTATATTCGTGCAATAAATAAGTCACAGGGTAGGAACATAGAGAAACAAGGGGTGTGGGTGGGAAATGTTAAAGAGTGGAACCCCTCCCCCATAAGAATCATCAAAGGGTGGGGGAAGGACGGATGGACGGACAACACTGGTTTAAAAGCTGATTCCATCACAGGGGTGGTTGTCATGGTAAGCTGCAGGATGGGTGAACCCAACCATATGTCTAAAAAAAATTAGAGGGTTAATTGTCACTTAAATAAGTCACTGTGGCACATGCCTGGAAGTGACTGCCCACAAATGCTCACTGGTTCCTATGTTAGCATAACAATGTAAGGGTGGAAGGTACCTTCAAGACCCATCTATCTGTCCTCCTTCATTCTTTTGTTCAGGGGCAACCTGCAACCAAGCCCCCTTGACATAGTCATTTGCCAACCTCTTAAAATAATCCAAGAGGTGTGTGTGACAATCTCCCTTGGTATAGATGGGCTATTTTTTTTCTTATGATCTCTGCTTGGACCAAGATTTTAGGCACCATTTCAGACATGATGGCAGATGGAGCATACTTTTTAGCATCAGAAACAGTTTGTTTTCATGTAGGTTGCGCTAACCAAATTAAGGCCATTTCCGCACTAGACTGTTGTAGTGCTATTATTCCACTTTCAACATCCTATAGAATGCTGGGGTTTGCAGTTTAGGAAGGGGCCTTTGTTATAGCACTATAATAGTCTAGTGCAGAAATGGCCTAAGAGACACTTTCCCCACTGAAATGAATTTCTTTCAGAATGGAGGAATTCTGCTTTTTGTTTTTCCTTAGTTTTGACACTCATCGCCATATACTTGGCATGAATACTGCAAAACTGCATAAAAGTCAATCACAGCTACCACTCATTCTCATATTAGAACTGAAAAGGCTTCTGTAAGATTTTAGTTGCAATCCTGTTACCCACTCCCTTTCCACCAGTATCACTTGCTTTATCCATCACTATCCTGCCTCATCTTTCCTCTTTACTTTCCCCATCTGGTTCTCCCTGTTTAGAAAGCTGCTTCCATTCCATGGCAAAGAACCTGTAACCTCAGCTTAAGTACACTGTTAACAAGGAAAGTGTATACAGACTAAGATTATGCACATACACTGCTGCAGACAGCAGTTGTCTCTTCTAGTTACTGTGTTGTGTAATTTTTTTTTTTATCATCAGATAGGTGGAAAGCAACAGATTCTGTCTCCTCAATGACCCTTTCCTCTCACCACCCTTATGACCACACAGCAATAATTCCCTTTCTTGCCTCTTCCTACAACTAATTTCCCCTTTGTTGTTGCTCAGCATACTCACTCATCACCAGCTCAGTATGGCTGGGGTTTGCTCTGGCTACAGCTAGGTTATGTGAACGTAAGAGACAAGCTGGATAAATCTGAAGGTCAATCTAGTCCAGCATTCAGCTAACGCTGCAGCCATCCAGTTGCCTATGTGAAGCCTAACAGCAGAACATGAGTGTCACAGAGTTCAGACAACTCCAGTTCCAGACTGAAGAGATTGGGAGTTTGAGCCAAGAGGTGCACAGTTACAGGAAAGTATCAAGAAGGCAGAGTTGCAATACAGACACACAGAGGGCTGTGCCACAGCAGGGCCACCAGGGAAACTGAGCTAGCTTCTGTTGACCTCTTGGATGGCTACTATATCCCTAGCTCCTATTGACAAGAAGCCACCTTCAATCTTGCATCCCTTTTGCTTCATCACAGAGAAATTATTTCCCTTTCACTACCCTTGCAATCAAGGGCCCTCTCCAAGCACATCCTATTCCATTTACTTAATTTAAGGTGTAGAGAAGGAGCAAGGGAAGAAATCCTGACAAACATAAGATGGAAACAAAAACCGGTTGGGAAAGGGAAATGAAAAAGGGGTAACTGGCCACTGCATTCCAATCAACAGGTAACATTAACAGCTAAAATTACACAAGTCAGACATCATCTTCCCACTGTCTTCCAATAAAGATGAGGGACAGAGGAGGAAGTTGAACGTTCAGGAATTTTGTCTTCAAGTCGAGTCTGTCTCCTTCCGATGGCAGAAGAAAGGGAGAAGGACCAGTGCATCTACAGCTGTTCAAGGGGAGCGCTGGGCAGAGGCATGGCAACAGGACTCAGTTCGCAACTTGGCTTGTAGACACTAGGAGTATGTGGCCTGGTTTGAGCCGGATTTCACAATAGTAATGACGCTGGCGGTAGCCACCTTAGCAGTAGTGCCATGGGCAGTGACAGTGCGGGCAAAGCCCTGCAGCGCCTCATACTTTCCACGGAGGGCGTCGAGCTCAAGGCGCATGGCAGCATTCTCGCGTGCTAGCTTATCAACTTCCCTTTCCAGCTCCGTCTTCTGCTTCTGCAGCTCTTCCTTCTGACACACCCGCTTGACCCGGCAGCTGGCCGCATAGCCACGGTTCTTCAGTGTGCGTCGACGTTGCTTCAACCGTGCCACCTCCTCCTTGGACAGGCCTCGCAGATGGTGGTTAAGCTCCCGCACCGACAACCCCATTAGCTCTTCATCAGAAAGGTGCGGCGTGTTCTCACCCATCTCCCGTTTGACCTAGTTAAGAGAAGGAGCAGAGAGTGAGTATCACACAAAGGAAGAGCCTGGGGAGAATGCAGGAAAAGGTGAACAGGCTCTGGGAGCCAGCTCAGAAAGAAAAGAAGCCAAGGGAAGAACTGAACAAATCTGGTAATATTTTACAGCAAGAAAATACAAATTCTGTGACAAACATCATGCAGTTTATAAAATGGTTATACAGCTCCCTCCATATTTGTGAGTTTAATCTCCACAAAGACAAGAGAATGGAATAGAGAAAATGGGGGAGGTACACATGCACCTTCTCCACGCCTAGAGCTGCCCCCTCCCATTCACTTGCCTTTTGCCTGGGCACAAAGAAGGAAGGCAAAAAGCAAGGGAATGGGAGGGGGAGGGTTGGGGAGGCATGCGCAAACCTTCTCCGTTAGCAGGGCTGCTCCTTTCCAGTCCCTTGACTTTTGCCTGGATGCAGAGAAGAAAGGCACACACACTCAAACAAAAGCCAAGGAAATGGGAGGGAGAGTACTCACTCAGGCGGGGGGAGTTATTTGGGTTTTCTTCCCCTTTTGTAAGAGTTCTGTGCACTGAATCCTCACAAAAGTTGAGGGGCCACTGTATTGTGCTAATTGTCCACTATTTCTTACAAATGTTTAGATATTTAACAGCGGTCAAAGCATGAATAACAGGCTTTCAAAAACAGTAAACTAAAGCATCAAAACAGATTTGAAGGGCTAGAGCCAGACTAAAGCCAACCTTCTATATAAACCTACCTAGTAAACCAAAATGCACTTAATGGGATTTCTTTATGAGCTGATATGTATAGAATTGTAGTATATGTTAATCACAGTCCTACAGTGCTAATGAAAACCAGGAGTTAAGTTAGTCCTTACTAACTCATCCAATTTACTTCAATGGAACTTAAATATGACTCAAATTAATTAAATTACTTATTTTAATTAATATAAAACCAACCCACTGACCATAAAGCAAATATTATATACTGCATAGGTAATACAGGGTGACCTTTGTCTTCTTAAAACAAACACACACTTTTTGGAATGAAGTGAAACTGTCCAATATGAACATTCTGCATTCAGGATAAAGTATGAAAAGTATCATGCCCAAGCATTATTTTTCCCATGTCGTTTTCCACAAATAAGTGTAATAGGAAGAATAGTGCTATGAGTAAATAATGGGCAATAGGTTATATTTTCCGTTCACCTCATTTCTCCCCAAATATCTTCATTTCATTCTTGTATCCCTTTGCATCAGTCTTCACTGATACAGTTCTGCAACTGTCACTGATATAATTTCAGATATTCATTAAAAAAAAAACACCTTGGCTGGCATTCTGTCAGTAAG
Source organism: Iguana delicatissima (assembly GCA_948472985.1). Classification (NCBI taxonomy): domain Eukaryota; kingdom Metazoa; phylum Chordata; class Lepidosauria; order Squamata; family Iguanidae; genus Iguana; species Iguana delicatissima. Next base: position 331,432 of record CAOKZL010001237.1, read on the forward strand.
CTGTGAGATTTTAAGTCTGCCTTAGGACATTGCGACTATCTTTTTTGGTCATTGTGTAGCTCAGAATTTTGTTCTGAACATGCAACTGCCAAACCTCCCCCTCCAATCTACCTTGTAAGCTGGACAGCACCCCTACCAACACAGCCTATTCCAGGTTGCTGGAGAGTGAAGGAATCAGTGGTGATGTGGTCAGCTCTTTTCGTTTGGCTGAACAGGCTGCAACGACATTATTTGCAGGGAAGTTCCAAGGAGCCTGGAGACCCCTGCCAGTGCCTGATGCAACACATATACCCAAAGGAAAATAACTAGACACATCCTGGCTCATGTCCCATTATCTGACAACCTGGAAATGGCTAGATTGAGGGAGGGGCTGCACAGCTTATAAACTGGCAGATGTAATTACGGTGATGTAGCTGTGTGAGAGACTCATCTTTCCCCATGCAAGATCTTGGTCATTACCTTACCATTTATACAAAAGCACCTGTTGCTCACAGTGTCTGGGTCAAAATATGTCAATCAGGTGCTCTGGTACAATATAGATTAATTTCATTTTGAATTCCAAAATGTATAAGGGAGTCCTACTGTGACCCTGCTTGAAAAAGGAAGCCATGGCAGGACCAACAGTTTAAATATTTGGCAAACTTTAACACTAGACAAGAACAGCAGAGCTTGGAAAAGTTACTTTTTAAGGCCTTAAGTCCAACCGTTAGTTCCAAGCAGAGTAGACCTATGAAACCAATGAGAACTTGGTAAGTCAGCATCTATGTAAGTTCCATCCATTTAGTGGTTCTACTCTAGTTAGGTCTAACAATTGGATTTAAGCTATAGACTTCAATTCCCAGAATCCCACAACCACTATGGGGAGTGGCAATGTTGATCGAGGGTCTGGAGAACTGTAGTCAAAAACGTAACTTCTCCAAGCTCATAAGAAGCAAACCCAGTACTATTGTCACCACATATCACACCACCTGTTGGCACTTCAGATGAATCCTTCTCTTCCCAAACTATCATTGCTGATTACTCTAATATATCTTTTAGAATAATTCCTTAACAGGTGGCTTACAAGAACTTAAAAATAATTTTTTTTAAAAGCATAACAGAAATAACATAAAAGCACAGCTAGAACCCATCTTAAAATCATACTAGTACAGACCAAAAGCTACACAAAAGACCCTCCTGAACAGTATTTTTCCCCAAACCATATTTAGTGCAAAAAGAGCAAGCTTTTCAGACTTCTCCACAGAAGAGTGGACCATAATCTGGCTGCCACTTCAGAAAAGGCCATATTTCTGGTATTCATCAAATAAGCCTGTTCAGAGGAAGACCACAGAGCCAACACTGGGATGAAAAGACTTGAAACCCAGGGAGTTCACATGGGCTGAGGTAGTCCTTTAGCTAATTTCATCTCAAGCTATCTAGTGTGGCAGACAAGCATCTCCCTCACAGTGTGCTAGGAACTGATACTATATTTGTGTTGTGATATCATCATATTCACATGATTTTCTGGAAACTTGCTGCAAACTGGCAGCCAATGGGTCACAGACTGGAACCGGTCCACAAACCACCACTTTGAGTAGCACTGCTTCAGGTATGGGCTTCACATTTACTCAGAAGTAAGCCCCAATCTATTTGCTTGAGCTTATTCCCAGATAGGTGTGTATATTTTTGACATTAAAAGTCAAAAGAAGCACTTTAAAACTGAGCTTGGCAGCAAATCTGTAGCCCCTGTAACCCCTGTAACTATGTGGCATGAGTATTAACATGATCTGATGACCTTGTTCCTAACTGACATTGTGTTAAAATGTAGAAATCACAATCAAAGTTTCCAAACTGTCTTTAAGGGCACAATCACAGAGCCTGAACTTGCCCTCTCTGACCCCCAACTACCTAAGAATGAAAAGTAACTCCTCTGTGCCTTTCTAGCCAGCAGAGGTGTGACTATAGGGAAGGCAAAATGAGGGCATTTCCCTCCCCAAGAATTCATCTTCCCCCACAAAATCTTCCTTTGGTCCCCACATTTCTAGCATTGCAGTAGTTTAAACTGCAGCTGAGTATTTAAGAATAGAGTGTTGGCACCCAAAGAAAAGGGGGCAGGCAAAGCTGCCCAAGGGAATTATTCATTTATTTTAATTTATTTATTATATTTCTATGCTACTTTTCTCCTAGAGTGGGACTCAGGCAGCTTCCAAAAAAAGTTTGAAACACACAAAAGAATGTAAAATTATAAAAATCTACAACGGTTTTTTAAAAGAACAGCTTGATAAATAAAAATGGAATGGGAATGTGAACTGCATAAGCTGATCATCATACTAAAAAAAAAGGGGGGCAATCACACTTTTAGAGGAAGGGTAGTGATCACAGGCAGAAAAACATCCCTCCCCTTTTGGCTCCATCCTGGCTGGAGACTTTTGCAGATGTCATCTGTTTTCAAACTTTTCTTTTTCAACCATGAGGATTAGAATCTTGCTTTTCTCAAAAAACAAACAAACAAACCCCTCTTCCAGGAATTCCAAATTTTCAAGGCCTTCCCAGTTGGGGTAGTCATTGGGAACAATCTAACTGATACAATCAGGTTTGTGTATTTAACAGCTCTGAAAATAGGGACATGGCAAAAGAAAAGGTGAACAGGCAAGAAGAACAGTTGTGAAATAAGAAATAAAGGGAACAGAGGAGGAGGAAATGATAGCATGAAGCAGGGAGAAAAGTGAAAGGCAGTCAAAGAAGGTAGAAGAAGAGAGGAGGAAACACAGAAAAGATGAGGAAGAAGTACAACTGCATTTTACAGAGTCAACATGCTTTGTTCACAAGTCTGACTTATTCCAAATGGGGTTTTTAGAACTTCTAGACACACGAGTCCATCTGAATGTGACCAGAGACTAGCCCATGTTTTATGGCAGACATGAAAAAATCTCCTGGAAGAACCTTCATCTTGGTCCAACTCTGTTTTCATTTAAAGACTCATGGAAACAATCACTGGGAAAAACTAGTTCTTCAATACTGACTAGCTCTTACCTTTAGGGCTTTGCTTGACAAACTGTCAGCTGACATATTTGCCTCGTGCTCCTGCTGGTGCCAAGAAAGAGTCTGCAACTGGGCAGGACAAAACAAAAAAACAAAGACCAGTTGATGAGTAGTCACCTCTTTGCATATTTGTATTCTCTGGGGAAAGGTGAAATTTTTCAACACGAAATGCATTCCCTGCCTTCCCCTGTCTGTGTCTTCCATTTCCATTCTTCATTAGCCATCACACCAAACAGCAATGCATGGGACAGACACTAAGAAAACCATCTTTGTGTGGGTGGAGGTATTCTTTAATGTTCCACAACCTCTTGGTCTAGCTGAGCAAGATGGATACCCGATCACTGACCCACCATCAGAATGAGTCATGCTCTTTGGTTGTTTTGCTTGTAGCAAACAGTAAAAAGAAACTTTTGGATTTTTCCTACATGGGCTGCAGCAAGAGCTTGTGGTCTCATACAAGTTCACCTACTTACACACTCAAACAAAGGTTAGAGACAGACACTATTTATCTCCCCCACTCTCTACTCCTATCCTCTACACTGGACATGCCCTACAGCTACCGGAAACTGCACAAGGGCAAACATTTCCTGAGAGCAAGGAAACAGAACAGTTGAGAGCCAGCTAGTGGGTGTGCCTCTGAAATGCCACTGGCTGAAAAAAGAGAGACCAGGGAGAGAATAAAAGCAGTACAGTATTTTATAAGCTCAACAGAGAAAGAGAGGGTGCATCCAGACCGACTGAAAAGTCCCAGATTTTGTTCCTGTTCTTTCTGATTTTATGATGGTTTAAAATAAACTAGTGTAAAAAGGCTCTGATTGTACCAGAAACTGACAGAAAATACTCTGGGATAAGCAAAGCATGTATGGTTCTCCAAAATAAAATAAGAAAGAACAGGAACAAAATCTGGGACTTTCTGGTCTTTTTATGTTCCTTCAGGCTACTCCCACCACACTAGGCCATTACAGAGCTTGGAAAAGTCACTGCACATAATGACACATTAATTACTTGAAAAGTAATTTGTTGCTTACTACTTGAGAGTAGTGCATAATATGACTGGATAGTACAGTGCCACTGAGGCATTACTTTTCGGTTATTAGAAAAAACCTTTTCAAATCCACAAAATTAGGGGGAAAATTCTTAAAATTATCCTCCAGTAACTTTTTCTCAAATCATAAGTGAACAGTACTTGTTGCAAAAAAAGCCCCCCCCCATATTATTCACCATATTATTTCTCAAAGTAACATTATTACAGGTTTCACTTTCACGGCGTTATTTATTTGCAAATTTCTTCAGTCCCTGCTCCCTCACCTCAGGTGCCTCTTTTCCAGGGAAACCTCTTTCAGCAGTTCTGATCAGGCCACACAGCCTTTTAAAAACCTGCCTCTGGTCCTCTTCCTCTTTCACCAGCTACTGCCTGGCCAACTAAGGACAGCTCACAACCCAATTTTTCAGCATCACAAACCCTCTCCTGGTGCCCCTCACACCCAAAGAGGAAATATAGGGCCACCATGCCTGTTCTCCCCACCATGCCTTGTCTCTTCACTATTATGTACAAAACGTTACATCATTCATTTAGATAATGATAAATGAACAGATGCAAAACAAATAGATAGAATTAAGATATACAGTCCCTCCATAACCGCAGATTCTGTATCCATGGATTCAACCAACCACGGCCTGAAAATATTTTTTTTAAAATAAGCAAACCCTGATTTTGCCATTTTATACAAGGGACACCATTTTACTACACCACTGTACATAATGGGACTTGAGCATCCATAAATTTTGGTCTCCATGGGGGGTTCTCAAACCAAACCCAAGTAATACTGAAGGCCCACTGTTACACCCCTTGTTAGCTCAAGAAATAATGAATTACAAGCACTGTCATTACTTGTAAAGGCATTACTTCCAAACTCTGGGCAGATATACAGAAAGGCACAATTGCTATAGAGATGTCTTCTCTATTAGGCATTTGATTTAGCTCTGTCCTCAATCAGGCATGTGTGGAATTTGGAAATCAGCTGATTTCCTAAGGACGAGATTCTCTTGTTTATTTCCACTGCTGGAAGCCCTTGCAGGCCTCAGTTACCCAAATATACTAATATAGAGTGGTATGTTGCTGTAAGATTTTGAGCAATTACCATATTCCAACAGAGCCAGGATCAGCACCTGACAGGCCCTGGCATTAGCCACTGCTTATACCTATTGTACCCCCTCTTCCAAACATTCTGAGCTGTGCCAGGGGTCTGGGAGTCTGCATCCTTTTAATTACTCCCCATATTCTTTACTTAGAATCACTCTGGGACATTATGAGAAATTAAAAAGGGCAGGTAGACCCAAACACCTAATATTGCTCTCAGTGCTACCACTGTAGCCAGGTAAAACTGGTAAAGCATGCTGATAGAGAAGGATGCTCTTCAGGGCCTCCTCACACTTGGAGCTGACCCCTGTGTCCATGCCATTAAATCGAACACACAACTAGGTTTGCACTGGACCTATACAACAGCATCCTAGAATGACTTAGACTTCTAAAGATACCCTCAATACACTTTCATTTTGGGATCCCTACCGAGATGCTCAGCTGGAAAGCAATATAAGCCAGCCTTCAACAACCTGATGCTGTCAAGATGTGTTGAGCTGCCATTCTCATCAGCCCCTGCTTGCAGGGTCAATGGCAAGAGGTACTAAGGATTCATGACTAAAACATCTGCAGGGTACTAGGTTGGGAAAGGCTGGTGTAGAAGATTGGCAAGGTAGCATAATCAGAATTCAAATCACTACACACAAACCTTGAAAGACTTAAGTAGGCAGTATGTGATGGAATTTCAGCACAAACCCTTTAATCTACTCATATATAAAAATCAAAGCTTGTTTGTCTGTCTGTGTTGGACAAGACCACCTCATATGATCGGTTATGTCAGACGAAGACCTCATATGATTGGCTGCCTAACGAGATTCTATGGAATCCTGGGGTTTGCAGTTTAGGGAGGGGCCTTTAGAATTCTCAGCCAGAGAGCTCCTGGGCCTCAGTCTCTTGAATAGGCAGTTGCTATGGAGATGAGGTCTAGCAGCAAGGAGGAGGGCTGTGTATTCCCCTGGGAACACAACCTCTGCATGTTAATAACTCTGAATATAGATTGGATTGGGGAATATGGGGAAAAGTTACAGGTAGTGGACAAGACAGTTTGGGGAATTAAGAGACACAGGATCTCAAATCTTTCTAACAAATACTACCTATTAGAAAATAAAATCCTGGGCAACGCTAGGTATATATATTAGTTATATATAAATCTATATCTGGGATATTGCCTCTGTGGTCCAGTTGACATTTAGCTTCAGTGCGTAGGTCAGGGAGGGGAATCTTCAGCCCTGCAAATGTTGGCGAATTGCTACTCTTGTCATGCCCACTATTGGGCAGACTGCCAAATGCTGATGGGAACTGGAGATCACCACATAAAGAACCATGGACATCCCAATCCTCGTACTGGGATTCTTACGGCAGGGCACCGTAAACTACTCTTTTCCTCAATGCAACAAGATAACAGGGCTTCCGGACTATGCCTGACCCATGCAGAACCCAGTTGTACCTTTTGTGCAGCAAAATGATGATACAATTGTGGCCTAGTCATATAAGCAATGGCAAAGATAAGCATTCCATAAATATACATTTAATTCCACAAACATAAATTGAAGTCCATGCTTCATCACCCCCTTGTGTGCAAATGTTGCACTTTGACTGGAGGCAAGAATTCAAATCCTTACCTAGCTCTGGATAAAAATCAGCTAATTACTGTTTCAGCTAAACCACTTCACAGGACCACTGTGAGGCTAAACTGGCAAGTTCTTTTGAAAAAGCACAGACTGTAATGTAATAAAATAGCCTAAATCCAAGTTCTAGTCCCAACCAAGATAGTTCCAACTGAATCAATTGCTGAGTGATGAGTGAGAAGTCAACACTTAGCTAAATCCTGTTGTTTAGACAGGTTGTGAATCCACGGACCCACAATTTGGTTTAGGATAATATAATAATAATATGATATAATAGATATAATATAAGAGGCTGGAGAGGAAGAAGAGCTTCCTTTAATGTCAGATCCACAGGGAAGGTCACCTTTTTTTTAATGACTTGTTCTTAAAATTATTGTTATGCATTTTGAGTCTTTGAGGATATAGTGATTTTTTATTTAAACAGATAATTAAATGTTCCCATTTATCCTAGTGTTCTAGAAGCCCAGTCCTTGTAGAAACAAAAAGACACGGGGACTTAATTATCACAAGAATGTTTATTTCATGGATGTGTGAGCCTCCGTTTCATTTCTATCCTAAATGGGATTTAGGGTCAGAGTTAGTTATTGTTCATGTTTACATTTTGATACATTTTGTGACTCATTTCAGCTGTTTTATTATTTTTCCACATTGTGTTGCTCTTCTGTTTATTGGAGTTTATGACATTGTAATGTACCTTTAATGTGCGGCATTCTTATTGTATTATAGTGATGGTAACTGTTGTGGTTTGTAAGCTACTCTGGGAGAACTTTTTAGCTTTGAAATGCTAAATCCTTTAAATAACTAACTAGTTTATTCTGAGTGTTGAACCGGGAAAGCTGGAAAGAGAAAGGCACAGACTTCATAAGAATAGCTCTGCTGGTGGTTGTTAATGGGAGCTTGAGCTCTTTGATACCCTCAGAAAAGGCAAACTTAAGACAGCCATGTTTATGATGCCAGGCTGGATTATACATTTTATATATTTCACAGAATCCCCAAGTCAATGCATATCCTCCAACATTTGACATAGGAAAATGGGACATGTGTGGCCAAGCAACATCGAGTGAGATCAAGACAGCACGAGCACACAAACTATGGGATGCTGTAGGTGTTTGGTTTTGCCTGAACCTTCTGGGAAGGGCAAGATTCTCCTCTCCCACGCTAATGAGTTAGTTGCATGCAAACCACTTTTGCACTTTGAACTCAATTTGCAGCAATAGAAGCTGAGGACAAAGGGGAGAGAGAAACTGGGACATTTAAAAACATTTGAAAAATGGGATTGCAGAAAATTATTAGGCACTGCCCCTGCTACATGAGGACAGTTGGAGGGTATGTGGATAGAATTAGAAGCTTAAGATTATGTTTAGAGTTCTCTAAAACCTTGGGCGCAGTGGCCTATCTACAGTAAACAGTGCCTAAGGCAAGCATGGAAGTTGCACCCCTACCTTCTTACCCCACCTCCCAACCCTACATGCATGGTTTTTCGAGCCCCTCGGCATTCGTGCCTGGGGCACGTGCCCTACTTGCCCCACCCTAGATACGCTTCTGCATGGGGAGTAGCAAGGAGAGAGAGAAAAAGATGGAGAATATAAGAGAGACAGACAGACAAATAGTCTAACCGTATATGTGGAAGGGTCCTGACCTCAGGATCAGAGAGATGTATATTCCTCTCAGAATGCAAAAAGACGTAGGACAGGGAAAAAGTAAAGTCTGTTTATGGTCATGCTGAGACATGCCTAGACAGGGGACTGGGGACAGATGTAACTTAGATGGGCACAGGCCCTGGAGTTAGAGAAACAATGAGCTGTTGCACTTGGAGAACAAACACAGCAGCTTAAATGAGAAAGGCCAGCTTAAAAAGGGTGAGCACCATCTTGCCTCTCACACTTACTCAAATATGTGCAGCAGATACAAGTTTCTTCTAGGAATGAATGCTAGTTAAAAAGTCTGAGCTCAGGCAACAAATGCAACACAACAATTTCAACGCAGCAAGCAGCAACACCTTTTTTTCCACTCCATTTGCCACAGCTTAGTCATTTACCATTTTCAACCCGGAGGGCAGCTGAGTTTCAGTGGGAGGACAAACAGTACCTGTTTGTGTAGTCAAATGACATTTAAGATGGGAGGCATATGGAACCATGAACTAATAATCTTCCTGCTTGTATGCTCAGCACATAGCAGACACAATTATATCCGCATATAACTGAACAGGCTTTATGATGCTATTGGCTACCCAATAAAATATGGAGGACAATTATTCTATTAAACAGCATCTCAAGCAATCATTTTTAATCACAATAAGGGCACCCTACTTGTTAAGAGTTAAATTCACCTTTCCTCTTCTTTTCTTGGGTGGGTGACGGTAATTTTTACAGAATTTCATCTGAAAGATTTTTTAATTTGGAACTCTCTCTCTCTCACACAGTCACACACCACACAGAAGCACTTTTTTCAATTGTTCTATATCATTTGGAATTCACCTACTGACCTATGCATTATAGATTATGTGCAATTCTCCTGCCAATACCATATTCCAGGCTTAATTTAAACTGTTTTTAAAAACTTTTTATGTATTCTTTAGAGACTACAATTCACTTCACCCTACCACTCAATGGCATGAACAGCCAAGAGCACTCTTTTTGTCTCCTGTTTCTCCATCATTTTGAAAACCTTTTGCTTATTCTTTTTGTTTGTTCATTACTTGAAGACATCCAGGTTCTCCAGTGCTGAATTATATAATGCCTACCAACATTAAAAACAAAACAGAAATGCCTTACCTCCCTTTACAACTTATACAAAGACTTGTTGTTGTTATCTGCCTTTGACTCAACTCCAACTTACAGCAGGCCTATCATAGGGTTTTCTCTCCAAGATTTGAGGCCATTTCCACAGTAGATTGTTATAGTGTTATTATTCCACTTTCAACATCCTATGGAATCCTGGGGTTTGCAAATCCCAGGATTCTATAGGATGTTGAAAGTGGAATAATAGCACTATAACAATCTAGTGTGGAAACGGCCTGAATCAAAGGAGGTTTGTCACCTTCTGAGGTTGAAAATATGACTTTCCCAAGGTCGTCCAGTGGATTTCCATGGCTCAGTGAAGATTCAAACCCTGGGGTCTTACAAAGTCCCATTCTAGCAGTCAACCCAATACAACATATTGGCTGCCCATAGGAAGACTATCTGCCGTTAATTATACTCCAGTACAAGGCACCCCACTACTAAAATAAACATCCATAACATGCGTAACCAGTCTTTTGGATCAAAGGTTCCTCAAGCATCATGGGAAAAACAGTAATCCCTCCAAACAATTTAACATAAAGAAACAGATATAGAAATGGATCTAATATGTAACTGTTCTGTGCCTTTTAAGTTTTTCCTGACTTATGGGTACCCTACAGTGAACCTATCATGATTTCTTCTGGGGCTGAGAGTGTGTGATACGCACAGGCTCACACAGTGGGTTTCAATGGCCAAGCGGGTAATCAAACACTGGTTGCAGTCCAGTGCTCAAACCACTACACAACGCTGGCTCTTGGATCTGATATACAGCCTGCCAAAAGAAATTTGGAGTTTTCCACTCAACAGAAGTCAAGCAGGCTTCTCCTGGGAAGATACAGTTTAACTCCTGTAACAAAAACCTTGTTTTTCCTTTAATCCTCTGGAAAGGACTGTGAGGAGATTGTGTAACATTAGCTGCAAAGCAGGTTATTCAAATAGTTGCTGAGACACCCTTGAGTTTCTCCCAGCTTCCTCTATCGTAAACCTTAACTGGACTAGGAATCTGAGACCCAAACATTACACTGATTGCTAGAGGCAGGAGTGAACACAGTAATCATCAGTTTTTGCAAAGCATTCCCCTTTGCCATCTCAGTGCAAGTTGTGTGTCCCCTCAGACGAACTTCTTGCTGTGCTAAAGAAGCAACACGGGCTACTCAGTGTTTTGCTTGTCTGCTTTTGGGCAGCTTCATTATTTTCTTTAAAGGGTACCATTAAAACCAAAACACAACAGCACTGTGGCAGCATAAAGATTAACAGACTTATTTTGCCATAAACTTTTGTGGAACGTCTACAAAATCCTATGCCATAATAAAACTTCTTCCAGATGCCGTAGAATTCTTTTATTTCTGCCATGGGCTAACATGGCTATTTCTCTGAAAGCCACCTGAAACCAGGTGACCTGACATCTCTCCTCAATGATTTTGACTACAGTATCCATAATCCCTGACCATTTTGTAATACTGGCTGGGATTATTGGTATGGAAGCCTAAAACATCTGGAAGGCACTAGACTACTTACCTCTGCATTCAGCAAAGTGTAATAATGGCTATTTATTAATAATGTAATTGTGCAAATTTTGACTATAATTATACAAACAGATCCAACTCATTCTGGAGGAGATTCGAATGGAGAGAAGTGGCTCAAGGCCCTAGCTTGCCTCACCAATTAGTAAGGCTCAAAAAAAAATCTCCCTTCTAACAAATGCTTACGGATGCCTTATATTTGTGTGAAATTTAACCACAATCTTCTATGGCAGCTAATTTTGACAGGAGAAAAATACGTTACGTGCCTTCAAGCTGACTTTGACTAATAGCACCCCATCACAGGGTTTTCTCAATAAGCGTTATTCAGAGGAGGTTTGCCATCAGCTTTGTCTGAGTCTGAGAGAGTGTGACTTGCTAAGACCACCCAGTGGGTTTCTATCGCTAAGTGGAATTTGAACCCTGGTCTCCCCGAGTATCAATCCAATACTCAAAGAACTACACCATGCTGGCTTGTATAAACATAAATGAATGAATAAACTCAATTGTTTTTAAAAAATGACTGCAAACTTCCCAGCCTAACATTAGATGTCTCAGATCTATATTGAAGACAAACAGCTTACGTAACATATAAGCAGATTCTTCCCCATGTCACACTGCTTTCTCTGAAATTGACTGAGAAGGAATCCTTTTATTAACAGTATCACTTACTGCAGAAAGAGAGGATTTTGGATGGTCATCTGTCCCACAGGGCTTCCTCACTTCTGACAACCCAACCATCCTGCAGAAATGCTTCTAAGACCAGCTTTCACAGTTGGTTAAGGCACAGCAGACAGGTAGGGAATTTGTAATGTTGTTATTTTTTTCCCCTAAGATGTTTTAATCCTATTATGCTGTTCATTGTTTTGTCATAATCATTATCTCCCTCAAGCCTCCAGGATAGGAGGATGGGCTATCCATCTAAATAAATAAGCTTTCAGATGAGAAAGTCTCTTGAGGAGCAAGAATGATAGGTCAGAGATGACAAGTCTGTAGGAGGGAGAGAAGCCATCTCACTGTGAATCAGCAGAAACAGAAAACAGTTGACAAAACCCAATAAGCTGATCTCTTCATGATGCCTCCATCAATAGTGAAGCATGAACCAGACTGCTGTGAAGCAGCCATGCAGGTGAATGAAACACACACAAACACACACACAAGGTCTCATCTACCCTCTTACAGGCTGCATGCCTAACAGACAAAGCACAGGGTAAAATAGTCCAGGTGAAGAAAGATATGAGAACCAATGAGGGGGGAACTAGAAGACGTGGACTGCAAGCTTATTGCTTGAGATTTATTCAGAGGAGGCAGAGGTGAATCCAAGGCCAATTACAGCCAAGGAGTCATATGTTCTGGAACAGCAAGCAGCACACACACACACAGGACTGCAACACGTAGAAAGAACATTCCAGAAGGTGACTAGCTTTTTATCCTGTGCTTTTCTTCAGATGCCTGAGAAGTTAGGAAAGTTAACCATTCAGTCTGGATCTCCCAGAATCTGAGGAACTGTCACTGAAAAAGGTAGTTTTTCCAGGCTCTGAAAAGGATGCAAGAAGCATACATTCCAAGGTAAACAGTATGATAAAAGGGAGGCCAGTCAATCTGGTAGAAGGCTTCTGAGCACAACACATCAGGTTTGTAACAGGTTTAATACACAATCAAGAAGCAATCTATCAAAAAGGGAAGGCAAGGGGAGCAACTAGAAATCATGGCAGAGTATTATCTTAGGGTAACAGATCTGGGACTTGGGAAGACCCTTGTTTAAAGGAGTGCTGTCTCCAGCATTTCGCTTTCACTGCACAATTATAAATTTACAATTCCACTTTAACTGCCATGGCTGCACCCTATGCAATACTGAGATTTGTGGCTTGGTGAGGCACTAGAACTCTCTGGCTCAGAATTCTCATCACCCCTCCATAAACTGCAAATCCCAGAACATCATAGGATGGAGCCATGACAGTTAAAGTGGAATCACAGAGCTCTAATTATATAGTGTGAAAGGGCCCCAGGTTTTGGATGGCTCTTGGGCAAAACCATTAATTTCTGTTGCTTTTTTAAAAAACAATGTCTATAAATATGGTTTAGAAAAATAAAACAATTTTCAAATGTCTGTACATACACTGTCTTGCCCCTCTGTGAACCTTTTGAGAATAAAAATTAAAAGGAAGTTCACAGAGTGCTGCAGGCTGGGGGTGGTGGTTCAATTTTATCTCAGACATCACTAATTGCATCACAGGGAATGTCCAAAAAATCTCCATGACACTTGCGTAACTGCATGCCATCAAGTAAGCAGAATGGCAGTGAAGGTGCTACCAGAGGGAAGTACTACATCTCTTCCCCAGCAGGTATTTAATGCTGTGCTCAGAAAATAAGATTTCTGTAGCAGGAGTGCGGGTATGAGCAAAGATGGGTGAAATACATGCAATGGATCTGTGATGGCCTTATTAATCCATTATTTTTATTTACCAGAAAGCTCTTTAGGAGATAGAGGCTCACATTCTAAGCTTTTTGTACTAAGTGGATCGTCAAGATACCAGGAACAAGAGATCTGAAAAGGTGTTTAAATATGAATGTTTAAATATGAGCCTGCTGATATGTTACAGAAGGATAGACTAAATCAAGTTTACAGCCCTGAGTTTGTAAGTCCTGAGCAGGGCTTTTGTTAAGAGGTTGACTTGGAGATCTCTCACTCATAGGGCTGCCATAAATCAATGGCAATTAACAAGAACTACTAATCTGTGGTCCTTCCTCTGCCATCCCTATTGTGTATTTCCTGTATAGTTCCTTTTTAAGTTCCTTGAGGTCATAAACTGATGAGAATTTAGGTAAAGAAAAGGTATTGCTCAGGAAGAAGGCAAGGTTTTTGAACAGGTAGGCAAAACTTCCACTTGCTGATTCAGTACACTTACCACCAACCTACCTGCAACCTGGTTAAGCCAGAAATATTTCAAGTGAAACTCACTTTGCCCGAAGCCCAGTTCAAAAACCACTGAATTGGAACCAGATTTGAGCTTAAATCCAATACTTCTTCTGAAACAGGTTGGATGTTGTGCCATGTGTGTGTTAAGAGGTTGTTTAGATATCTCTATACAGGATGAGCCTCCCTTATCCAAAATCCTTGGGACCAGAAGAGTTATGTATTTCAGATATTTTCAGATTTTGGAATACAGTACCTTTTTGGAATAGCTTCATGTTTTGTTCATTCGCTACTTGTGTATGAGACACAAGGCTGGAGAGAGAATGAGGATCTGAGGAATTCAAGTGTAGTGCTTGGCATGAATCCACGCCTTCCACTGTTTCACAGATCCTCAGTCTCTCTATTTTGCTGCCAGCTGCCTCCTTCCACCTTCAAGGTGGTGGCTGCCACGCTCCTGCTCATTCATCTCTCAGATTCTCAGTCTCTCTCTTTTTGCCATGAACAGAGTGGAAAAAAGAGAGACACTGAGAATCTGAGAAATGAACAAGAAGGAGCACTGCAGCTACCACCTCAAAGGCCAAAATGGGTGGCTGGCAGCAAAAAGTTTCAACTTTTGGAGGTTTTCTGATATCTGGGAGGTTCAACCTGTACAATTTTCTTTTAAAAAGAGGATGTAAACTGGGCATAAAAAAAAAAAGGTAAAGATCCTCAAAATACACAGTTCTTCTCTAAGGCTATAATCCTATACACACTTATGAGGGAGTAAACTCCTCTTTACAGAGCAAGGATGGGAATCAGGAGGCCCTCCAGATGTTGTTGGGCTGCACCACACAGCATCCTTCACCAGATAGGTTGGCTAGTGCTGCTGCGACTAGTAGTCAAACAACATCTGGAAGGCTACATGATTCCCACCTTCTGGAATAAACTGTGACTATGTAATTTTACATAAGATGGCTGTGTATAATACCTGTGTGCTGCATCAGGGCTGGCAGAGTGTGTTCGGACACCACCATAAGGCAGAATTCTTGAGAATTCAGGCATAATGTGAGTGTGGCAGCATGCATCAGCATGACTGCCCTACTGCAAGGGCTGGGTGGAAGGAGCTAAACAAACCATCTGTCTGTAGTTTACTCACCATGACATCTGAAACCAGCATCTGCCACACCTTTCCAATAAACCAGAGAAATAACCCATGATCCTGGGTTTGTTGCTGGTTTACTTATTTTGTGGAGACATGGGCCAGAAAGCTGGGTACACACACCACAATAAGCAAAGCATGTGGAGCAAGTCCATAGTTTGTTTAGCTGCTCCTGCTTCTTGGTCATGAACAATAAACCAGGGTTTCCTAGCTTCCCTGGTTCATCAATGACATAATCAGTGGATGACTAGGAGAGAGTGGAACAGATATATATAAAACAATGAAAAGAAGTCACAAGTAAGTAGACAAGTTAGAAATTTAATATGATCAAAATAGATGCATTTGTTCGGCAGATTATTGAATATACTCGTTTGATAGAATAAAGAATGGGGAACAACCATTACTTCTAGTACTGCTCAACATCCTATTCTGACTAGAGCTTCAGAACATCCAGTACTCAAAAGCTCTTTGCCTTTGGACTTTCATAGTCCCTGTGCCTCTAGACCAGCCTTTCTTAACTCTTTTACCCTGAAAGAATCCTTGAAATATTTGTCAGGTATCATGACATACTTCTATAAAAATTATTACAGTATATTTACAGCTGGGTTATATTATAAAAACCATTATATATACAGCTCTTTTTTTTAAATCACAATCTTTTCCAGAACCCCTGGTGAACTCTCATGGAATCCAAGAGTTCCAAGGAACTCTGGTTGAGAAACCCTGCTGTAGATATTGTTGGGTTACAGTTCTCATCTGCCCTACTCAAAAAGCCAATGGTGAGAGGTTGCAGGAGTTGAAGTGCAACAACATGTAGAAGACCACAAGGACCCATCCTTGCTCTACTTGAATTTCTTAGCAACATCTTCAGAGATTTTTGCCTTTACCTTGAAAATTGTCAGTTTAGTTCACACAAGAATAAGATAGATGATAATTCCCCCTGTTCAACCATTCTGAGAAGATAGATCTTTGAGACAGTCCATATGCTGGTGTACCCTAGTGTTATTTATATGGAGTAATTAAAAATGTATACTGGTTGTGCAGATATGCCATCTAACATCTAATGCAGCCCAATTACCTCATTAGTGAATTGCAACTTTGGAATCAGGAGTTGTTTATCTATGCTGTGTGTGGTTTTCTGAAAGCAAAAGAGATGTATGTTTGCATATGTATACACATCTGTGTACACAGCTGAACTCGCACATATGGTATCAAGAGTTCAAAATATTTCCTTATGAGAACATCAAGTTGTGTTTTTTAAGCAGAGAAGAAACAGAGGGCGGGTTTACAAGACTACTTTCCCCACCAAATGGTGACTTGTTTGGAGTCTTTTCATAACAGAAAGCCATGTAAAATCCATTTGCCTGCCTGCAGATTAAAATCCAGCAAAACTCAAGAACTGTGCATGTCAAGGAACCAATGGAGAAGGCAGGCCAAAGCATGTTGAACTCATTCCTAAGCTGGGATTTCATGTGGATCCACTGCAAGAAATTACCGTAACATAGAAAAGACATTTATGCATATTTTGCATGTAGGACATTGAATTAATTCAATGTCCATGGTTCTTTTATACTAGATGCATCTTGGTTTCAAACAGCTAAAAGTCTAACATTTCAACAGAGGTGGACATAGAGGTAAGAGATATGAGTAATAACCATCTTTTGATCCAGAACAGAGGGAGAGGAGACATAAGGGTTAGAAAGGATGAACAGAAGCAAAGTTATTTGTGTCACAGATGGATGCATATTTAATATCACACTGTTATTTTACAGTATAAAACTGAACTGTTGGCAGCATGGCCTCAGTTCAAGATAACCTATAACTGACTTTAGGTCAGTGAAATCCAGGTACTTAATAAGAATCTTGGAATCTTTCATTACAAACTGAATATCACTGGATCTCCATGTACTCCTGAAGGAATGCCCCAGGTAAGCAGTTACATAATTTATGACCTTTGAATCAAAATGTTATTACTCGTTTTATGATCTGTGAAGCAAATCTGTGTGCATTTCAAAAATTCATCCTGTGTGATTTTGGGATATCATTACACACATAAGTAATGGCTAATATTTGCTTAACTTCTGCTCTCTAAATCGAACAAATCCAACTAGCCATTAAATGACAATATCAGAGGCATTTGAATTTTGACCTTCCATAACGAGGGAATCCAGGGATATTTCAATAGTCTCATGTACTAGATCCCAGATGTAAATATTGTTGGACACTCCCAGCATTCCTCACCATTGGCTATGCTGGATAGTACAGCTGGGAGTTGCAGATGTGTCTTCTTGATTTTCAAATAGTTTTCTTCACTATTTATCTTTCATTTCAATTACTGTAAGTTAAGCAATAACGAGTTAAAACAAAAGATTATCCTCTTTGTATCCTTAACACAGCTGTGGTAAAGGGGCTGGGGAGAATATGAATGGAAAAATCTCCAAAAAGAGAAGCTTTATTAATGAGATTACATCATAGGCTGAGGGCAGGTAAAGTGGGACGCTTGGGCTTCATGTGCCCCCCAGCTTGGTTTTGTGACCCTTGACATATCAGACTACCCCTTCTCTAGAAAAAAAAATTAGAAGTGGCAATTCACCTTTTAAAAGTAGGTTACAGGACACTCTTGCAATGTTTAGCATTATAAACTCCAGTTTTTCTAAACCAGAAGTTGATTTCCAGCTGCTTCCAGATTTGTTTTTCATTTTTGGCAGCCTCTTTGTGGACTTTTGCAGGGTTCCAGAAAACAGAATTGCTCCCCTACCCAAAATTGCTGCAGTTGATCATTTCTTTTAAACTGCTACTTCTGTGTGCAGTATGTGATACTCAGCAACTTCACAAGGTCCATGATTATAAATGTTACTACGTATTAAAAGAAGGTCACCTGTAACAGGTAGAATGAGAAGGAAAAGGGGAAAAGGACTTGAGTAGGACTTAAAATTTTTCTCACTCGTCCTGCCCTGTGCATCCTTTCACAGGAAGCACAGGTCATTAAACTGAATCGGAAATCAGTCTATAATTTCAGACAAGACAGGCATAATTAAAGCCACGTGAAAATAGTAGAGACTTTTGGAGTGAAGACAGATGTGACATAAGAACAAAGGACTCATCATATCCCTTTGCTTCAGATGTAGCCCAACGTGCTCCTAGCTTCACAATGGAAATTATAAATGTGCATGTGTGTATGTGCCTTCAAATAATCTGCTGACTTATGACAGCCCCACATATTTCATAGGGTTTTCTTAGGCAAGGAATGCTCAAAGGTGGTTTTTGCCAGTTTCTCCTTCCTCTGAAATATAGCTTACAGCATCTGGTATTCATTGGCAGTCTCCCATCCAAGTATTAGTGAATACTGACCCTGCTTAGCTTCCAACAGCAGACAGGATCTTGTGCCTTTAAGTATTTAGCACATCAGCAAATAAAGTGCTGTCTCAACTGTTAGTCCTATTTCCCTCTATCGCTTCAGATATGCTTGATCACTTTTTGTTTCTTAAAGGAGCATGTGAACAGTCATGCATATATTTTGTTTAATTTTCAGGCTTTAAAAATAGGATCTGTACCAAGCTGCTGAAACTACTCAGAGTTGACACTTTTGGCTGACGTCATAGAAGGCAAGCCAATGAGCACCATGGACAGCTAGCTTTTGCTTGGCACTTAGAATACCCCTCTGACTCTTGATTCTGGAAAAGCCTAAGCATTTTTAAAGATCCAGATCCATCTTAGTGTCATACCTTCATTAGACCAACCTCAAAGTCACTAAAAATATGGTCTACATGGTAGGTTCATAAGCAAATGAACTAAATACTGAAATTATTGAAGAACAATGGTCAGGGCTATAGAACTTGTTGTGTGGTTTCAAGTTGTTTCCAACTTATGGCAACCCTAAGGTGAATCTATCACAAAATTTTCTGGGACTAAGAGTGTGTGATGTGCCCAAGGTCAACCAATGTGTTTCCATGGCCAAGCAGGGAATCAAACTCTGGTCTCCAGGGTTGTAGTCCAGTACTTAAACCACAACAACCACATTGGCTCTCCTGTGGAACTTATCACCCATTAAATCTATTCTGTAACAGTTAAAAAATATTTCTATAGTATTACATAACTGTACTTTACTTCTCTGAAATGGTAGAATCTGCATCCCTGCACTGTTGGCAGGGGGGAAAAGAACCATGTTCCACATGAGGTTACATTGTGAGAAAGGAAATTATGGATTAATCCATTCTAACCTCTTTATCATCAGTATTTAGTTATGTATGTAATGTACTTAAAGTCTTGTTGTTGTGTGCCTTGACAAGATTTGTTCAGAAGGGCTTTGCCTTTGCCATCCACTAAGGCTAACCAACTGTGACTTGTCCAATGTGCCTTGGTGTATTTCTGGGGATGAGCAGGGATTTGAACCCTGGTCTCTACAGTCTTAGTCCAACACCCAAACCACTACACTACGCTAGCTCCCATACTTAAAGTCTGCTGGCTGTGAATTTTGATAATCTCCACTGGAGAATTACATGTTGGTTTTTATATTGTTTACACAGTATTTTCTTTTAGTTGTACATCATCACGTGAAGAAGTTTCAATAATCTCAATAATTTGCTTTTTTAAAAATAAAAATGTTCAGAAGCCACAACTAACGCAAAATGAACTGCCTAGACTATTGGTGGCTGTGTGCTTTAGAAACCATGCAGTTCTAAGCTCAATTTAAGATCTTGGTTTTGATCTACAAAGACCTAAATGGCTTAGGGCCAAGATATCCGAAAGATTATCTCTTCTCATATGAACCTGCCCAAAATTTGACAGGGCTTTGTTGTATGTCACAACTATTGTAGGTCTTTCTCCCAAGGAAAGTCAGGTTGGCTCAATTCCTCTTGAATTTCCAGCAGACAGCTAAGGCTATATTATTTCATATGGTTTTCAGTCCATAAAAGACCATTATTTCAAAGGGCTTTCAGTCTGCAGGGGTGGCTGCTCTGACTCTTTTAATGATATGTGCGTGTTTTTTAAACTATTTTGGAGACATTTTTATAGTCTGTTTCTAAGTAACATCTCCTTTTTTATCTATTGCCCATTGCTTCAAAGGCCTTCGTGGACAAAAAGATTATAAATAAGTACTTTAATAAAAAATAAATTATTTTTTCTCTAATGTATGAACTTTCTAGTTCTCCAGTTCTTTTAATTTTTGACTGAAGTCTGTGAAGCTGCATCTAATCTGCTTCCATCTGTCTTGATCCACAGTCAATCCAACTCTAATGTATAAAGGGGAAAAAATCTATTAAACCTTATACCGCAATTGCCCTTGGAATAGATTCTGATACTGATTACAATGGAGCTTATATCTACAATCCAGAGTTCACCGGGACTGCAGCCATAAGCAACATATTTATGATCAAGGCTCTGGTTTATTAGCAAAGCTTCCAGGGTGATTTACAAAAACAAACATATAAACAATTCCTTTTGTCTTTTTATCCAACTTCTTCTATATTGTGTATTTTTAGTTCTAACATAAATATAGTTTTAAGTCTCTCTCATCTGGAAGTTTTTATTACTGTACTGTATGTATGATACTTTTAATTTTTTATTTTTGTGAGCAACTCAAAGAACACTGTCACTGGGTAGCTGAAATACTGTAAATAAAGAATATGCTCTTAAACTGTGTACAGTACAGCCATAAAAGTAAGCACCTGTGCTGTGGATGATTTTTTCTCTCTCTCTCTCTTCAACGCTATCTTCTTCTTTCTTATTCACATTATACTTAAGGGAAGAACACATCATCATTGGAAAAACAGGCATGATGTCAGAGCGATGTGCTGAAATATGTTTATAGTCATATGTTCTTGTAACCTTAAGGGTTTGTAGTGATGCAACTACTTTAACAAGTCTACGCATTCAAAGATACCACACTAGATAACAGTTCCCTAAGTGCAGTGAGCAGAGTAGCCACAGGTCAGAGGCAAAGCACATGTTTCACATTCCAGAAGTTTCAGCCCTAAAATCTCCATTTAAAAAAACAGAAGTAGGAACCAAGTACCTTCCAGATGCTCTAGAACTGCAACTCCAACATCCCTCAGCATTTGCTATGCTGGTTACAGCTGCTGGGAGTTGAAGCTCAAGTCACACAATCATAGAGTTGGAAGAGACCACAGGGGCCATCAAGTCCAACCCCCTGCTATGCAGTAACATCCATCAAAGCACTCCCAACAGATGGCCATCCAACCTCTGCTTAAAAACCTCCAAAGAAGAAGACTCTACCACACTCTGAGGCAGCATATTCCACTGCTGGACAGCTCTGACCGCCAGGAAGTTCTTCCTGAGGTTCAGGTGGAATCTCCTTTCCTACAGCGTGAATCCAGTGCTCCTAGAAAACAAGCCCCCTCCTTTGTCAGGCTCCAATTCAAACACACAAAATAAACATGCGTTAAACAAGAATTATTAAGGAGTCAGAGCAGAGTACACTTGACTTCAGAGATTCAGACTGGTAAATTTCTCACAGACAGTAAGTTATAACAATTCCTACCTTCCCACAGAAGTCAGTAAGGTTGACCTTGTATTTTCAGCTCAAAGCGGTTGCTATGAGACTATCACATGTGAACTCAAGATGTTTGCGTAATGGTAAGTGAAAGTATGCTACTACAATTAACAGCTGCTAACAATCAGACCAACTACATGTATTACAGGCATTTTAGTACTGCATAACCCATCCAGTATATCTCCCCACACATATAATGGAGGGAAACCCCGACATCCCTCCTCGACATGACATCCCTTCAAATATTTAAACATGGCTATCATGTCCCCTCTTAACCTTCTCTTCTGCAAACTAAACATACCCAACTCCCTAAGCTGTTCCTCATAAAGCATGGCTTCCAGACCCTTCACCATTTTGGTCGCCCTCCCCTGGACATGTTCCAGCTTGTTGGTATCCTTCTTGAACTGGGGTGCCCAGAACTGGACACAGTATTCCAAATGAGGCCTAACCAATGCAGAATAGAGTGGTACCATTACCTCCTTCGATCTAGACACCGTACTCCTATTGATGGAACCAAGAATCGCGTTGGCTTTCTTGGCTGCCTCATCACACTGCTGACTCATGTTCAGCTTGTGATCTACCAAGACTCCTAGATCCCTTCCATCTGGAGGGCCACATAGTTCCCACATCTGGCTAAAAAGCTTTCATGGAACAAAGACTTTTGCCCAAGAGCTGATGCTAGTTAGTATGGAAACAACACTGGGTTAGGTAAACAAATGGTCCTGATTCAATGTTTTGAAGTTTTGTATGTTCATGGTGTCACAAATCCATTGCAAGCCTCACCTCAAGTAGACTCACTGAATCAACTGTGAATAGTAAGTCAATATCTCATTTATTATAAATGGGTCCATTCTGGTTGGCATTAGGAGTCAGATTTAGGACAATGGGCTAGGACTTGAGGAAAACAGGGTTCAAGTCCCCACTAAGGCATGGAAATCTGCTGGGTGACCTTAGGCAAGTCATACTTTCTCAGCCTTAGAGGAGGGCAACAGTAAACCTCTTCTGAATAAATTCTGCCCCTCCCCAAAAACAGATAGGGTCATCATAAGTTGATGTCAACTTGAAGGTACATAATAACAATAGCATATCTTTACCTATGTCAAAATTAGCTGCCACAGCACTGTAAGCCATCCTTAAGAATCTGTTGAAAGGGGACAAATTCAGCAGCAACAGAAAATGGACCCAAGCCCCCTAGTACTACCATATCAAAAGTTTCTTTACATTTTTCTCTTCTCTCCCCTCAATTTGTCACTCTTACTGGCAAAATTTTAGTTGTAAACTTATCTGGGAACAGGGACCATAATTTTTGTTAAATTATGGTTTGAAGTAGGGGTGGGCAAAGTCTTCAGGTTTGCATGGGCTACTTTAATATTTTACTAGAATTCCAATGACAGCCTGGTTCAAAAGCATATGTTTGAAATTTAGGAATTCTGAACCAAAGTACTTGTTCTGTGTTTAAGAACTGAATAACTTCCCCAGTATCTCCACACAAAAACCCACTGCTGGTTGTGCCAAGCCTTTCTCATTTCAGTATTGCAGTTTAGGATGATATGTGGGATCATTTTTATTACTACCACTGTTAAATAAATTAGGAGTTAGAAATCTTTGCTCTTCTGCTGCAAATCTGCTCTCTACTCCTGCTTTAAAGTACCATGTAAAAAGATGGTGGCATATAACACCCTTGTAAATAAACCCATAAAAGTTAATTACTTTTTTTTTTTTAACATAGCTAAGACAAAACAGTAGTGGTCTGAGTTTTGGACTATGACTGTGCAGGTTAGGGTTCAAATCCTTGCTCAGCCGTGGAAACCCACTGGGTATCTTTGGCCAAGTCACATTCTCTTTGCCTTAGAGGAAGGCAAAGGAGAACACCCTTTAAACAAATCTTGCCAAGAAAACCCTCCTTAGGATCACCATAACTCAGAAATGACTTGAAGGCACACAACAAGAAGAAGAAAAAAGCAGAATATATTTTGCATGCAGACTGCAAGAGCCAGCGTAGTGTTCTGCAGTTCTACTTACAATGGTGGCCCCTGCACTGGGGCTGGTCCCCAAGCCATTGGCTGCCGGTCCAGAGTAAGTTTCCAGGAAAGAAACAAACAACTGTAGCCAACAGATGTGGTGACAATCCCTGGCCCACTGGAAAAACATAATTGTTCGTCTCCCACACCAGATAGTCTGAAAAGCACTGCTATAGTGGTTTGAGTGTTGGACTAGGACTCCGGGAGACGAGGGTTTGAATCCCCACTCAGTCAAAGAAACCCACTGGGTGACCTGCAGCAAGTCACACTCTCTCATCCTAAAACGAAAGCAAAGGCAAACCTCCCCAGAGAAACCCTCCCAAGAAACCCCTATGATATATATAGTCACCATCAATCAGAGCTGACTTTAGGGCAGTTAACAAGATAGCAAAGCTGAAATCCCTTCCTCAACAGTTAGCAGAGAAATGCAGACTACTCACCTACTGTTTATTTTGTATGTAACTAATGATGTAATAACTTATAAATACACAATAAAGTCACTATCCTATTTTTCCATTGTAGAATAACAGTTATTCCACCTGAAATTGGACAGACTGAGAGAAAGAGAGTGGGTGGGCCAAGGCCAGCCAGTCAATTTCATGGCTCAGTGAGGAC
Organism: Iguana delicatissima; assembly: GCA_948472985.1. Taxonomy (NCBI): domain Eukaryota; kingdom Metazoa; phylum Chordata; class Lepidosauria; order Squamata; family Iguanidae; genus Iguana; species Iguana delicatissima. The sequence continues at coordinate 355,726 of CAOKZL010001237.1, forward strand.
CAGAACCTGGATTTTCCAAGTTCTAGTCCAACACTCTAACTACTACAATACCAGCCTAGCAGATTAACTAAAAATTTTTTAAAGCCTTCCACCACAGAAATGGCTTTCCTTCCAAATACGGAAACCAAAGGGGCTGATGATAGGAGAAAGGTACAATCTGTCCTTCCTCCATCGACATGCACACTTTGCATAGAATTCTTCATTACGTATGGTAACCACTGTAATTAAATACAATGCTGCACTCTCTTTCTTTCTTTCTCTCTCTCTGTATATATATACTTATACCAGGCACTTTTGACTACTGCCTTTCTCTGTCTAGTTTGTCTGTAGTTCTTTAATTTTTTTTTCTGGAAAGTTTCTATTGTCCAGTACTACATGAATCCATTCAGGACTCGGGAACAAGTTTTGCTGAATTCAGTGGGATTTATTCATCCTGTGTAAGTGTATATAGCTTTGTAGTCTCAGAAGCACACTATATTTTTACTTCTTTATTTTATTCATTTACTGAATTTATATCCCGCCTTCCTCCTAGGATGCGATCCAATGTGGCCATCATATGTATATATCCAAAACATTAAAAACACCAATTTTTCTATATAAAATATCACTAAATCTAGTCTTAAAAGAAAGCATTTTGCCATCAGGGAAAAAACTAGATGATGGAACAAACCACTAGTTTTAGAATTTAGAATGGAGGCCATAAATATGCATCAGGTACTTTATAACAGGCCAGAAGCTGAACCACAAAATAAAGTATCTCTGTGTGCGACAGGTTCCTGTGAAAACTGCAAAACTGTGAATTGTACCCTCAAAATATCTCCTTACAGATATTTGTTTTGATAAATTACTATTTAGTCATCTGTAAGCAACCATTAGGTACTTCTCATTAAAAAAAACAAAAAGGAAAAGTATAACTTTCCAGTCAATATTTCACAGGTTTGTTTACACTAGACAATATTTTTTAAAAATTCCAGGGGAAGGGAGTGGTGTTAGTCTGCATCTACCAAGTCAGATTGTCCACAAAATCCAGTTCCACAAGCAGATTGATTAACTTTTCAAGTGCCACAACGCTTCTTGTAATTTTCAAAAAGGATTTTGCAGCACTAGGAAATTTTTTTACTTGTGAACTGGAATAAGCCAACAAGTATAACACTGTATGGCCCAAATCCAACTGCGAATCCCAAGTAGAGAAAATTCAGTTTTTGCCATGTTTTATATCTGAATTGATTTATCATTCAGCTACTGATTAAATGATTCTGCAGTACATTGCACTAGATGCTGGATGTAGCCCTACGTTTGTACATATTTTTCTGAGAGGTGTTGCTTTCTGGTTTTTATGCAGAATAAATCAAAATGAGCCACAAGTGAGGGCCCCTGTAATTCTAGCAGTAATTATAGCTTTTTATTTTGGTGGTCTGTGGGGAAGGAGGAGGTTCTGTGTACTGTTTGCGGAAATTTCCTTCAATGAAAATGCAAAAAACAACGTCATACAAATCATGTCTTTATGTTTTGCCTACAAATTGGTATATGTCTTTGAGATCGCTCTTGTTTTCGTTCCCCTTGAATTAAGTAATTTTCCTAATTATGTTATCTGTTGGGTAACACTTGCCTTTTACCTATAGTTTCTCTCTCCCTCTCCCTCTCCCATGAGTCATCAGTCAGGTTACTTATACAGAAACTACCTGGCTCAGGTGAAATAGTGCCACTTCAGATAGACTGGTACAGCAGGCCTTTTGTAGTGCTTAGCTATGCAGTAGAAGAGGCTAAACAAACAAATAAATAAATTTAACAGAAAGCCTAGTGAGGATTGAAGAGATTAATAGAGAAACAGTGGTTACCATTACCACCAAATAATACATCACCTTGTCACAGTTGGAGTGCCAAACCACAACATCTAGGTTTGACAGATACTGCTGATTTTAAGGAAAGTTCCATTTTCCTAAGGCATTAAAGCTCCATGGAGAAAAATGGATCTGACTCTCAAGGGCAGGACATTTCACTAGCTAGTACCTGCAGATTAAAGCACCCATAACATAGACCTCACCTGGCATTGTACCATGAACAGGTGCTTCATATTTGTGTCACAAACAGTGGATCTAGCCACACTACACAATTATACTGTTATGATTCCACTTTAACTGCCATGGCTGCATCTAACCGAATTCTGGGATTTGCAGTTTACAGAAGAGCATTTAGAATTGCCAAATAAAAAACTTAGGATTCCACAAAATGCAGCCATGGCAGGTAAAGAAGATTCATACTGCTATAATTGTACAGTGTGAATGGGTCCATCAGCCACCTATTCTCATATCTTTAAGAATGAGGTGGTGAGAGACTCCACTTTTCTCTCATCCCTTTGAATTTTTAAATATTCCTTCAAAAATGATAATTTTTGCTCTACGCTTTTGCTTTCCTCTTTATTTCAGCTTTGTGATGGATATTTATATTGTTGATTAAGCAAACTGCCACTATTTGATATGGCTTTTCAAATTATTGTTTATCATAAGTCGTTCTGAATACCACACAAGCCATCTTCACATATCCTCCTGAGGTTTTCTGTACTACATTTCCCATCATCCTCAGCCAAAATGGTCAATGCTAGGAATTGTGGGTCTTGCTAAGGTCCAAATCATCCTGAAAGGCACCAGGTATGAGGAGGCTTTCCTTTCAAAGTATAAGCAAATAAAACACAAAATAGCAGGTGCATTGCAGAGGAAACACCTCTAGCAGGTGACACACATACTAAACACTATATTGGAAAAACAACCTCAGAGTCTCTGGGAAGTTTTGGCCTCCAGGTGGGGAGAATTCCTTCTTGAGCCCAAACAGGACATCCAGATTTTTTCCAGAGGAAAAATTTCAGACCCCCCAGGGCGTCTGATCTCAACTTTTGCTTTCTTTTTAAGTAACTGATTTGGAAACTCTCCTAGGAAAGATTTCCAAAATGCACCCCTCACCCCTGCTTTCCAGGCCCCACTTAGGCCATTTCCACACCAGACAGTTATAGGGGCCTCAAAGGCCACTCCCTTAACTGCAAACCCCAGGATTCCAGAGGATGTTGAAAGTGGAATCATCGCGCTATAACACGCTAGTGCGGAAATGGCCTGACTCGTGTGTTACCGCATGACAGGACGGGCAGTGATGTGATCAGAAGTCGGACCCACACAATTTCACATGACTTTTTAATTCGTCATGGAGTCCCTCCACCCTACGCCACTTCCACCTCCGATCTGATCCCAGCTCGAAGCTGGAGCCAGGCAGACAAAAAATGATTCCATGTGACCCGGGCCTCAACACGTGCACACACATGGTTAACAGGAGCCATGAGCAACTCCTATGTTATTATGAGATTTCCTGCTTTATTATTTTTTTTTCCAGCTGTCTCGCCACTCTCGACGCACAACTGTGGACAGCAACGAAGGCAAGGCAGGAAAAGATCTCATAATTGGATTTTTTAGAAGACAAAAGCAGAAAAATAACAAGCCTTCAGCCCTTTCGAATCTGGAGGCGTTCTGAACATCCCTTCCCTACAACCTAACTACATTCTGTACAAGAAATCGGCTTTAAAACATCCGATTGGGCAATGGGTGCCGTTCTCTCACGCTGGGAAACATCAACACCAGCCACTCCTCACAACGCACTCACACACACCTCAATCGGAGCCATAAATCCTATTTTGCAGATCGTTTCCAGACTCTGTCTGCACCCTCATCTTCTACAGAAGACATTTAAATAAAGATTCACAGAGAAATAAGGATAGAAAAGCAAACCCGTCCCTGGCTCTCTGACATCTGCAACTTTCCTTACTACGAAGTTACAAACCGAACCTCTACTTACTTCGCTCAGATCCGCTGGATGAGTCTTTTGTTGGCCGTCCTTCTCCTTTCCCTTCTTTACGTCCTTGCAGAGAGCCCTCTTTTCGCTTTCGCCGATTGCGCTTTCAAACCGTCTTATTTCTGTTTTAAAAAAAAATGCGAAGTTGTTGTTTTCCGACGAGAAGGGCTGAGCTGGGCTCCGCGCTGCGCGAACTGCTGAGTTGTAATATGAGTTTCCTGGAATTACTCACTCACAGGATTCTTTTCATTCATAAAAACACAGTCATGCGATGACATCATTCTTTCCCCTCCCTCTCCATCTTGGTGAAGGGCACAGGCAGCAGAGAGAGGAAAGGAAGCTGACATCTTGGTGCCGGGCAGCTGCTTCTTAAAGACACCCGGTCCTAAATGTTGTGCTGCTGGTGGTATCACTTGCGTTTAAATTAATCATCTAATTTTAGGCCATTTCCGCACTAGACTGTTACAGTGCTATTATTCCACTTTCAACATCCTATGGAATCCTGGGGTTTGCAGTTTAGGGAGGGGGCTTTGAGAATTCCACGATTCCATAGGCTGCTGAAAGTGGAATAACAACAGAATAACAGTCCAGTGCAGAAATGGCCTTACTTTGGATTTTGATGTAAAAAAGTGTCATTTCTAAGACTTTGAATCGGAAGGCAGTTTCCAGCCTCATTTACTAACAGCATAGTATCTTTAAACACCTCATTTTCAGAGCTCCCAAAATCCCTGGGCCACAATGGTCAGCTGCTAACAGCTTAATCCTGTCTTATTTGCACCTACCCTCCAACTCTAATTGCACTCAGTTAACTCAGCAGGGGAGAGAGGACAGGAGAGGGCAGAATCTTGGGCCACTTCCACACTAGACTGTTATAGTGCTATTATCCCACTTTCAACACGGAAATGGCGTTACCTTTCCCATTAGAAACAGGCAAAAACAAACTCCCTTAGCCTCTCCTAGCTTATCTGTTCTTACTTACTAATAACTTTTGCCACATTCTGAAGTTGCTTACACACATGTGCCCTGAGTTTTCATTCCTGAAATGTTGGAGGGTATTTGTCTCAGCTCATAAACCTTCCTTTTTGAACCACAATTCCCATTGTTACTCAGATGCAAAAGCTAGTAGACATATTGGCTGGGTGATTATGGGAACTGAAGATCCAAAAGTAATTTTCCCTAGGTCTGTTTGTTTTGGAGTCAAGATGCAGGGGAGAGGATTAATTAATTTGTCCCAGATTTGCTGCTCCTTAGATGCATCATTGTCTCAGTGCCCCGAACCCCACAGAGGCATATTGTTCACCCAAGCCCTACACATACATAGGTCTGTTTTTATAGGGTTATCAGGCCCCCCAAGAATGCACCTGCCTCAGACAAGTGGTCCTGTTTAAAGAATAATCCCTTTTGTTCTGAATGCAGAATTTTCCACCTGAAGCCATTCACAATAGTGTAATGGTCAGTAAATTAGGAGGCAGAGTCCTTCCTCTTACATTTTGAAAAGTTCAATTATTATATTAATTTCTCTTTGAATTATTAGGTTGAATTATTAAATTAATTAATCTATAAGGCTTTTGCTGTTCTGTAGATCCATTCCAATAATTTTTTTTTGATTATAGCCCATTTCCCTTTTTATTTATCTTATTTACTAGGCTAGAAATACATCCAAGCACTTTTAAAAAATGAAAAATTATATTATCATAGCCTCCAATCTTAGATCAAAACCAGGATATGTGTGCTGAGCAAAAGCAGAATGTGCTCAAGATGGCAAAAGTGGTTAATGAAGAAAACCACACAAGCTAGAAGAGGCTGCCACAGCTTGCTCTTGCCTGAAACCTCTCCACTTTCTTCTGCTGAGTCTGTTGAGTGGAAACTACTTTTGCATTTTGTATTCAGGTTGCAGCAACTGCAGAAAGCTAAGGACAAAGGGGGAGAGTGGGAGGAATAGAGAAAAACCAGGACATTTTTAAAACTGAAGAAAAAGTGGGACAACAGAGGATTAATCGGGACTGTCCCTGCCCAGTTGAGACAGCTGGAGGGATGATTATTTAGCTGCCCCACTTCTCCAAGCCATGAGTTTCAGGGCAGTGCCAAAGTTTCTTCCCACAGGTAAACACTAGAGACTTACTATTTTGTCTTTGTGGTCTTTGTTTTATTTGCAAATATACAGGGAAAAGCCTGTTGTCCTACAGCTATGTAGCAAATCTACTGTTACCTATATCAGATTCTTAGACAGCAGTCTTGCTTGAAGTTCATCTAAACTCTCAGCTGGAAGATTAAAATTAAACAGCAAAACTGCCTGCTATTCTCTCTCAGCACACAAATTGCTGACTGAATGCTGTTGATTTCAGGCCACACCACCCTTGAGGTGAATTCCCCTTTCTGAGAAACATAATTAACATTTTTTTTTGTGCCTGCCTGCACTGTCAGAATGATCAAGCTAGCCAAAAGCACAACCATATGTCAATGAATGAAACTGTGCACAAATATAACAGTTTCCTGTTTGAAACGGGATGTGTAATTATAACATGTCAACTGAGAAGCAACTCCCACTGAATCTGATAGACATTAAATTGTAAATACAAAATCAATCAAAGGGGAAAAAACCTGGGTTCAGATTCTCAATAGCTTTGAGCAAATAGCACTCTTTCAGAAAAGAAGAGTACAGAAGGTAAAATTTTGGTATGGAGGAAGCACTGTTACCATAAAAACAAATGCATTGGTAGGAAGGTAGCAGGAAATTTGGGATCATTTAGGTCCTAAAATTCAGTGCCCAGTAGAAATGTGCATTCATTTATCAGTATGGACAGTAACACATCAGTTGGTACAAGGTTACTTTTCTGAGCAGCAACCCAAAATACTCTTGCTGTTGCATGCCTTTAAGTTGTTTCCTATTATGGGGTTTTCTAGGGGTTGAGAGTGTTATTACGTACCCAAGGTCATCTGGTGGGTTTCCGTGGCCAAATGGGGGTCTCCAGGATTGTAGACCAACACTGAAACTAGATACACTACACAAAATTCTTACAAAAGAGTAAAACCTATCAAACATAGATAGTTGTCCTGAATATTCTTTTGCTTGTGCTCATCCTATTCCAGGCTATTTCCAGGCTATTTGACAGACTATATCTCCCTGTATGAGCCTATCTGGGCTCTGAGAGATCAGGAGAGGTTCTTCTCTCAGTCCAACCTTTTCTTGGTGCTTCCCCCTAGATTTTGGAAGTCCCTCATGAGGAATGCCAGAATGCCCCCCCCCCCGTTGTTTTTCCATCCCAGGGCAAAGTCCTTTTTATTATTTCAATAGGTTTTTAACACAGAAAATTTATACAGAGCAGGCTAAGGGGTGCTGTATTGTTTTAAACTCAACTGTTTAAAATATTTTTTTATCTACTTAACTGCATTTTGTTCTTTTAACTGTGGATCTGAATCGTTTTAATACTATGATTAATTCCATTTTAATGTTCACTTTTAAACTGTAAGCTGCCTTTAGTCTCAATTTTGAGAAAAAGGCAGGATACTACTACTAATAATATAGTAACAACAACAACAGTAATAATTTCCCAAAGGTTAAAAGATGGTAATAATAGTTAAAATGATTAGTAATATATTGTGCGTAATATATTATGTGAATAAAATACATGTTTGATTTCAATGATAAACATGGAATTCTGGTCACTGGACACCAGCCGAAAGGGGAATGTGATGCTGCTCTTCTGGAAAGTTTAAAGGGAGCACCACAATTGCAGTTAAGGATCTGAGATAATCTTTCCAAATGTTCTTGCTGTTCTCAGTCACTTGGTATATGAATGTTGTGGTCAGGACTGACATGACACATAAATATTGCCCCAAAGGAAGGCAAGAAAGGCTGCAGATTGCATAAAAATTTGCAGACACAAATGTAAAAAAAAAATCATATTCAAATTTACCACAGTGGGGAGAAACTGTGAGCAGGTAATGTGCGTACCTGCTCAGTCTATTGTCCAGCTGCTGTCCAGATGTTAACTGTTGATGAATTTCAACTGTTGTTGAATATCAGGGTCCTGCTGGCTCTTCCTTGTTGCAGTTCCTTGCCTTTCAACTGGGCTTGGCCAGACTGAAGCAGGTATGGGCAAACATATGTTTTGGATTCTCGAAAGCTCTAGCCAGCATGGCCAATGGTAAGGACCATGGGCATTGTGGTCCAAAACATCTGCAGGGCTAATGGTTCCACACTGCTAAAGTAAAGAGCGCTATCAAAGAGAAGGACACTGTCTCTGCTAAATAGGGCACACAGTCACTAGCATCAAAATCAAGACGCAACTCTCAGTGGTTGTGGAACTTCCTTCCATGGGAGGCCTGGCTTGCCTTTCTCTGCTCTCTTTCCACTGATAGGAAAAGACCTTCTTATTCGGGCAGGTTTTTTGCCATGAACTTGCTGCGATGGAAAGGTCTTTTCATGGGGGTATTGTGCTCCTGCCCATTTCTTGCTAAACCTTTATAAACATAGCGCTTGAGCTGATATGATAGTTTATTGATTTTAAAATGCTCTTCAGTGGTAGAACATATGATCTTTAATGTAAGCTGCCTTGAGTCCTGCACTGAAAGAAAAGTTGATCTAAAATAAATTTTAAAAATCTTAATAGTTAATGATATCATAAAGGTGAGATGATGATTTCGGAAAGCATATAGAACAAAGCTGTTAAGGTTATAGGTCAAAACCAGTACACTGAATTATGCCAAGAACACACCAGGGAGCTGTCCAGTTCTGGAACACTGGTGTAATGCACTGCCTATGAACCACACTAAGAAAATGCTTTCTTGATGAAATACAGTCAGGAACAGCACAACACGTTACAGTAGTCTAGCCTCAAGGCCACGAAAGCATGAGTGAATTTGCTTTCCAAAGAGAATGGCTGAGACTGAGTGTGGAAAAGGGAGGCTCTGTAAAATGGGAGGATCATCAGGAATGGTCCTTACAATTTTGATTATAATAAAAATAATTACTTCTTTTTCACTTTTATATACATGTCCCAGAATATATGTGTGTATGTGTCTTCAAGTCACCCATCAAGTTATGGCAACCCTGTGAATTTCACAGGGTTTTCTTAGACAGGGAATACTCAGAGGTGACTTTGCCAGTTCCTTCCTCTGAAATGCATCCTACAGCACCTGGTATTCATTAGTGGTCCCCCATCCAACTATTGATCCTGCTTAGCTTCCAAGATCAGATGGGATTTGGTGCCTTTAGGGACGCAGGCTATATTTCAGAGGAAGGAATTGGCAAAATCACTTTTTAGTATTCCTTGCCTAAGAAAACCCCATGAAGCCATGGGGTCATCATAAGTCAATAGGCAACTTGGAGGCACATACACAAACTGTGCCTCAGAGTATACTAGACATTAATGGTGTTCTCATTCTGCAAGATATCTTACTAAACTAGTTCACTGTTGTCAGTGTTTTCAGCAGATTGGGCATCCTTGCAAAGCAGTACAGTTTATTTTAGAAAACCTTTAATTTATTTTAGAGGAGCTTTTGATATTTCCTCTGAAAATATTTGCATAGCTCAAGGCCTGGCATTTCTTTCATGATCTTACTTCTTCTTTATAAAGGGGGGGGGAGTTAAAAAAAATAAGATGGTAAATCATCCCTTTCAACCTCTAGACTTCTTATTATATTGTAAAATGTGTTCTTGGGGGAGGAAAAGGGTTGAAGCAAGAGTCCAAGGTAGTTTCTCAGATACTCAGAAAATGACAGATGCTGGAATGGAAACAGTGACTATCTTGATAGACAGCTAGTCTCTCACACTTGCATCCAGGTCTGTCTCACTGCTGGACAGGCCTAGAAAATACCTGGTTTGAAACTGGCCTAGCTGGTTCTATTGACTGATACCAACCAGGCCAGGCATTTTTTTTTTCAAAGCTCAGCTTCACTCTTACACAACAGGAACATGCATTTTCAAATAGGATTGCATGGAAATGAGCAGTGGCTTAATTGGCAGGTACAGGCAGCAAATCTTAGTTACAACCCTGCTGAACTTTAGCTGCAGCCCAAGGCAAGTGTATTAAAAAGAGAAGCTATAATCTGAACACTAATGACTACAGTTATTAGAATTGGGATAGTCATGCCACTTGTAAACAGAAGTTTTTTTTTTAAAGAAGCCTGATATAGGCATAAACAGATGGCAGGATCTTGAACTGACCAAAATGCAGCTCTGTCCTATTCTTTGAAGTATAGTCAGTCCTCTACACTCACTAGGATTAAGTGTGCAGGACACCTGCAAAAGTGGGAAAATCAGAAATATCAAAATGTGTGTGTTTCTCTGTTGGGGGGGCCACAGCATGATGGGGAGAACTGGGACTCAGGGTCCAAACCAGATCAGGGAAAGGAAAGGGGGTGGGTTTGCATGATGTCCCTATACTTCCTCTCTCTTGGCCGTATCTTTCTTTGGCGTATCTGTGCGATATCCGGAGAGGGTTTGTGATGCTGAGAAACTGGGCTGGGAGCCAACCTTAGCTGACCAAGCAGCGGCTGGTGGTGATGGAGGTTGACCTGAGCTGGGTTTTTAAAGAGCTGTGTGGCTTGATTGGAGCTGCTTAGAGGGAAGGTCCCCCTAGAAAAGAAGTGCTTGAGGTGTGGGGGGCAGGGATTGGGGAAACTCACAAATAATCAAATCTATGAACATCAAACCCGCAAATGTGTAGGGGTGACTGTATTTGCAGGAAGTATATACCTGTCAGTGCCCTTGAATTATACTGTTAATTGACAAAAAATGTGTGTTGTGTTGATCATAAAGTAAAATTCAAAGTAACATTCTGGTGTTTCTGTTATTAAACCAAACAGAAGGCGCAAAAATCATTTTGCTAGGTTTCATAGCCCACTTTGCCTGATGGCAAAGAAGGTTAAAAAAATGCAGGGAAAGCAAGGTGGCATTAAGAGTCACAGGTCTGACTTTCTTTATATAGTGATAGTTCCTCTCAAGCAAACAGGATGCAGACTTCTGATTCTAACATTTTTTTTCTATGCATGATTTTTTTTTTAAATTACCTTTGCCTGATAGAGAAGCCAGTGGTCTTCAAAAGCTTGGTAATTATTTTTTGCACTTTCTGGTTGGTCTAATAAAGGCATCACCACAATGGGTACCGGTAATTGAGATACTGGACATCACAGGAACTAATTATGCTCAGTATTTGTATTACTCATAGACCCTTAGTGAAACTATTTCTTTGCAGGTGATTTGTGTAAACAGTGATTCTTCCTCAGTTTATTGATTTATTGTAATTGATAGAATCTATCAGGGGCTTTTTGAATTGAGATGTATATTCACAAATAGATCAATCAATATTTTGTAAAGAAAGAACAAGGGATGCTTAAATGTAACATATCTCCAAACAGATGAGAAACTGAAAGGAACCAAAACAAACCATGTGTTCAGTTACAGCCTGATCTTATGCATTTTCAGTCAGATATAATTAGTAACGTAAAAGGGAAAGAACCTCTTGGATTGAAGGGTTATTAATTCAGCAGTCTAAGTGGCCAGCTAGACACATCTTGGAAGCTTATAAGCAGGGCACGGGGCCAACAGTCTTCCCTTCTTATTTCACCTGAACACAGAGCAGGCACAGGTATACTGACTAGGGCAATGGAAGCTCCCTTCAGTGGTGCTGGCTAAATGGAATTCAGTGTGTGGATTGTATGGAAATCACACACAGTCATGCCACGCTATCCCCATTTCTGCACTACACTGTCATAGCGCTCTTATTCCACTTTCAACATCCTGTGGAATTCCGGGGTTTGTAGTTTACTGCGACCAAAGAGCTCTCCGGCTGAGAATTCTAAAGGTCCCTCCCTAAACTGCAAACCCCAGGATTCCATAGGGTGTCGAAAGTGGAATAAGAGCACTATGACAGTGTGCTGCGGCCAGGCCCTTAATGAGAGAGGTCGCTACTGTCTTCTCTGATTTCCACTCAATTCAGAGGGGCCTTCTCTGAAGTAAGTGTTTAGCTAGCATAGAAAAACTTCGGCCATTTTCGCACCGCACTGTTATAGAGCTATTCCACTTTCAACCTCCCATGGAGTCCCGGGGTTTGCAGTTTAGGGAGGGCAGTGAAAATTCTCAGCCAGAGAGCTCTTGGGCCTCAGTGAACTACAAAACTCAGAATTCCACAGGAGGTTGAAAGTAGACTAACAGCACTCCAACAATGTGTGCGGAAACAGCCTTACTGCCAGGAAGGAGATACAGTTGATACGGGTGCTCGAAACTTCTCTGTAGATTACAAAATACAGCAGGTTATGTAGTCCTCCCTGTCAGAGGCCCCGAAGAAAAACGAGAACCACTCCAACGCAAACTACGGCTCCTCTCTCCAACACTCGCCTGCTTCCTCCCCGCCCTTCCGTTCGCTTGTGGTCTAAGCAGTCACAACCGCCGCACTGTCTCTTTAAGGGCGGGTGGGGGGGGCAGGAGCCCAAGAGCGCTCCGCGAAGGGCGGGGCTTCACAAAGATGGCAGCGACGCCCCAATGACGTCGTCATCCGCCCAACATCAAGATGGTGGTGCCGCTGTCTTTTCAGCGTCAGAACGGAAGGGCGGCTCTCACGCGCAAGGCTGCCGCCCTGTTACCCAGATCTTATGACCCTCCAGGCGATGAGGTGACAGATTCAGCTGCGGGGGTGGAGTCGGTGCGGCAGATTTTGGTTGGTGGAGAGTCTGTCACGTGATGGTGTTGGCGGAAGTAGTTGTTGGGTAAGTGGTGGCTAATTGAAGAGGCGAGCGAGTGAGGCTCTTAGAGGTGATGCCAAGGTTGGATTTGGGATCTCCTTCCTCCCAGTAGTCTTTAAAATAATCGTGGTTGCTTGAATCTTTGCGGATTGGTTGCTTTTAAAAAACGGTGGCGGCTTAGATCACCAGAGGTGGTCACTTGCCATCTCTGCTCCATTCCCTGGTGCTGTGTGTCCCCTTGTACTTTCCTTCTTGATTCCACATTGAGGCAAGTGAAGTCTTTTCTGGGGCCATTTCCGCACTAGGCTGTTATAGCGCTATTATTCCACTTTCAACAGCCCATGGAATCCTGTGGTTTGCAGTTTAGGATTACATAGGATGTTGAAAGTGGAATAATAACGCTATAACAGTCTAGTGTGGAAATGGCCTGGGAGGAGGACCGGTGTCTTTGCCATGCTGTCTGCCACAGGGCTTGTGGCAGAAGTGGGTATAATTCAGGCTTGTGAGAGCTGCTTCCTTTTTAGCACTAATAGGTGGCAGAAGCAAACATTGGCTCAGACAGACATATTCTGAGAGGTAGAGAGCAATGAGTATGCCTCTAAGGACATCCTGAAGCCAGACTGTCTGATAGAAACTAGGACCCAGATCATGAGTTCTTTCACACTAAAATGCACTTTACTCCCCCACTCTGTGTTTTTTGGCAAGTTAATGAGTTTGTTTGTTTGTTTGTTGCATGCATTAAATGATTAAGAATCCCAAACCTTTGTCTGATCAATTGTAAATCACACAGAGATCATAATTCAGTAGATTTCAGTCTACTGCTGCCCACTTTTGGTTGTTAGAGAGCTATATTACTCAGGAGGCAGCCTATGGGAACTGTTGTGCCCAGCTCTTTCCTTCATGACAATATCTGCTTTTCTCCAAGAAAAGGGATCCCCAGTTAACGATTACCACGTTACAGCCTCACAGTGGGCGGGCACTAAGCAGCAGAAGCTTTTCCTCACTTTCAGATTTGGTGAAAGTGAAAACTTTGGTTGTTCAAAATCTGCAGGTTCTGTAACTCTTAATGGCAGAAGGCCCTTGCCAACAGAGGCATCTCCTAGTTCTGTGTGTGTTTCTGTACAAGACTCAAAGTATGATAGGATAGCTGTCCATCAGGTGTGACTGAAAGCATAAAATTGGTCACCACCTGTGCCATATCGGTAGATTCGTTGGTTTCTTAGATTAATGCCTTCATTTCAAGAATACGCCTGTTCTGTTCATCAGATAGAGGTTATGTTGTGTTTAAAATCTCACCTTAGTATATCTTGCTAAAGAGACTTCATTTTTTAAAGAAACTATGTGCTTGAGGTATGAGAAAACTGTTACCAGATTGCATGGTTTTGTTGGACTCTGACAGGAAATTTTCAACCTCTGCTGGGAAATCATGCTGTTGAATACTGGTACAGAATATGCATTCCCAAATATTTATGTATAGATTGCCAAATAGCAAGGGCAATACGTGGCCGACAAAAACGTGAGCACCAGTGAGTTTTAGGGGAAGGATAATTTCTTAAGGATGGACAACGGCAAATTCTCAGCTGCTATAGTGAAAGCAAATGAATATTGCAGAACCATGAAGAAGAGTGTTGAATTAAGACAAACTGAAATGGTGGTAATATGGAAAAATGCCATATCTACATGTTCCATTGTTTAATGGATCTGGGAACAGTGGATGCTTACACCTTGGCCTATGAGTAGGTTGGGTGAAGCTGAGCCCTCCCTTAAGTGATCATAAAAATTGGACCATCAAGACTCTTATATAGTTGAGCCCCTTCAGGAATTATCAATCAGAGGTATATTATATGATCAAGAATACACACACACACAGATAAAATTTAGAGCATCTATAGTAGTCAAGTCCTGCCATATAGTAGTCAAGTCCTGCCAAAGGCTGCATGCACTTGACCCTATGCACACTGACTTGGGAGTAACCTACACTGAAGATGCAGAGGGGACTTAATCATTTTTAGAATTGTTTGAATGATAATGGATGGGATAAAGAATTTGTTCTCCCTCTGACTGTGCCCAACATTTGTTTCTCTATATCTCATGCTTGTTTGATGTACTTGTGTTTTCATTTGAGGATATTTTATATGTGATCCTATGTCTTCCAATGTTATTTCCACAGCTTTTGCTTTTAGAGGCGTGCTGTACAATGAAGGGTCACCATGAGTTAACAAGGGACTTGACACATACGCAACAACGGGATAGATATCATAAAACATCTTAATAGGCACCATTGCATTTACTTAATGGGATGTTATGTATTTTTTGTTTGCCTGATATATCAGTTGTTTCATTTATTTATTCAGTTTTGTAACACTGATTTATTATTTTGCTATTGTTTTCATGTTAGTCAGATTGCTTCCCTCTTCGGTTGTTATTGGTTGTTATTTTAGTGCAATTCATTCTGTGTTTCTTTGTTTTGTAAAAAAGATTATTATTAAAAATTAATAATGACTTGCCTGCCAATGATGAGCCATTCACATCTTAGAAACAGTTCCAAGGGATGTGACTATGCTCCTTTCCCCTCTTCCTTTCTGAAACAACTGCATTTTTCCTCAGGAAGAAACAAGGTATGTGGATGGAGAAGAGAGGACAAAACTGAAACTACTCTAGCATTCCCAGCTCCAAATTTTTCTTGATTTTTAATAATGTTGAATTGGCTGACTGTTCTTTTCCCACGTTTATTTATGTAGCCATTAGCTGACAGCCTCTACTCTTTCTTGCTTTCCCTGTCTTCTGGAGTGAAATCATACATGTGCGCGCGCGCGCACACACACACACACACACACACACACAGAAGACAGAATAAAAGAAATGTTAAACTTGTTTTTTTTTTTCTCTGTTTATTAAATTTCAGGCTAATCTATGCAGTTTGAATTTTCTAGATTGAGGAATTGTAATGCAGGAAATCATGTGAGTCCTGTGAATGGATTTTTATGAATTAATGGTGTTTATGTTGTTGTTTGAATTTTATTGCTGGCCATATTAAATGCCATTTTTAGCATAAAATAAATAATTGTCTGCTACAACTGCATATGTGTACATGGCAAAATAACTGTTATTGGAATAGGGGTGTCTACTCCAGAATAAGAGTAAGAAAATGGTTATGTGAAAAGATGCATAGAGTGAATGACACTAGGATAGTCCAAATCCATACCTATCTTTTGTTTCACAGCTTTGAAAGAGGATAAGCTGGGATACTTTTAGAGACATGCAGTTCTTTGACCGGCTCATGAGCACTTTCACCAATGTCAGCAGCTTGTTTTCAAACCCCTTCCGGGTAAAGGAGGTACCCTTGGTGGAATATGGATCTCGGAAACGTGTGAAGTCGGAAGATAGGGTGGTCCTATACGAAAATCATTCAAACCGCTCCTGGGACTGTCTTCTCATTAATCCTCAGAATCAAACAACAGCCTTCCGGTGAGTAGCAGGGAGACCCTTTTGCTTATTGTAAGAATCTGAAAAAGTATAATTCCCACAGCCTAAGTGAAAAAAAGCTTTGGTTCAGAGCCTCAACCTGGTAGGAAAAGGGAAAATTGATAATAATTTGGAAAGCGAACAGAGCAAGAGGAGTTTGCAAGCCTTGTATTTAACACTAGGACAGGAATTCCAGGCAGAGTGGCTTCCTTCAGAGTTAGCACAGAGAGCCAGTGTGCTGGCTGCAAAGGGATAGATTGCTGTTGCCCTCATCTCTTTGGTAGAAGGTAGGTGGTGGTCTTTTTTTTTTTAACCAACCTACTAAGAATGTAGTTGTCAGCTTTCTCTTGCTACTAATCTCTTTGCAAGACTAGTAAATAATTCTGTAGTCATAAGAGAAGGTAGAAATGTTTGAGCTGAAGAAGAGGAGAGACATGTTTTTCTCCCAGTAATGGTGGTGCCTTCTCCATTAATTTGGGATGGAACTGTTCTGTATTCTATTGTCTCATTCCATTGGTTTAGGCCAAGGATGAGCATAGCATAGCCTGAAAGCTACATTTAACCTTCAAGACCTTTCTAGCACTGTCCATACTGAATTTTTTTCCAGGAAAAAAGAAAATAATTTTGCCATTTCTGGAAATCTGTAGGAGCAACTGCATTATGTTTTAGGTGGAACAGAATACATCTGAATGCCTCCCATCAAACCCCATTTGGTCACATTTAGTTTTCCTTCCTGGTAGCAGGGAGGGGAGGAAAATTTATCACCTTCACCCTTCTCAAAAGGTGACCAGCCCTTGTTTAGGACCATCCATTTGTAATACACTCTACGGTGAACTTCTCTTGAAGATGACTTAAACACTTTAGCAAGGGCAGAATGCTGCTATTGATCTTTTGTCTGTTGTTGAGATGGATGGTCTGATAGAACACATTCATCCCATTTTGTAGCAATTACACTGGCTAGCATTCATCATTTCTGAACCCAAAGTCCTAGTGCTTACCTTTGAAACTTCTCACAGCTTGATACCCAGTACCTTGTAGTTGCTTTTCAATATTATCCTTTCTGATATTGCTTGTGTTCTGCAGATGGAGCTTTGCTGCCTGAACTGAGAATGTCTCTTGTGTTGCAAAAGACTTCTTGTGCAATTGCCTTGAGACTGGATGAGCTCCCCAGTGAGATTTGGAGTCATTTATCTTCCTTAACCTCCTGGAAGGAGTAGAAAATGTTGTTTTGATGAGATTTTATCAACTGGGTTTTAGTAGACTTCTGCCAGGGATTTTATGATTCTTCTTGGTTTATTGATGAGTTTTGTATTTGTATATTATTTCATTGCTTTTTTAAAAGGTCCTGTGATTTGAATTATTTTAATTTTGGTTTGTACACTTATTTCAAGCTTTGGAGCAGGATATATAAATATGTTAAACTAATTTTGTTTGTAGCCTTTTTCAGCTAGACAATGAAACAGGTGCAGATGACTACTTCAACCTTTATGTAAAGCTGCTGCGCCCATTCTACGAGAGCTATCATGAGCCTTTGTCGCTGGAAACTTTGCAGCGACTGGCAGACTGTTTCCGAAGCCACCCCAACTGGTCGTTGGCTCACATAGCAGTAGAGGTTGGACTAATAGAGAGCTTCCGACACAATCACATCCTGAGGTATGATGCTAATGGGCATGGCTGACAACTAGACGCTAACCTAGGGTAGGAAAAGGCATCCTTTGGGCTTGATGTGATCTGCTTGGGGTTTTCACTAGATCCCCAAGGTCCACCAACTAAAGCTTGATGCAAAAAGTGCTCCTTTACTTTTTGTGGGTAGAGCTGATAAACTGCTGAACGCTATATACTATACAGTGGGATGACCTGAAGGCACCAGTACTGCTCTGTGTTTGAGTTACTACAGATAGGGAATCTGGCAATCTAATTGAGATTTAATCATATTTGTTTTTCAATGGCTGGACTTTGAGACCCTTGCTGATCCACAATTATTGTGTTGCAGCTGTGTAAACAGCAACAGTGCTGACAACGAATGCACTCCACTGCACTTAGCTTGCCAGAAAGGAGACCTTAGTTGTCTGCGAGAGCTGGTAAATGAGTGCCATGCCCGTCTTGATGTCACAGATAAAAATGGAGACACGGTCTTTCACTATGCGGTCCGAGGGACAGACCCGAAGATCATTGAGGTGAGGGGTTTAAGGAGTAGGGTAGTTTCTCTTTACTGATATTTCCTTGCCCAAATTCATTTTATGGGCTGAAGACATAATTCCAAAATAATGTCATTCTGTCCTACTCTTCCTTAAATTTGTAAACCTTAAATTGTAACATGGGAGTGAGTTGTTGGCAATTTTGTCACATGACAAGACAGCTTGTGATGATTTGATATGCAGTTTCCTTTTTTTCACTCATGAAATGAATTTCATACTAGGCCAACACTAGGACTTGAAAATTGGCAAATAAATAGGCTGCAACAGATGATTAGTAGAGGTACTAGGCAAAGACACTCATCAGTATTTGTAGTACTAGTGAAACTTTTCACAATTTGCAATAAGATGTGATTCTGAAAGACAGGGATTAAGAACAGGAGAGATAGTAAAGTTTCCTCTTAGGCAGATGACATATTAATAATAGCAATGATATTACAATAATTAAAGAGTTTATAAGAATTTCTGTCCGAGTCTAGAAGGTGAAATCAGTTTGGAACCTCAAAATGTTATTTACTGGAAATAGCTGTTATGTATATAGCGATTAATGACTCTGTGAGAAAATTAAGAGTCAATTGGAGCGATAAGAAAAATGCAACATGGGCAGACAAAACAGCTGGTATTCTTGAGTTAGGTAAGAATGTGTAGTGCCAAGCTGCTTCAAGAGCCCGATGTAATCTGTTGTAAAGGCTGTATAATATACTGTATTGGTACACTTTTATACTGAACAATTGCAGAAATAACACACTGAATACTGATTTTGTTCTTGGAATGGGGAATATACCTGTTCTTCTTCTCTTGGATTGTTACATTGCAATAAGATTTTAGATTTGATGTTATCCAACATTCCTTTGGATGAAAATAACTCAAGAAGCAACATTTTGGTTCCCTATTGTTGTGGGGGGAAAGAAATGTGGTGTCGCTGATGTTCTATATATCATGCATCTTTCAGAGTTTCTACACCCAAATGATGCTGTTGAATTATTTCAGCTTCTGGGCAGGAAGTCAACTGCTGCTTTGGACCACCTGAATAATGAAGGGCAGAGCCCGTTGCACTTGGCTTGCAAGCTGGGCAGAGAAGATGTTGTTGTTGCTCTTTTGAAGGTTAATGCCAAGTGCAATAACTTGGGGCAAAAGGGCTATCCCATCCACACTGCTATGAAATACTCCCAGAAAAGGTAAGTTTGCTGGACTAATGCAGAAATTGGAAAAGTTACCTTTTTGACTTAAGACTTCCAGACTCCTCCAGTTGGCATAGTCAGCTGCGGGAGCTATAGTTCTGAAGGCTAACTTTTCCAGGCTCTAGATTTGTTTGTTTATTATCAAGGATGCTAAATTGTGTTGTCATTATTGCGCTTGTGCAGAAACAACATAGAAGTCAGGGTAAATTGCTTCCCAGTTATGCACATTTATTTTAATATGTATGATATTTGAGCATAGGTTACAGAAGGCCCATTTTTCTCCCATCTTTCTATACCATGCCAGACCCCCGCTAGGGGAAGGTAAAACTTGCTGTTCCAGATCAAGTCAGCAACATGGTTGGCCGTTCTAGCATGGCAGGCCTGGGAAAGGAAAGGCAGCCAGGATCAGAACTCATCAGTGATTTCTGAAATAGCATCAGTGATATCCTCCTGTATTTAAACATAATATTTTCTGCAGAATAAGAATTTTTCTTTCTTATTTTGTATAAATGGCTTGTACTTCCCTTGTACCAGTTTCCTTTGCACTGGGCAAGCTGCTAGAGAGGCAGGCAATGCCAGCGCCATATGTTAGAAGAGGAAAGTGAAATGCTCTTTTCCTCCTCCTAGGTGTCAGCCCTCCTATTCATTGGATCGAAGTCTCAGTTAGTTATTGACAACTAGGGTCATAAGCTGAATGGAAGAGTTTATTGATTGAGCACATGCTATCCCAGTTCAGTTTCCAGCATCTCCACGTAGGACTAGGAAAGAATAATATCTGAACCTCTGAAGAGCTGCTGTGAGAATCAACAGTACTGAGCTACCTGGCTTCTTCAGTAACAATAATAATTTCTGAAAAATGAAGAAGAGAAGAAGTAAACAGTGCAATTTTTAAGGGCAATGCATTTGCTTTTTATATTTAAAAAGGGTCATTATCAAGGATGCTAAATTGTGTTGTCATTATTGTGCTTGTGCAGAAACATCATAGAAGTCAGGGTAAATTGCTTCCCAGTTATGCACTGGGAAATGCTGCAGTGGCCTCGAAGTAGCCTTTAAAAGTTGTTGCACCCCCTTCCACTTAGGGGAAGGAGAAGCTGGCTGTTGGAAGGCACATCTTATACACACCTTTGTCAGTGGGGAGTCTTTCCTTGTGTGTTCCCACCTAGGAAGCAGCCTCCATGAGAAATGCATTTCTCATCCTAAGAACTTGGAGCAAGACTCTTCTGGGAGCAAAGAGCTTTTGGAGAGTGTGGCAGAAGAGGCAGGCCTGAAAGGTTTGTCAGACAGGTAACAGAAATCCAGGGCCAAGTCCATCAAGGAAGGTGGAGAGGCAGGGTAGAGCAAACCAGAAGAAGCTAGCAATACAATGATGCCAATAAACCCTATAATCAAAAGGTTCACTGTTACAGGGCTACCTGAGAGTGCTGTGAAATGGATCAACCTGCACTCTGAACTGGTACCAATCATTGTTGACTTATGGCAGCCCTAAGGCAAACCTATCAAAGGGTTTTCTCAGCAAGATTTGTTCAGAGGGGGGTTGCCT
Source organism: Iguana delicatissima (assembly GCA_948472985.1). Lineage (NCBI taxonomy): Eukaryota > Metazoa > Chordata > Lepidosauria > Squamata > Iguanidae > Iguana > Iguana delicatissima. The sequence goes on from CAOKZL010001237.1 coordinate 376,626, forward strand.
TTGCCTTCCTCTGAGACTGAGGAAGTGTAACTCACTCAGAGTCACCCAGTGGGTTTCCATGCTGAGCAGGGATTTCAATCCTGGTCTCCAGAGTCATCGTCAAACCCCTATACCAGGCTGGTTCTGACTAATCACAAGCATGTCCAAATCACAAGCATAGTACCTGATGCATCTGATCAAGTTATGGGTTGTAGCCCGTGAAAGCTTGTGCTATTATAGGTGTTTGTCTGTAAGGTGCCACAGGACTCTTCAATTTTTTTTGCTGCAATAGATTAACATAGCTGCCTCTTCGTAAATCACCTCTGTAGTATGCTTGTTGCCTTCGGCTTCTGTGGCTCCTGGCACTACAGTTTCCTCTGTACTTTCTTGAGGATTAGCCAGCAGAGCCTTGAAATCATATTGTAATTACTGGACGCACAAATCCCATGCTGTCAACTAGGATATGTTGGTCACATTCCTTCCTTGTTTCCTGCTTATTTTTTTTCTCCTTTTCTAGGTGTGCAGAGGCCCTTCTGGATAAGGAGATTAACCAGATTCAGTTGGTGGATCCAGATTATGGTGCCACACCTCTCCATTGGGCCAGAAATGCTGATGTAAGTGAATAGGATGCCAGTTGGGCAGACAGAAGGATCTGGTTCTCTTCATCTGTCTCATTGTGAATCTTGTCCTGGAAAAGAGAAATCGTTTTTACCATTCCATCTCTGAACCATAAGTCTGTGTGTGAAGTTAATGGTGCCTGTAGCTTTTAATATCTTGATGGCAACAAAATGCTTAGTAGGAGACTTTTTTTCTGCTAAGCACCACCAGAGTTTTGAAAAGTTACATTTCTGGATTACAAATCCCAGAATTTCCAGTCTGTATGACTATAGTGGCTATCCTTTTCCAAGCACGGCCACTAACATTTCAAAGTGCCGTTACCTTATGGCACCCCAGAAGCAGCTGTATAAGTAAGGCATGATGCATTCTCTGCATAAAGTTAGAAAAACTCTGTTCTGTATAAAACTGAGATGATTTGTACTCTTGCTGTGAACTTGACAGGAAGGATCTTTCTTCTTTTGTGTTTTTTCATAACTAGAAAATAAGTTTTCTTTTATTTATATAGAATAGAACTTGATGGATCAATCTGTTTCTGCCCCATTTCAGTTTTCCATATGTCCTCATATATATTTTGTTCCAATTTCTGTGAATTTCCACCATAAAGCACACATTTTTATATGCATTTTTATACTAAGAGCTGTGTTCCAAATTTTGATCTATGTGATAATCTGGGAAGTGCACTTTTAGTTGATTTACTTGAAAAATGCAGACCAAATGTCATTCACTCACATAAGTAGTCTGGAGACACGGATATTTTTAAAAAGCCATGAATGTCACCAAGATGTATTTTTTCTTAGTATTTTTTAAAAAAATCTGTTATGTGATTTGTAATGACTTTTTAAATATTCCATGTTACTGACTGTAAAAGAAAAGCAAAGGTATTGTGCCTTCTGTATGCTCTGTGGTAGCTACCATTAGATGGTACCACAGCTCTTTCTAACGTTCCCAAAATCGTGCTGCTTCCTTGGTCCCATTCTCCTACACCTCTCTGTTTTTATTTTTTGAAAGTAATCATTTAAAATAAAAGCACCCAGCCAGAAGTCACCTGTCTCCTCCTTGCTGCCTTTTGCCAGCATTTCTAATTAGACCTTCTGATTCCTTCTGTGTTTGTGAAGCATTATAAAATAGTTAAACTGAGTAAGAAGCTGGACTTCTGTATGCATTGCTATTTTTTTTATGCTTACAATTTCTCTGCACACAAACATGAAGAATTAAAATGGGATTTTGGAATGGGTAAAGAAACTCCAATTCATTTTATTCATATTTATATCTTGGTGTCTGTTTCTGTATGTAGTGAGGGTGTGTTTATGCCAGCCATTCTCAACTCTTTTTTTGGCCATGGACCCCTTTGGAGTTCTTCTCAGGTTCCACGGCCCCTCTGTCAAGCAGGGATACAACATGAAAATCATTTATTATTGTACACCAAGAAAACTTGAACATTCCTACATACTGGAAAAAACTTTTGAAAGACTGTATGAAATTAAACATCTATCGAGCCTAATGCAATCCTTGAGCTTGGTGTTTTTCTGCAGGTTTCATGATATCAGGCTCCATATTAGACAATGGCAGTCAAGGAAATACCAAACGGTGTTTGGAAAGATATTATAAATAGGAGGGAAACTGTTGGCTCCAATTGAGGCTGCTTCTTGGGTGTTTTATTGGTTCAATTACCAAGGCCCCCATAAATCCTTGAGTCTTCCCTTTTCACAGTTCTTGGTCTGTGATCCCCTTCAAAGGTGCCAGGACCCCCTTGGGAGCAATATAGGCCCTGTTGAGAATGGCTAGTTTATGTCTTCAGTGTTGGTGATGGGGAATAAAATGTCTCATGATGGTTCTCTTGCCAGTCTATTGTATTTTGAAGACATGAGGGAGTTGCACATGAAAGCCATACTTGGTGAAATGGTTTGATACGTTAGTTCAATAGGCCATGCGATAAAGTCAGTGGCTCTGGTACCTGCACTCAGAAGGCACCACAAACAAAAAAGTTTTGGTCTCTGCAAGAAAGTTGCAAAAACGATTTTGCAATTATAGTTGAGGATTTACCAGCACTTTACTGGTTCTAACACATTCATCCTGTGAAAGGCAAATACGAAGTGGAAAGTCACTGGAAGAAGGGATAGGGTTAAAACTCTGTACATTTTGTATTGATCTAAGAACTTTACCATGAGTCAAAGACAACTCTTCATGTTATTAAACAAATTCAGTTTGTAGCTTTGATAAAAATGGATTGAACTATATTTGTGAATAAGCACAGTATGTGAGACCATACAATACTTCTGCCAATCACATAATGCACATGTTAAAGCCTCAGTATAACATTTTTGTGCCTTTAGGAGTATGCATGAATTTTAAAGAATCTTAGTTTTTCTCTTCTGCTTTAGATTGGTTAGTTATTTTTTCCCTCAGTTCTGGATGCATTGCTCACTACTTTGGCTGACTATGAAGTAAATCTCAATGTACCTACTCCAACCAGGAAAATCCCCACTAAGAGTAACAACATGGCAGTACTCATGATCTCTCCCCTTGTCAATATAGATGACCCGGCTACTTATTGAATATGGCTGTGAAGTCAATGCCCTCAGTGCCACAGGGGAGTCAGCTCTGCACATTGCTGTGCAGCGTGGGCGTTTTGATTGTGTAATGGTGCTGCTGACCCATGGAGCCATGACAAACTGCAAAGGGAAGGATGGGAACACACCTCTACACCTGGCCATGCAGGTGAGTTTCCTATCAGGCTGCTTTGCCAGGACTGAGAGGACCATAAGAAATGTAAAAGATGTTTTCTCCCTCAAATACAGAGATACTAAAGCAAGAATCTTCAGAAACTAGATCTAGATCTACTGGCAGATCTCTGGGCGGTTTATTGCAAATTAGGATTTGTGACTCCCCATTGTTTAACAATGGTAGCAACAAAGTATCTCTCTTCCCAATCCTGACATGAGGAAAGCATAGAGTAGCCAGGAGTGGATTTTTGCATGCAAGGACTGCGAGTTCTGTTGTACTATGCAAAACAGATCCTTTGTCTCATAATTCTTTTGTTCTAAATATATGTCTTTTGCTACCAGGTTCTAGTTGGTGGATCCTGGGGATCTTGTGAAAAACAAAGCAGATTTCACAAGCCTGAAGTCTGTGCATTTCCTATAGTAGAGGAGGCTCTGTGCAGTCTTTTTTGATACAGCATTCACTGTTCTTGCTTAAACATTTTGGGCATTAATTCCCCTTCTCCCCATTTTTATCTTTTTGTTTTCCCCCGGTCCAGCTAAGTGGGTCCTCTCACATAAAGAAGCTTACAGAAACCTAGCTGTTTGAGAAGGATAAATATATAGGCAGCTCAGAGTTTGGCTGTCTGTACTAGATGGATGAGTTACCCGGTGCAGTAAGTTGTGGTTAGAGGTAGCTCTGATCACACATTTCCTTGACAAACTTTTCTTTCTTTGCAGCAAGACCACCTAGAAACCATCAAGGCCCTTATTGTGTTTGGAGCAGATGTAGATGTCCCCAATGATTTAGGGGAGACTCCAGGCTTGTTGGCAGCCAGGATGAGCAAAGGTGAGAGAGACCTTTCGATAGGAGAGGAGAAGTATGGGAATAGGTTTAGAGCAGTTGCAAAGTGGACCTAAACTAGACTTTGCTGATAATATGGAAAGGATCCCTTGGGTTGTAGGCCATCTAGCCTTCTGTGTGAAGGAACATTATTTATTTTTCCTGCTTAGAGACTGCTGAGTTTAAGGGCCATGGTCAAGGCACCAACTTTGGGGCAGGGCTAGTAGGTTATTAAACTGTATTCTGTTGCCCTCTTGCAGGCCAAGCACCTCTACCCGTACATCTTTCACATATGAGTCTCCTATCAGGTGTATGGGATCAGGCTGGTTAAGGGTTTAAGTAGTCACCATCTGCTTTATTTTCGTGATTTTCTCTCTAATGCATGTGACCTCCTCACCATACAAGGTGCCAACCGGAAAGTACTGTTAGACCTGCTGAAACTTTTAGGGGCTGAACGCTTCCACCCACCTGGTTCAGCCATAACATCACCACCGCCATCCTCTTCCATCATTCCAGAAGGACCATCATTCCTACGGAGCACTAACCAAAACCTAGGTAACATACTACCTAGTCCTGTGCTTCTCTCATTCCCTCTTTAACTCTCCTAGGGCCATGCCATGAGTTAGAGTTTTCAACATGGAAAGGTATGAGTATGTAAGAATCATCATTGTTTCATTTGATGATTATGCAAGTTTTTCAGTGTCAGGTGAATGTGCTGAAGTCACAACCAATTGCTAGCAGCAAAAAGTCCCAGGATTCTTCCTATCTTTTTCTTCATATTCTTCCTCTTTTTGATATTCTGTCCCAGTACTTTGGAAAAGACAAACTGATGGGTAGCTCTGCCTAATAAGTCTGTTGGGGCAGCAGAGAAAGTTGTCAGACTCAACAAAAGGCAGGATTCTTGTGCCCTTAACTAGCTGTGTACAAAGAAGATATGTCTCTGAAGATTTGTTCATAGTGACATTAGTGAGATGTGCCTTTCTGTGTAATACAGTCAGCTCTTCACAGTCATGAGGGTTACAGACCCAAGACCCCCACAAAAGTAAAAAAATTGTGAATACCAAGCCTGGAAAATGAAGGTAATTTCACAAGCTGCAGCTGGCTGCAGCAATACCTAATCTGGCTCCTCATCTCCACTTTTCCTTCTCCAGTGTTCGAAGTGGGCTTTATGGCTTTGCCAAGGAGTGGGGAGAACGGGAGTGGGGCACTGGGTAACAGAAAAACAGAAAGGCACTGGATTGCAATGGCTGCTACCGGCATCTGTAGTATTGATTTGTATTTGCTTCCTCTGATGATCTGGGAGAGGTGAAATGGGGTAGGGGGGCGAGGAGGTAGAAAGTCACGAGTAATCAAATTTGCGAAAGTTAAACTCATGAATGTGATGGGCAAGCTGTAAAGAATTTTGTCTTCTGTTGCCTTTGGCCACTGCTGTAGCAGAAGACACGGTCCCCAAACTCGTTTCCTGGTCTGTCCTGCCTGTCCCTTCCCATCCTGCTAAAGAAATAATGGATTGTTTCTTTCTCTAGCAGCTTCTCTAGAGTATCAAGACTTTCTCCATGTATCTTCAACACTCAGTTCTGTGGCAAAAAACCCAGATATGATGGATTCTGCCAGTGAAAGGCGCAGAACGTAAGTGAACACAGTCAGTGCGATATCATCATTTACTCTCCATGGTGATGGGACCAGTAAACCAATGGGGAAGACCCACTGAGTTCCCAGAGAGGAGGGGATCCCATGTCTACCTTTTCCCCTTCTCAAACATTCTGACAAGAACTATTTCCTGGTCTAGAGCCACGTGTGTCATTTAGTGATGTTCTATGTATCTCCTGCTTGAACAGATGATGCTGGGCATTGAACTGCTTTCCTTCTCTTCTCTTCCTCCCTTCTCTAGCCAAGACCGCCTCTTGAGTCTGGATGGTGGAGGTGTCCGGGGCATTGTGCTCATCCAATTTCTCATTGCTATAGAGAAAGCCGCAGGGCGTCCTATCAGAGAGCTCTTTGACTGGGTAGCTGGGACTAGCACAGGGGGAATACTGGCCCTGTCTGTTGTGCATGGTAAGGAGTGACTGGAACAGCAAAGGCCCTTGTGAAAGAGAAGTGCCCTACTAGAAATGATAACTAGAGTTATAGAGAACCGAGAGAAATCAATGTTTTGATTTTTGCTTGGTTATTGCAAGGCATGGGGAATGTGTGACCCTCCAGACTGTCACTCCCAGCATATCACATCATTCGGTTGGGTTTATGGGAATTGCAGTTCATCCAAATCTGGAGCTCACAGTGTCTAATAACATCTGGAGGACCATGCCTTCTCCATGTCTCTGTAACATTGACTGTCTTTCGGGGGGCGGGGCAAAAAACAGATGGGATAGACTCAGCCAGTGAGAAGAACAGACATTCTTTATTTATTGAATTTATATGCCACCTTTTCTCCCAAAGTGGGAACCAAGGCAACTTCTAGAAGGTTAAAAAACATTAAAAGCATGTAAACAATTGAAACATTAAAAACATATAACATTATAAAACTTACAGTAAATTTTGAAAACAATAAATAAGTAAAAGATCTCCAGTTCACATGAGCAGTCCAAGAGATAGTGGGATGAATCCAGAATTTTCCGAATCTGAATCTGAATCCCTGGAAGGTTCTGAGAATCCACAAATCTTGCATCTTTCGAATCCTCTTTTTAAAAAGGGTTTAAAAAGCAAGCGAAAGAAGGATAATCTTGGGCAAGGTACACTCTCTCAGCCTTAGCAAAAGCCTAGGCAAAGGCAAACCTCCTGAAGAAATCTGACCAGGACAATTGTCATAGATTTGCCTCAGGATCTCCCCAGATTGAAAATGACATGAAGGCCCTTTCTATACAGGCAGGAAAATGTGGATTAATCCCACATTTTCCTGCCTGTGTAAACAGGGCCACATACTACAGTACAGAGATAATCCAGGTCAAAACTGGATTTTCTGTGCATAGCTCCTTATATCATCCTGGGATTTGTAGTTTGATGATGCACCAGCACAGTTTTTCAGAGAAGGCTGTGACACCTTGTAAAACTACAAACCCCAGAATTGTGTATGAAAGAGCTTTGCAAGGGAGCTATGCAAAGGAATCTTTCAGCTGTCCTTGAAATCTCAAGACTGTACCTTCCAGTCAAGTCCCAAGTCCTGCAACAAGGAAAGCCCTTAAAAAAACAACACCACCAGCCTCTGGTTCAGTCTCAATTCTGCACCCTGCAGTCTCAAGTCAAGTCTCAAGTCCTGCAACAAGGAAGGCACTTAAAAAACAAAACACCAGCCTCTAGTCCAGTCTCAATTCTGCACCCTGCAGTCTCAAGTCGAGTCTCAAGTCCTGCAATAAGGTACTTAAAAAAAAAAACAGCCTCTAGACTAGTCTCAATTGTCTACCCTCAAGTCCAGTCTCAAGTCCAGTCTCAAGTCCTGCAAGGGACTTTCAAGTCAAATCTCTAGTTCAGTCTCAATAATTCCCAATCCCTACCCTCCAGTCTCAAGTCAAAAGAATAGAGATTATTACCTTGCAGAGGGAGGCAGCCCGAGTGGGCACAGACAGCCTGAGCGGGCATATCTTGTGGAAGGAGGTACGCTGGCCTACATGTGGCAATCACTGGATAAGATGGTGTGACCTTGTCCTCTGCCTCACTAGTTCTGATAGGCGTCAGACCCACTGACCCCAGCATTTATACATGCCATTGATTTTCAGCAGAGAAAATAGTGCTGAACATAAATATTAAACGTTCAATTTAAGTATATTAGAATACAATCCCAGATGTAATTTCTGAAATTGTTAGCAAAGGCCATTATTACTCCAAGGGAAAAACTCACCTACTTGCCATCTCCCCTTGTGTGTCTGGTCTCCCAGGTTTTCAGGTGTCCCAGTCTCCAACAAACTATTTGATTTGGTTTGCCTATTTTTGGGCAGGGATTTGGATTCACAAATCTTGAATCCTTGCCGAGGATTCGAGAATTCGGTTGGCCCATCCCTACTTCATAGTCTTTGTGCTAGTGGGAACAATAAACTCAGCAGTGGAAGAAACTCCTTTTGCTTTATAGATAATTCCAGAAGTCAGGCATTTACTTTTTGCAAGAAATGACTGGTGGTGGGATTCAGAATCCATGCCAAGCTGCTACATGCCATTGCTAGTTCTGTTCTAGGCCATATCCATCCAAATGTACAATTTGCCTGTTTTGCAGTATTTGGATTTTTTTGAGAATTTGCCAACAGTAAGGTACATAAGATCTAGCCAGAGCTCTGGCAATCCTGCTCCATAGTAATCCTGCTAAAGAATGTTTTTCATGTGGTTTTGTTGGTGGCTAGAGCTAGATAACTTTCCTTTAAAAAAAATGAAAGAGGAACTGAGTCTCTCTGACAGTGATGTGGTTTTTCTGGAAAAAGTAGAAATTGAAAACTTTCCAGTGCTATAAATAATGTTATCTGATTTATTACATTTGGTTTAAAAATTATATTATGTATTATAAAATTATATGCAAAACGCATTTACAGATTTATGTGGAAATCATTTTGTTAGAACATTTGTGATAAGATAAAAAGAATTTCAGTTACTTCCCTTACATTTAAGCAAAAAATGACTATAGCTGAAATAACACTTTTTTGGGGACAGAAGAGAACGGTATCTGAAACATCTTAAATCAACAGTTTTAATTTTTCCTGAGGCATAACTGTGGTACCTTAACCTTTACTCACACATTCTCTGCACTATCAGTTCCATTTCCAGTCAAGAAAGTAATGTATAGAATAACTTTCATTGTTAGTTGCCATCAAGTCAGCTTTGTCTTATGGCAACCCTATGAGTGAGAGATCTCTAAGATGCCCTGTCATCAAAAGCCCTGGTCAGGTCCTGCAAACTCAGCGCTGTGGCTTCCTTGATTGAGTCTATCCATGTGTAATAGAATAATTATAGAAGTTCATTCCTATATTTATCCCATGTGTCACGACTAATTGCTATACAACAGCCCAGACAACTGTGGATAAACATAGATATACAAAAAGAGTGTGGAAAAACTTCCAGGGAAAAGTATAGCATTGGAAAGTTTTCCTGCTGTCTGGAACAGAATATGAAATTCTGTTTAATGCTTCCATGCTGCATTGTGGTTGAAAGCAGTCCTCTTCCATTCTCTTCAGTCACCTTTTCATCTGTCTCCTACATTGCACAAAATGTGAGTTTTCATATTCGTGCCATGAGTCTTCTTCTGCACTGTCTGCTGCATATATTGAGACATCTGAATGTTCTTTCAAGTCCTAAAAAGGATGGAGTGTGGAAAATATTCCTAGATAAGTGTCCAAGGGTGATCACTCAGGTAGGATGCAAGGTGTCCACCTGAGTACTGCTAATGCCCTTCTGCATCTCAGGGAAACCCATGGATCACATGCGCTGCTTGTACTTCCGCATGAAGGATGAGGTATTTCGTGGGTCACGGCCTTATGAATCAAAGCCCCTTGAGGAATTCCTGAAGAAGGAGTTTGGAGAACGTACAAAAATGACAGATGTCAAGAGCCCCAAGTAAGCCAAAGTCCTGATCTCTTTTCACTCCTATTTAGTATTCTTCATGACAAGTCAATGTAGTTCTGCTGTGGAGAAAATTGGCAAAGGCAAGAGATATCTGTGGACACAGGCCCAAGGACACTATGGGTACTGATCCGAAAGCACATAAGGTAGTAATCTTACTAAGCCAAAGTAGGTTTGAAATCTGGTCAATTCCTAGATGGGAGACTACTTGGGAATGGTATATGTGTCACTTTGTGTTTCATGGGAGGAAAGGGGAGTGTAAACACTACAATATGAAATTGCCTAAAGCTAAATCAGGCTATTGATTTGATTGTTAGTGAAGCCAGTCTCCAGGAAAAGCCTTTTCCAACCATTACCACTGGTTCTCATATAATTGGATTTTTCTCCAAAGATAGTGTTGTGTAGTAGTTAAGAGTGTTGCACCTGGGCTTGTGAAATCTAGGTTCAGGCCTCCCTTTTGAGCTGTGAAATTCAGTCTATGATCTTATCCCAGTAGCTCTCTCCCAGTCTGTCTTAGCTTGCAGAGTTGTCGTGAGGATACAGGCACTACTAATAGACTAATTAAATAAAGGATAAACTGGAAATGCTAGGGATATAACGTGTCACCTTCTGTATATGAAGAATATGTGTTACCAGTTGCAGCCCTTAACTAAAATAAAATAGTCTTCTCTTTTTGTGATATCTTACAGGCTTATGTTGACAGCAACTCTGTGTGACCGGCAACCTGCTGAGCTCCACCTGTTCCGGAATTATAATATGCCAGAAGGGAGAAACAAACCTCGTAGCAAGTCATCAAGCTCATTTCAACCAATGACTAAGCCAGAAGGTAAATATTGACTAAAGCGGGAATCCAGGGACCCAAGCTGCTCTCTAGAAAGGAGGCCCATACTGTAGGGATAGTTCACCTTCCTGTCATGTCTTATGGGACTGTGTCAACGGTGTACAGTGCTTTACTAATTGCATACACTTAAGATCCTGCAGTTATAAGTATATGTCACTTCTTGGGTGAGGTTGGGAAATGCTGCTTTCCTTAGCTGGCGTACTTCCACCAACTGTGCCAGCTGTGTATGCAACAGCATGTGCATCTTGTTCCTATAGAGCAGCCTCAAAACCACAGAATCTGGTACTGGAAGCATTACTCAGTAGTACAGAAGAGGTATACATGAAAGCAAGAAATTAGTGAAGCATCTTTCCCTGTTTCCTGTTTTTTTTTAAACAACCAAAGGTTAACTGCAGTGATATGCATGGCTATGTCTCTGATTGTCAGCTAAAACTGGATGAAATTAGGCTTGTATGTACAGTCAGCCCTCCACATTTGCGGGTTTGACTTTCATGGATTTGATTATTTGCAAGTTTCTTCAGCCCCTGCCCCCCCCCCACCATTTAGCTGCTTCTTTTCTGGAGGAATGACCTCTCGGCAGCTCTGACCAGACCATGCAGCTCTTTAGAAACCTGCCTCTGGTCCTCCAGAGCACCACAAACTCTCTCTCAAGGCCACCTTAAACCCAAGGAAGGAAATGGGCAAGAGAGAGGAAGTATAGGGCTGGCATGCTGACCCACTCGCTTTCCCTCTCCTTTCCTGGACCTGATTTGGACCCGGGGTGCCCACTCTCTCTACTGTACCTCAGCCCTCTTACCACAGAAACACACATACATTTTGACATTTGTAATTTTTCTACTTTTGCAAGGGTCCTTTTCCCCTAACACTAGTGAATGTGGAGGGCCAACTGTATTTTGGATCCAGTTCTGTGTTCTCTGTCTACCATATTCCTTGCCTTTATTTTATGTAGAAAAGATATTTCTGATGCTGATGAACACAATTAGTTTTTTTCACTTTTTTGTTAGAATATGAGTAGCAATTCTTCAACCTTTTGCTTGCTATCTTCATGGGCACGTGCCAACTGAACTGCATTTTTGGTTTATCTGATAATGAGCTCATCTGTTGTGTCATTTCTAGAACAGAGTCTGTTTCATACATTTAATCACTGACTCCTTAAGAGTCTTACCAGGTTATAATTGTCAACATTTTCTGGAGTCTTTCTGGATGGGTTTTAGTATTTTCTGGACCAGGTGGCTCAGTTTACTGTGAGACAATTCCTCTGTCCATGGGTCGTCAGTTGGTCAGATAGAACATTACTGCTGGTGAGACAAACCACTGTCTTTTAGCCTCAGCTCCCTGCATGCCGATAATAATACAAACTTATTTTATTTTTTATTTATTTTTTTATTATTATTTTTTAACAAAAAGTAAAAATAAAGAAGACATTATTTCTGAGATATATTCCATTCCATCGACATTCAACATGAATATCTTAACAATAGAGTCATTATTATATTTTATATTTTGCACATAAGTTACCAATTTCCATGTTATTCATTGTTCATGCCGAATAAATCTTTCCATTATGTCATTGTTAATATTAGAGTACTTAGGAACCATTTCTCTGAGTTATATCAATGTGCAATGTGTTTGTCAAGTCAATCTGAAATTTCATAAATTATCGTACTAACTATTCTCTTTTGGTTTTGTGCACTTCTTCGTATGTCTTTACTATTAGCTGTCAGCAAATATACTTCTAAGTATCCCCTATAATACCAAAATTGATTATGAAAAGAAGGAAAAATTAAGACACAAAGTTACTAATTATAATTCTCCTCTTTTAGTTCATCTTAATGATTTCTGTTAAACTTCTATTTAATCTTTTATCTATTCTTTTATCTAGAATCTATTCAATTTAAGCTTTAATCCCCCATCTTTTGGTTATATATCTTATCACAGGCTCCCAATTGTCTTCCACCTCCTAGGTCGATTTTCCTTTTATGAATTGTGAAAACACATCAAACTCCTTATATTCAGTAACTTTCATAATCCATTGGTCTAAATCTGCTACTTCTGAATTTTTCCACACTTTAGCGTAAGATACTCTTGCTGCTGTAACCAAGTATAGCAGTGCCTTATAGTTTTTCTGAGCAAAGTCTTTTTGAAACATGTGTGTCATATTTAAGGAAGAATTCAGGGGAGATGGGGAATGTTACTTGAAAGATCTCTTTGATTGCTTGATATATGTTTAGCCAATATATTCTGGCTGCAGGACATGTCCACCACAAGTGATAGTACGATCCTGTTTTTTCTTTACACTTCCAACAGTTAGTGTTACCCATGTGGTAGATTTTATTCAATTTCTCAGGTGTTAGATGATATCTGTGAATCATCTTTAGAAAGTTTTATTTCAAATCCTGTGCACTTGTAAATTCATTGGTGTTTTTCCAAGCTCTCTCCCAGTTTTCTAGCGGAATTTCATGTTGGAAGTTTCTAGCCCATTTTATCATAGTTTCTTTTACAGTCTCAGCCTCTAATTGACAAGCGAGTAAGTATCTATAGTAGTATGAGATCTTTTGTTTTGTTTTTGTAAATATAATGGTTTCTAATTCATTGTATTTTCTAGTTGGCATGAAACCTTCTAGTTTCAGATCCATTTTATAACGTTCCTTTATCTCAGTGGTTCTCAACCTTCCTAATGCCGCAACCCTTTAATACAGTTCCTCATGTTGTGGTGACCCCCAACCATAAAATTATTTTCATTGCTACTTCATAACTGTAATTTTGCTACTGTTATGAATCGTAATGTAAATATCTGATATTTAGTCCACCATAAATGATATGAAGTTTGAAGATTTGGGTTCATTGCATTCAGACTGAATTAAATCCAAAAATAAATCTGGCATGGGGATAACACTAGATTTTGTAGGCTTATTCCTTACAATTGATGCAACATTCTTGTTTTTATCAGTTCTAAGTGGCACTCTCCAGACTGTCCAGTCCCAGAGTTACCAACACTTTTTTCAGCAAATTTTTAAAAGAATTTGAGGAAAATAATCTCACTTTATTATTGTCTTCTGCATCTTCCTCCTTGGAAATAGAACCATCTGATTTAGAGTCATTATCCCCATGAGTATCTGCCAAATCTGGTTCCTCATCACTTTCAGATTCAGTGTTGATTTGTTCAGAGTGTGACAAAGCAGATTCCTCAACTCTAGTCACTTTGGGCCTACAGGTAGACTTTTTTGGTAAACACACACCAGCATCATTTGATTCAGCTTGAATAACTTTTGTATCATCAGGAAAATCACGTGAAAATGAAGGATTCATTGAACTAGTTTGTTGACTGCTTAATAATGACATTACATTCAAATTCAATGAATTGTCCAAGTTGCAATACATTTTTTAAACTTGTTATGTATTTTGTGAAATCATTTCACTAATATTGTTTGCCTATTAACATGCACCTCCATTTGTTCAGCAATCATTTGTCTTATCCCCTCCCTACTACACTCAGACACATTCCCCTGGGAAGACATTGAGGACATAGGAGGTTCAAATCTTACTTCTTTACGTTCCATAGGCATTGCAGTTTCACTCCTAGTAAATAATGACACCATACACAATGCTAAATTGCCCTGTGCTGCTGTATCTGCTAATACAGAAGGGCAAGGAACTGCTGACTGAGAGGCCGCCATTTCTCCCGCCAGAGGCTGCTCGCATGCTTGAGTGTGATTGGTTGTGTTGCTGGCGAGCTTGGATTGGTTAGGAGAGCTCCTTCCTCTCACAGCCCCCTCCCTTGCTTTCTGAATGCCTCTTTTCAACATGGCGACCGGAAGTTAAAGGAGCGGTTGGGAGCCCTTCCCTGCCCTTAACAGACTTAACTGCATTACCAGGTAATTTTCCTTCCACCTTCTTTTTAATTCTTGCCTTCTCAGACTTCCTTATACTAGATGTTTTTAGCTTTGTTTGAGCGTCGGAGTGGCTGGTCAGAGATTGCCCTTCCAACTCACTCTCGCTCGATGCCAAGAAAATTTTCTTTAGTAAGGTACTTCAAAGGGGGCAGGAGGATGTGAGCGCGTGGCTTGCACTTGCGCACCACCACCAAGGAGGGAATGGAGCCTAAGACCATCGGAAATACATATTTTCCGATGGTCTTGGGTGACCCCTGTGAAAGGGTCATTTG